>OX457025.1:6428690-6729408 GCA_949752745.1 Protula sp. h YS-2021
CTTTCTCTCCTCTCTCTCTTTCTCTCTCTCTCTGAAGTGTCCGCGCATGGTACATAAGACTTTGATGACTTCTGAGGCATCTGCTGGATTCTAGTTTACCACGAAAACGTCTAACAACGTCGGGACAGAATGCATCCAATCAATCTCGAAGGGAGCCCAAGGAACGATGAGGTTTTTATTTACATAGCCTCCGGGAGTCACGTGACCTCGTCGCCGCCTTGTTGCTGTCAGCCAAGCGCCTCAGTGAACGTCAGAATTAAAATCCGTGACAGACAGAAAGAGGGTGGAGAACTTCGCGGACCATCCTGGAGGCTCTTCCAATATGGTTAGAATCAACACAATTCACCCCCCCCCCACCCTGGATACCGGGAGGTGGACTGGCCTATGTGTTGCCATGTAATTCAGACGCGGTCCGTGTGGAGTACCATCACCGTTTAGAAATTGGCGGGGGGGGGGGGGGAGGGGTAATTTTCGTTTCGTACCCAAGGGTAGTTAAAAAAGGGGTATTTTTTTCAAGCATAGTACTTCGCGTTAGGGGGGTTGTTTTAAAATGGACATGGACAATGGACATGGGAACCAGGTTGCACGAGAGTGTCGACCCCTCCCCCCTCCCCCTCCCCCCTCCCCTCCTCCTCCTTCCCAGAATAGAAAAAAAACTGTGGTGGAGAATACGGAAAAATTCTGCTGGAAAAATAAATCTGGTGAAAAATACAGAAGACACTGGCAGAGAAAAACGGACTGACGTACGAGGCCTCACCATTTTTTTTTTTTGGGGGGGGGGGGCTTTTACTTGCAACAGCGAATTTTTAGGTGGCGATCTTTTCAAACTGGCCATTTTTGGGAGCGATGTGTTTTATTTCCTGTGGCTTACGATTCCACTACCCACCCTAACCCCATCCTAACCCCACACCCACCACGGTAATCAAGGGGCTTTCACAACGTCAGCACATTGTCAAATTTTCGATTTTAATTCAAACTTACTTCGAGATTATTTGCCTAACATATCTGAGACGGCTTACCAATATTTCTCATTTAAATAAGCCCCCAAAAATGCGTCCATTACGATTTTGAGAACGCGGGCCCTGTTTTGCCTGTAGAAGGTTGTTCTACTGTTAAACCAATCCGCAGTCAATCTCACAGAATAGAATTCAAAGTAGCTCATTCTCTTGACATCTGCAGCGTGACTATTAATATTGAAATCAGTCACACGAAACAAAAGACGGTTTTAAACTGCGAATTGGATTTGATAACAGCAACTTTTATCTGAAAACTTCATTTCAGCTGCGGTGAATTGTTCCGAACCATAAAACAAACAAATAAACTTAGAAAATGAAGAATGAACAATAACGCTAGTTTTATTAAACATTAATACAAAAAAAAAAATCAGCCTCATTAATGAAAAAAATAAAAAGTTAAAAGTAAAATTTCGCCAAAATGTAGTAGTTGCTTTGTTTACAAAATGCTGGCGTTTTGCCAATTTGGTGCGCCATCCTGGACCATCTGCTTTACATTCGCATTAAGCGCTGCAATCAAAATTGTTTTAAAAAAATAGAAAAGAATTTTAAGGAAGTGTTCATGCAGTTGTTTTAAAAATGTGACAGCTTTTGCTAATTTTTTGCATTTTTTTTTTTGGCTGGATCCCAAAGAAGGAACATCCTTGAAGAAAGAAGAGAAAGATTATGAAAAAATATAAAACAAAAAAATACCACCCCCCCCCCCCCCGTCTAAACGCCGAAGAAAGGAAAGAAAGAAAGAAAAGAATTCAAACAAAAACAAATTGGACCGCTGTTTAGATGCGCATGACATGGTTTCGCTCGTGCGGATTTGCATAACCCAGTTTGGTGTATAATTAGATCCAGGTACATCTATCGACTTCCTTCAGTGAATCTTCTGACCTTTTTTTCTGCAAACCACATGCATTTTACAACAGTCGAAACAGCACGTAGTTTCCATCAATTCTTCCGCTGATTTCTTCCCGTTTTTTTTCCACAATCATACATGAGCTCATTGGCATTGGAAACCGTTTCATTCCCTTGACATTTGCATTATTATAAGAAAGCCCTTCTAAGGATGCAATCAAACGTAAAGAAAAAGCAAAGCAACGTGTGTTTTTTGAAGCAATCTGTTCATAACTTTTTCGACAAAATCTAAATTTGATGTTTTCAATCACAGAAATAGCGCTCACTCAAGCAAAAAACCAAATCTTCAAACGGTGGTTTCGTTCATTAATCAGACAAAGACAAATGAATTTCGTCACGTGACGTGCTGAGACAGAGTCGTCATTTTAAGGCGAACAAATGATAAAACATCAACACTTCATCATGGCTATTTGCTTGCTCCACCCATTTTATTATTAAGAGACGGGAGAGGGAGATTTCCCTTTTCTTTATCCAGTCTGTGATGCCATTTTTTAACTGCTCTCATGACTTAAACATACCAAACTGAGGTCAATATTTTCTTACTGGTCAATTATACGTTATATAGACCGAGAGCAAACCAGCATTTACTTAATGTTTCCACACTGGACGCGTACTGATTTCCTAAAGATTCGCCCAGATTCGCCCACGCGATCGCATTACCCACAAAGCACATGTTTCGCACGACTGCTCGTGTGTCGGGCGGTTTGTGCGTGCTTCATACGATTAAGTATTACGTTACGACGGCGTACCGGATAGTTACGATTGCGTACCGGTTAGTTACGATTGCGTACCGGTTAGTTACGATTACGTACGGTTATCGATTAGTTACGATTGCGTACGGTTAGCTACGATTGCGTCCCGATTAATCACGATTGCATACAGTTTGCCAAGACTACAATAACACCACTGTATAAGCTTTACACCGGAAAAATTTTATTTTTTTTAGTTCTGGGCAGGCTAGGAACAGGACGTGAGGGACAGGGGGTAACGGACAGGTAAAAAAAAAAACGCTCCTGTGTCGGCACCTGTTGTTAGAAGTGCCGTCGTCGTTCCCCCCTCCCCCTTCCCCCCACCCCCTTCCCTCCCTACCAAATGGCTAGACTGTATCCCGGAAAAATCTAACCCATGGTGTTTTGCAAAAAAAAAACAAAAAAACCGGTGTGGACTATGTAAACGACGTGTCTGACTGTGATCAGAAATGAGACTTCGTCTGAAAAGGAGACAATGAAGAACAACGTGGGATATAAATATAACATCTCGCTGATGAGCAAATAGACGTAAATTAATTGAATCAGTGAGGGAAACACCTCGTCAAGGACGCTTGTCTGTGCCGTTACGTAAAATAGGCGTGTTTGGTGCACCATCGCTTAGATTACGGGGGAGGCGGGCGGGCGGACGGGGGGGGGGGGGGGAGGTGAAGGGGTAGATGGAGGGGCTCTCGCAACTCCAACTCCCCTCGCTTATCATTAAAATATGGTATTATTTACGTAAGGATAGGAAACTAGGCCTACAGACGCTGCTGTTATGTAGAAATTGGGTAGCTATAAGAAGAAAATACAAGAACTTTCAGCCTCCGAAAGGCATTAACCCTGCCCTCCCCCCCCCCCCCCAAATCAAAGGTACTCCTTACCACCTGCCCATTATCAATGGCCTTCACATTACAGCGCCAAGCCCATCTTCCAACCCCTCCACCCCCCATCCCCCGCCCACCCCCTCCGCCCAACCGACGATTCCGATCAGTACCATTGTTTGTTCTGCACCTGTAGTCGTTGTTATAAATTAGCTGATCTCTATAATGGGATATGTCTGTTTATGTATCAACACACGGTGGATGGATATTTTAAAAAGTAGTTCCGCTCTTTTATAAGCTTTATTTTCGCAGAATCCCCAGTGAGTCTGCGCAGTTAAAATGTATATTACACAACAGACCGAATCGCTGAAGAGGTTGGCTATTGCACAACAACGTACCTGTAGTATGCTCAATGAAAGGGCAAAATGGGACCCGCAACGACAGCGCTTAATGCAGCAATAGTTTTTAATTTGAGCTAAAAAAAGTGTCACTGTAGACTAGCTAGTCATTAAACTATAACACAGTGTAGGGAGGGAAACAATCGTGGTTTTGTTTTTGCCATTTCCAGGAAGAAAACTTGTTGTTACACGGCTACACACACAAAACAGGCAACATCAAAGACGACACTTCTCCATAATTCATACGAGCCCGTTTTTGGCACACTTCAGGCAGGTACAAAAGCTTTCAGGTTTTTTTCATAATTTTCTACACTACACATACAAAACAAATAAAATGAGACCGGGGGCGGATAGCATGCGGCACGTTGTGGGGGTGGGGGTGGGGGTGGGGAGGGGGGCTGGTTACTCACCTTAGAACAGTCCAAATCGCCCATGCCGACCGCGTTATTGGCGGGAGAATTCAGCTGCCTCACTGCTGTTTCTCTGCCTGGAGAATAAACTGGTCTCCCGTACGGTTTCTCTTGTGGGACCAGGTCAATATCATCTCCAGAACGGAAATCCGGGTCGGATGTTGGAGATTCGGGACTAGTTTTACTGTCCGGGATATCGAAGCTATTTTGGCGCATGGTAGCGTCGCCTAACTGCGTGGCAAGGCGCTGCGACGCCGGACTACTTATCAGGGTTTTATTCGCTTCCAAACGACAGTTATATTTATGCGCCTTCTCATCACGTTTTTGGCGGTAACAAATACAGCAGACGATGACAATAATCAATAAAAATAGAACAAAGACGCTTAAAACGACGGCTAAAATGATGATCAAAGCTTCTTTGTTGACAAGATCATCACTACCCGATTGTCCATACCGGACATTCTTATCAACAATGATCGTCAGATCAGCCGCAGCTAGCCGCTGAGGAATGCCCATGTCCTTCACCGTAATAGCGAGATTGAGTACTTTGTGACTGAAATCCTTTAGCGAGCGTAGCAAGAAGATAACTCCCGTTTGGTTATCAATACCCACAAATCCCTCCTCGTTTCCGCTGGAGATTACATATACTAAATGCGAATTAGGACCAGTATCTAAATCAGTTGCGTTTATTTGTGTTATCGTATCACCTTCGGGTAGTTTATTGGAGACCTCAACAGTTTTATTACGAGGCTTAGGGAAAAATATGATTGGATCATTATCGTTTTCATCAATGATATCCACACGAGCTTTGACCCGATTCTGTGTATTGAAATAACCTTCGTTATGCGCCACGATCCATACGTCATAACTTGATTGCAATTCCCTGTCTAATGACTGCGTTGTCACTAATTTTCCCTGGCCATTGCTCTGAGTGACGATATCGAAATACGTCTTCGAACTTCCCGTACGATCGACGAAGTACGAAATGTCGGCGAATGGATACGAATCGGCATCGGTCGCACTGACTACGCCCACTAACGAACCGGCAGGCTGATTTTCATCAATAGTGAACTCGTATTTGGAAAAGTCAAACACGGGGGCTTCGTCGTTGACATCAATGACACTGACACTCAGTGTCGCGGTAGACGATTGCGACGGTTGGCCATGATCGCGGGCGGTGATCACGAATTGGTAACTGTGATTTGTTTCATAATCAAAGGCCGCATTCGTTTTGATTAATCCAGTAATGGAATCAATTTTAAGCAGGTTGTTATACAATGGATCAGTTGCTCTAATGCTGTACGAAATCACAGCATTCTGACCTTGATCATTGTCCGTAGCACTCACTTCGGTTACGACGGAATTCAAACTATTATTTTCTTCAAAAGAAACATAATATTGACTGTGATGAAACGAAGGTGCGTTGTCATTAGCGTCCAGAATGTGCACGGTTATCACCTCAGTGGTGCTCAGAGGAGGGATACCCTTGTCAGTGCACGTCAGCGAAAACTCGTATTCCCGTTGCTGTTCAAAATCGAAACTTTTCTTAGTGACTGCTTTAAATTCATAGCCATAAATCTGTTGCAGTTTGAAATTCTGTGAACCCTGTGCGTCGATTTCACAGTGAATTTCACCGGCGATACCTTGGTCAGGGTCGGAGGCAGACACGTGGGTGACAAATGTGCCATTTGGTGAGTTCTCCAGCACCTCCGCGAAGCCGCTCTGCGTGAGACTATTGACGCTAATTGACGGAGGTTGGTCGTTTTCGTCTGTCAGTCTGACGACTACCTTGCTGAATGCCGGGATGGCATTTGGTCCTAGATCTGTCGCTGTGACCGTTAAACGGTAGATCTGCTGAAACTCGAAGTCCAGCTCGCCATTAATGATAACTTCGCCGGTGTCGCCAACGATACGAAAAAATCGCCCGTATTCAGTGAACGTATGCGCGGAGAAATCGTACACGATTCTTCCATTATCACCCGAGTCCGCGTCCGTCGCTCGTACCTAAAAATAACAACAAACACCAGACTATGTCAAAGACAATGGTAATTGCAATTCACGGCGTTCCATGGTATTTATCGAGTTTCAGTGGATTTTTCGACTTCGCAAATGGCAAATAACATTGAAACTGGAGATTGTAGTGTCTCCGTGAAAGAAAAGCTGTAATTTAATAGCAAATCCAGGACACAGGGGCTTCGGATTCTAAAGAAACTATTTGTGGTTTTTTCTAACACCATTAGACAATAAGCAATTGCCAATGACTGTAGTGTGGGACTGTTCTGATTAAATTTCAATTAAGAAATCATGTGATACTACTACACAAGGAAAGAAACGTGTGAATTCTACCACATAACCTGCAAAAACCCTCAAGATTGAAACAGTTTTGCTGGGGATTTATTACCCGTTTCCATCGATCCCAAGGAGCTTTGATGTATCAATGCTCAAATTAATCATTGTCAAGTTTGCTTCATGTGGGTCTTACCTGTACTACTGTCGTGTGGATAGGGCTATTCTAATGTTTGTTACGTGTGGGTTTTATCTGCAGTATTGTCGTGTGGATAGGGCTGGTCTCAGGTTTGTCACAGTTGGATCTTAATTGTAATGCGTCGGTTATACATCAGTAATATTTTTTTCAAAAACAAGCTTTGTTCCGTCGGAAGTCCGTCTGTGTCAGACGTTGGGCCAACATATACAAATATATGTATAATATACGTATAATTAAATACATCGAATATACGTATGCAATATCCCTTTCATTTTTTTTTTACCATTGGTCGGAAGTTTATCTATTTCCAACGTATAACCAATGCATAAAAATATATGTATAATATATGCATTGAGAAATACGTATAATATATGAATATAATATTTAAAAAAAAATTCCCAATTGGTAGGAAGTTCGGCGGAAAAAGATGTCGGCCCGATGAATATTTGCCAGCATATATTAAACTGAGGAAAATATTCATCGGGCCAACGTCGGTAACCGATGAACTTCCGACGAATGGGGAAAAAATGGAAATTCGACTATTGCCAACCTATAACCGATGCATTACCGATGCATCGAAGCCGATGCCGACGTTTAAAGACCTGATTTATACCGTTCCGACGTCGGCCCGACGTTACGCGAGTGTTCGGGTAGTGTCGTCTCGATAGGGCTATTCCCAGGTTTGTTACGTTGGGTCTTACCTGCACTATTATCGTGTGGATAGGGCTGGTTTGGGGTTTGTTACATATGGGTCTTACATGCACTACTGTCGTGTGGATAGGGCTATTCTTGGGTTTGTTACATTGGGTCTTACCTGCACTATTATCGTGTGGATAGGGCTATTCTTGGGTTTGTTACATGTGGGTCTTACCTGCACTATTGTCGTGTGGATAGGGCTATTCTTGGGTTTGTTATATGTGGGTCTTACCTGCACTATTGTCGTGTCGATGGGGCTGGTTTTGGGTTTGTTACAGTTGGGTCTTACCTGCACTATTGTCGTGTCGATGGGGCTATTCTCAGGAATCTCCACCTCATAAGTCGGCTGCTCAAACACGGGATTGTTATCGTTCGCATCTGTCACCGTAATATCGATCAGGATGGATCCGGATTTGGGCGGGGATCCACCATCGTAGGCCACCACTCGGAATGAGTATTCCGACTCCTCTTCGCGATTCAGCGGCTCAAGCAGAACCAGATTTATGTCTTTCGTTCCGTCCGCATTTGTACTCGCTTCTAATGTGAATTTCGAGGAATCTGTGTTGCCTATGGGTGTTAATTCATAATGTGAAATTCCATTTTCACCGCTGTCCTGGTCTTCTGCATTTGGAATGGGAAATTTAACATTCGGTAAAATCGTTTCTGAAATGGCACGAATAACTTTTCGCTGAGAAAATTCCGGCCGATGGTCATTAATATCCAATATATGCACTGTGACTTTGATGATTTGAAAGAAACGTGTTGGTTTAATAGTAATATCCAAGTCAATTAAGCATGGGTCTGTTTGAGCGCACACTTCTTCCCTATCTATCTGTTGGGCTGACCTCAGTGTCCCCCGACGTTCGTCTATTGCGAATAAAGCGTAATTTCCGGTGCTGTAACGTAAATGATATGTTAACGACTGAAATGTGGCATTGTCGTATTTTGATGACAGGTCAGAATCCAGCTTAATATTTCCCACAAATGTTCCCGCTTGCTCCTCCTCTTGTAGATTATATGGTAATAGTGCACTGGCATTGAAGATTAAATGTGAAAAAATGGCATAAATAATCAAACTAAACGCCATTTTCCTTGCATAAATCAGAGCCATTTTTAACTAAAATTTGCTTGTTAAAATTAAATCGAATATTCTAGATCTATCCAGAATGTCATCCACAAAACGCGTTACCCTACCATCCATCTAACAACAGAAACTGTCCTCTCTTAATTGTCTGTCACCAATCCGTTAGGCCGAGCTTATTGTCCTTGTTCAGTACGCGAGCTGCGGAGGCCTTTAAAAATCTGCAGCACTCCCTGAATGGTCATGGACTGCCACGAGAAGATGTCGCCTGGCTTCATTTACTAACTTTCTAGTTAAACAGTGCGAACAACAAAAAGTGACACCCGAAGCATTTTCCTCATCGCAATGTAATTAAGCGATTGCTTTTTGTTTTGCTTTTGTTTGTTTGTTTTTTTTTTACTACTTTAATTAGCAACACGTAGCGCGGCCTTATTTGGTAAAAACCTTGTGGATGAAAAGAATTCAATTAAAAGCACCACTGGGTCGCCTGTAGCCTTGCCACCGTGGGCGATGTATATCTCACGGCAGGTTGCTAAAACAACTTGTCGGGTCCAACCCTCAATGTCTCATGTTGAGGCAAAAAGAAGATTTATATGCTTTCTCGAAAATGAAAGAAATCTCATTTTTCATTGCAAAAAACGCCCTAGTTAAAAATGTCGAAAATCAACTTTTGTTTAGACAGAACTCCTGTTTATGATTAAAAAATCCTCTTTCTTGTGCTTTTAAATTTGTTCTTTAAAGCGAAAAAACATCCACAATTTTGAACCATGCGAAAAATCCCTTCGAAATTGCTTTGCAGTTTGTGATGGTTCAGTTTATTGTGGCCTCAGCGTTTGCATCATCATTATTCAGTTCATTCGATACTCAGTGAGAGGTCCTTTTCCCCCCTCCTCTGTTCTTTATTCTGCTTCCGTCATTTGCAACGCCAGCGCCCCCTAGTGGCGAACTTCTGCAACACACAAAAAAAATGTGAATGAAGTTTCAATTACACGTTTTGTCTGTTCTTCATTAAATCACTGATAATAGATCATGAATAATTAATTTTATTCAATGAGTCCGTTTATGTTTATAAAGGTTTCTGTTTTGCAATGCACCGTTTAACTAAAGACTGTTTGAGTTAAAACACAAATGGTGTTTTTGGTCAACAGCTGATGCAATGAATGAGCTTTCCTTTTAAGCTGACCTTTTATTGTCCACATCTGTAAAAGGCAACCTGTGTGGAGCACATGTATATCACTCAAATAGAAAGGGAGGGGGTGGGGGAGGGAGGGAGGGGCTCATAATTGTTTATTCAGGCACAGCGTGTTGTTTTCTATATTTGGCTTTAGTGTATTTTTGTTGACGTAACAATGACCCTTAAAATTCATATTCACAAAATGTTTGAAACATTCAGATTTGATTTACAAAAGAACAATGATTTCACGAATGATTAAAAAAATGATTAAAAAAAAATGATCGAACGTTTATACAACAGCAGCTGTTCTCTGCGAATGTACTCCATAAAGTAGAGAAACAATGAACCGGTATAACTCTAGGCTCATACATAAATTGCTTTGATGAAACTAAACATTTGCAGATACATATAAACTCGGGTCCACAGAGGGTGACCCCCCCCCCCCGCTCCGCCCCCACCCTCCCTAAATTTGCTCATGAGTTTCAGAAGCTTTAGAAGACCGCAGATGAGAGGAAAACACGGGCTGTGACGAGGCAAGAAGATGACCACTTAACTTGTTCAGTCCATAGCTATCATTATTACTGTCTTGCATTTACTCGTAATTTGTTTTCATCAACGCCTAATGTGTTTCTCATCCCTGGCGTGGCCATTGTTTTTATAGTTGACTGTCATTTGTCAAGCTTTAAGGTGCCCCGCAGCAAAAAAAAAAAGAAAAAAAAAGCTTGCTCCGTCAGACAAGTTTGCTAAATAATACATTGGGGCATCTCACATGTTGTCATTTACCAAGAGTTATGTTTACAAGTCAGAGTCTCGTAAGGAAATTAACTCATTATTAATCACGGCCTTAGGCCAGGCAAGAAAGCCTTTTCTCACTATACTGTCCAAGTGATTCAAATCTAATCACTTCAAGAGAGAAAAAAAATGCATCACCGACCAGTGAAATAGCGTCTAATGACGACATAAAAATTGACGTCACAATGAAAATGGACAGATCATCACAGTATATTGGATGACAACAGAGAAAATTTTCTACAAAAATTGAGGAGATATATCTAACATTGGCGTACAGTGGAGAATTGCAATTCCCGACATTGGCGTACAGTGGAGAATGGCAATTCCTGACATTCAATAGACATGAACCGTAAAAAGCATGCTCTGAGCTTAAGATTCAATCTGTATGTTTTCCAAAACAACACATCACGTTGTCAGATAACACATGGCCTCAGTGAGAACACTTTTTTGCGAAATCTCCTGCAAGACGGCGGAATAACACGATTCAATACGTTACTGCCATAGAGGTGGGTTGTTAAATAACAACGAAAAGATCCGATTCTGGATTACGTGGCATATTAACAAACTAGCAAACGGTCGATATTTGACAGAAAATGCCACATTCGAATCCTCAAAAGTTCTGGCATGTCGATGGCTCTTATATGCCATCGTATTTATTTTGAATTATTCTATTATAAAAAAAAAGAATTAAAAAAACTTTTAACCGACCTTTAAACACTTGGCTCAGTGAGAATCCATTCGCTACACTATGGCCAATGTCCTCAAAGTTTAAAAGAAATCTAAGCGTTTCAACTAAAATTGAAATAATTGGCCTGGCCATGTTTGTTATTTGCTGGGGTCTTGTTGAAGCGTCAGGACTCTCCAGGCACCGGAGACTTCGTAAGAAATTTTAAATGATATTCGTTACATAAATTGATGATAGCGTCCCCCAAAAAAGGGAAAATCTGTTTGAGAATTAAAGAGATGTCCTGAAGCCAAAGGAATGCAACGAAGCCGCAAAGGGACACCGGGGGATATATTTAGATTCAGGCATAATAGCAGCCCAGCAAACATTAAGACGTCTGAATGACGTCGGGTCGACGTCGTGACCCGACGTTTCCGACGTCGGACTCACGTGCCGGTTTTGGTTGTCTATGAAATGGAACCGACGTCGGATTTTCAACGTCAGAATGACGTCGGGTTCCGACCTAAACCCGACGTCGGAATTAAGTCGATTTTAGGTTGTATATCAAATTGGAACGTCGGATTCCCACCTGAAACTGACTAAACCCAAACACTCGCGTAACGTCGGGCCGACGTCGGAACGGTATAAATTAGGACTTAAAACGTCGGCATCGGCTTCGATGCATCGGTAATGCATCGGTTATAGGTTGGCAATAGTCGAATTTCCATTTTTCCCCATTCGTCGGAAGTTCATCGGTTACCGACGTTGGCCCGATGATTATTTTCCTCAGTTTAATAGATGTTGGCAAATATTCATCGGGCCGACATCTTTTTCCGACGAACTTCCTACCAATTGGGAATTTTTTTTTTTTTAAATATTGTATTCATATATTATACGTATTTCGCAATGCATATATTATACATATATTTTTATGCATTGGTTATACGTTGGATAAACTTCCGACCAGTGGTAAAAAAAATTGAAACGGATTTTGCATACGAATATTCCATGTATTTAATTATACGTATATTATACATATATTTGTATATGTTGGAACAACGTCTGACATAGACGGACTTACAATAATCGTATAATTTACAAATATATCACTGCATCGGCTATACGTCGGAAATATACCGAATTCCGACGGAACTTTATTTGTTTTATTTAAGATATTACAAGCATGTAATATGCGTATAAATATATACGTATATTATACATATAGTTATATTTGTTGGTGAAACGTCGGAAATATACCGATTTCCACTGGATCGATTTCCACGCATAACTTGAAATGAAAACTATATATATATATATATATATATATATATATATATATATATATATATATATATATATATATATATATATATATATATATATATATATATTGCGTTGTGTACGAGTGCTCCACATATTCGACAGCGTCGGAAAAAAAGATGCCGATATTGCCAACGCGTATTATACGTGTTTTTTTAAACGTCTATAAAACGCATAGTTTCCTATGTATAAACGACGTCGGAAATACATCGGAAAAAAGATGCCGATATTGCAATCGTATATTATACGTATTTCTTAAACGTCTATAAAACGCATATTTTCCGATGCTTATTCGGCGTCGGAAATTTATCGATTGACGTTTTGTAGGGGACATTATGAAGAATCAATAGTGGAGCATTATAAATATACTTGAAAATTATCATTTGCCTCAATAAACTATCCCTCAGCAAACATAAAGGAGGAAAAGACAATACAAATAACCAAATTTAAAAGCGCCAGCGGTAACAAAAAACGAAAATGTAAGAAGTAAACTTTTTGGGACGAATTAGAAACATTAGACCACTTAATTACACTGCCGAGGCAGCCCCAGCCGCCGTGGAGTAGAGGTATGTTCCGCGCCTAGGATGCAAGAGGTCCCCGGTTCAAATCCGAGTAAGTACTAGTGTTCAGTTGCAATATATAAATATGCTATGTTGTATATTAATATGCTATGGTGTATGTATGAATATGTGAATTATGAATAGTTGGTATACAAACCATCGGAAGTTCGTCGGAAATGCATCGGAATATAAACGTATAACGGACGTATAGCCGACGATTGGTATCCGACGTCGAAGAATTTGTAAGGATATTTCCGACGGTGGCCCGACGTATTAAAGATTTATCGGCCCGATGTATATCCGATGTACGAAGCCGCTATATCTATTATGCGTTGGGCCATAGTTAATCCTATGTGCAACCGACGAAGTTGCCGATATTGCCGATCTAATATAGATGTATTTTAGACGTTACGCGAGTGTTCGGGGAGTTATATAATTAATAGATAATTAATCATTCAACTGCTGTTGTGAAATACATACGAAAGCATTTTCCATGTACATTTTTAGAATCTAGGAAGAAAAATACCGACGCGCCATCAAAATTCTAAAATTGTAAAAATAAGGGGTTTTTTTCCTCTTTTTCAAAATGACTTCCATTTCCGGTGAGCGATAATAATGTTCATCGCGTTTTGGTCGTTTTTTTTCAACGTCGGAATGACGTCAGAAAACCGACGTCGCCTCGACGTCAGAATAAAGTCGGGTTTTGGGGTAATGGGTCAGAATATGGTTGTGAAGTCGTCGCGACCAAAATCCAACCTTTTTTCAACCAAAAAAAGACGTCGCTTGTTTGCTGGGAGGCGTCTTCAGCGTTAGATTATTTCCTGAGAAAGGCCATGACCTGGCACAGGAGACCAAAATAATAATAAAAAAACGTTAGAACTGACGTGATTATATCAAATCATAAGTTACTTTTATGTAATATTTACAATATGTAAACTAATAAATTCTCTTTTCTGTTTAATTTCTGTAGAATTCTGAGAAATTCTGCACAAATTCGAAGCGCATCACGTCTCAGTCACACAGAAGTTGCCATATTTAATACTTCTTAATTCGCTTAGCCCCCACACAAATATAAAATAGATTGGTTTATTAACCCTAAACCCCCAAAGGCATTTAATGCTGCCATAATAGTTTGCCTTCTTAAAAATTTTCACTGAGAGCTAAAAACGTTGCCTGTAATTAACTTGAGAATGCCATTCCGCACCATTAAAAAAGAGAGATTCGGCAGGTGTTGGGGAAACACTGCAGTGGCACTTGTACCCTGAAACCGAAGCAGCTTCTCCAACAATCTTGCTGTGTGAATTGAAATTAAGAAGTGGCTGGGGTGGAGCGTGGGGGAGGGGCGGGGGGAGGGGATTGTAGAGAAGAGGTCTGAAAATAGACAACGTCAGACAACTGAAATTTCCAGTTGAGCGCCATTTAAATGGAGAAGCTTAGTCCAGTTCTTTGGAAGTTCACATCGTCACACATTCTTCTTTTTTTTAATATTGTATTTGAAAATCAAGGTCACGTCAAGGTCAGGGTCAAAATGACAAAGCTGTATCTCATGTGAAAATACAGAGGATGAACTCGAAAAATTATTGAAATGCTTTGGTTCTATGGTTTCAAACAGGAACCTATTTTGTTGAGCTCTTAACGCTGAAAGTCAAGGTTACGAGGAACAATGTACATATTTGAGAGTTACCCGGAAGCACAAAATCAAACCCAGTACAAATCAATACTTCTTCATTGTGACTTAATTTCGCATCTTTTTGTAACGCAAATAGTGTAAGTTTTAATTTCTTTAACTTTGCAGTTCCTTGACCTTGAGATTCAGAGATTTAAGATCAAGGTTTTCGTGTGTCTTAAAATCTTTAAAAAATAACATTTTAAAGTTCAAAGCCAGGTTTAATGTGAGCATATTGCCAATATGCAGAAACGGCACTTATAATGACTGCGCTCTTTGGTCTTATATATAAAAAAGTATGATTTTTATTGACTGAAAGTGATGCACTCACAAAGTGATGTATTCACAAAGTGATGCACTCAAAAAGTGATACACTCACAAAGTGATGCATTCACAAAGTGATGCACTCACAAAGTAATGCACTCACAAAGTGATATATTCACAAAATGATACACTCACAAAGTGATGTACTCACAAACTGATGCACTCACAAAGTGATGTACTCACAAACTGATGCACTCACAAAGTGATGTACTCACAAACTGATGCACTCACAAAGTATTGCACTCACAAATTGATGCATTCACAAAGTGATGTTATCACAAAGTGATACACTCACAAAGTGATGTAATCACAAAGTGATGCACTCACAAAGTGATGTACTCACAAACTGATGCACTCACAAAGTGATGTACTCACAAACTGATGCACTCACAAAGTGATCGACGCACTCACAACAAGAACATTGGAGAACAAAACAAAAAGATGTAAGAAGAAAAACAAATTAAGTTCAAAATCTTGTTAAATGTCAGAGACACATGAAAGGTGGGAGGGTAAGGGTTGGGTGTGGAGAGTGTGGGGGGGGGGGGGGAGCATATTTGCGGCTTTTTACACGGTCCGTGGCATCTCTCTTTGTTAGTTGTCAAGACGGGGTGTTGGGGGGAGAGAGGGAGGGAAGGATGGAGGGAAGGAGGGAGGGGGAGGGAGGTGACGCGCGCTACACGCAATGACGGCAACACTCACGGGACAGTGATGCCTATCTGAGCGTTCTTTCTGTTTCGTTGCTAATTGGCAACGGAAGCAAAACAAAGCGATGACTGACTAATGTTGTTAGTGGCGACTTCTGTACTCTTTTTACTCAATAAAGTGAAAGGAATTTGAAATGAAAGAGTCCTTTACACGCAATTTGCATTCAAATGTGCATGACTTGTGCATGACGTTTCGAGTTTTTGTAGTTGATCATAGAGGTGGGGAAACGTTTCCCAGTCGATCTTGTGCTGAGATCTTAGAATACAGTAGAACTTCGGAAACAGGACCACCAGTGGGGACTCAGTTAAAATGGTCCAGTTTCGGGGTTGGTGCTTTATGTGGCGTTCTTCATAATGGAAAATGCCTTAAACGGAGCTATTGTAAAGTGGTCATGCATTAAAGCCTCGCTAATTCGGACAGCGTTTGGTACTGACAAAGTCCGGATTACTCAGATTAAAGCTATAAGCACTTGGTTTTTTACTGGGGTATATTCCTGCAGTGAAGACACAGTCGTGTTTCTGAGGTGGCGCTATCCCAGGGTTACACTGTAGTATAAACATGGCAATAATACTATCTCTTCTTTCGCTATTTGTATATAGATCTCCATGGTGACAATGCGTGAATAGGATTATAAATGGATGACTTTTGCAGAACTTCAATCACCCTTACAGCAACCAAAATCCCGTGTGTAACAAGGTGGTAAGATGGTAAGGTGGTAAGATGGTAAGGTGGAGATTCTTTCATTTTGTACTGGACAGCCACACCAGCTTGAAACGACCTTAACCTTTTTAGTCCAAGGTCGCGAACACTTCTCACCCTAGAGCTGTCCAGTCAAGGCAGGAACACGATAATGACTCCCGGTGCTACGAAAACGGTTCGGCTCTTTCCGGAAAATGTCCGATGACAGATTTGCGGATTGAAACATTTTGTAAAAGGAAAATGGATCAATATAAGCATCATATATTTGCATACGAAAGAATGTCTACGATAGACTACTTCCGGAAGTTGCAGAGGTCCTCGAAACATTAAAAAAATGAGATAATATTATGCGTAAGTTAAACCTCCAAATAAATGGCAGACCACATGCAACATTTAATTGGGAAGGGGGATGAAGGGGGGGGGAGGGAGGCATCCGTGTGGGCGCTTGGGGGGGGTATCCGTGTGGGTGATGGGGGAATCCGTGTGGGCGATAGGGGAGGGCACCCGTGTGGGCATTGGGGGAGGGGCATCCGTGTGGGCGCTTGGGGCATCCGTGTCGGTGATAGGGGGGCATCCGTGTGGGTGTTGGGGGGGGCATCCGTGTAGGCGCTTGGGGGAGGGGCATCCGTGTGGGGTGATGGGCTGCATGTGTGTTGGCGCTTGGGGGCATCCGTGTCGGTGATGGGGGGGGGGGGGCATCCGTGTGGGCGCTTGGGGGGCATCCGTGTGGGCGCTTGGGTGCATCCGTGTCGGTGGTGGGGGGGGGGGGGGGCATCCGTGTGGGCGCTTGGGGGAGGCAGCCGTATGGGTTTTTTGGGGCACATCTGTGTAGGACGATGCCCGTAATTGCGTTTGTAGTACCTGGATTCCGCAACATAAATTAGCATAAGCATCTTTGTGTTTAACCACATGTATCCAAATTAAATTTATAACTTCCTACAGGATCGTAGACAGTTTCAACAAAATTGAGTCTGCCCCCCCCCTCCTCACCCCTCCCTCCTCCTCCAAAAAAAAAAACACACGGAAGTTTGAATGCTGTTGCTTCGTTAAATATACATGGGCGTAGAAGTTTAGTGCTTTGTTGCAACAGCACTAGGCATTATGTCATATAGGCAAAATATACCCCAGTGCCACTTCGTTTCATCCCGGGTAAAAAAACAGAGTGATGTTTACATTAATAGCAATTACAATAATGGCAATGCATATATGGAAACGGCAATGAGGTTTCAAGTGAATCAAACAGGCAGGAAAGAGTGTAGGGGAAAAAAAGACAGGGCATACTAAGCCTTGGGGGTCATGTTATGTGTAAAAAATGTCACCTAACAGCTCATGTGATCTAATTGCTTAACTGAACAAAAAAAAGAAGTTAAACGCGTATCTGGTAAAGGGAAGAATGGATCTGCACGCATATGTCTAGAGTAAGACTGATAGCACTCTGGGTATTATTTGATAGAGGAATTACAGTAAAAGCACTTTGTAGTGTTATTCGCTGCACCCAGACTCTGACTTCATCACTAAAACTTAATTTGCTCGAAGCGACGAATGCGATTTCGTTGATGGCTTTTTCCCGCTGTGTCGCTTTACATGTGTCCAGGTCCCACTTTTTCATGATCCATATTTCTAAATCTCTTGGTGTCATATACGTACTTCTTCTTTTTTTCTTTTTTTTTTGCTCATGTAATCCAATCCACACTTCTCTTGTCATTATAGTTTTTTACAAATCATCTCAAAAAGGGGAAAAAACAACCCTCTTACCCTCCCCCCCCCCCACATACACATAAACAAAGACGTTGCATTGACGTCACCCGAGTAAGCTAATTCGGGGTAATGTATATTAATTAGAGCACAGCGTTCAAAATGTGACGTTGTGTTGACGGAGAAATTTGGAAAAAGTGCACAAAGGAAGCTGATTAGATGCAGATTTGTACAGCATCAGATGCAGATTTGTACAGCATCAGATGCAGATTTACATAGCGTCAGATACATATTTATGCAGCATCAGATACGGATTTTCACAGCATCAGATGCGGATTTGCACAGCATCACATGTAGATTTTTAAAGTAATAGAGGCAGATTTGCACAGCTTTAGATGCAGATTTTTCAGCAATGGAGGTAGATTTACACAGCACCAAAAAGAGATTTGTGCGACACCAGATGCAGATTTACACATCAGATGCAGATTTGCACAGCATCAGATACAGATTTATACAGCATCAGATGCAGAATTGTGCAGTCTCAAATGCAAATTTACATAGCATCAGATGCAGATTTGCACAGCATTATGTGGAAGGTGTCACACCAATGCTATATTAGAGACGTCTACACAACGTCGCCAGACACCGACAATCTAAAGAGAAAGTGACGAAGATAATTGGACAGTTTCTAATGGTAAATAATATCGTATTGACGTTGAAATTACGTCATTTCCACTTCAAAAAGTGAGCATTTATTGCTGGGTATGACTCTACACGCACACCTCCGCCCCCTCCCCCTCCCTCCAAAAAATAAATAAATAAATAAATAAAAACAGACTCGCTACAGGGGCCGTGGATTGCAGTTTTGGTGTTCGCTTCCTCCACATCAGGTGGTCTAGTTTTCCCGGCTCTTTATAAAGGAAGCCTGACTTTTACACTAACGTTTTCATAGGTATTTTATAGAATATGGTAGACAACATAAGCCATTTCCAATGATGTCTTTAAATCTTTTTTGCATTCTTTTGGCTTCGTTTTATTCGAATTTCTTTGCAGTAAAAACAAAAATATTCACCTATCTATAAGGAACGGTGCATTGCGATATCAAAATAACGCAGTCACTGGTTTGCGAATGCCCGTGCTGCCAAAAGAAAAGAAAAGAAAAAAAAAGAAAAAAAGAAAGAAAAAAGAAAAACAGAAAAATATTTGTCTATGGAATGAGTTACGAATTCGTCGCTTATTCACAAAGCCAAGCATTGTTTTTATTATTTCCTTCAGCTATGGTGCGACCCAGGTAAAAAACACGGCACCAGAGGCAGTTGAAACCTCAAGCCCTGAAGCAGGATACCAGTGTAATTCTGTGGAGAGAATCCAGTCTATGCTCCCGTCCGTAGCTGTTTCCTGAAGCCGAAGTCATGTGACGAGTTCACTCCCATCGGCTTACAGCTGTTGCATTGAGCCTGGCGTAGCAGCTGGTTTCGGCACACAGCGGTTGTTTGCTCGACTGGCAGTGCCGGCGACATGAGAAGATGAATCCAGTCCTTGTTCAACTGGCTGTTTTCTTAGGCTTGCCTGGCCTTAGGTGCTGCCTACAGTCTTTGCTCGGCCAGCAGCTGTTTGTCGGGCCTAAAGACTTGACTAAAGTCTTTGGTCAACTAGCAGCTGTTTCTTAAGTTTGTGCTGCCTAAGGAATAACCTCTAGTCTTTGCACAGACAGCAGTTCTTTCTTAAACCTTGTGACGCCTATAGCCTTTGTTCAGCTGGCAGCTGTTTCTTAAGCCTTGTGATGCCTACAGCCTCTGCTCAGCTAGCAGCTGTTTAAGCCTCGTGCTGCATACAGCCTTTGTTCAGCTGGCAACTGTTTCTTAAGCCTTGAGCTGCCTACAGCTTTTGCTCAGCTGGCAGCTGTTTCTTAAGTCCTGTGTTGCCTACAGCCTTTGCTCAGCTGGCAGCTGCTTCTTAGGCCTTGCACGGCGCTCAGGCGCCCGACTAATTTGCTCCAACATTTCACGTGCAGCAAAGAAACAGATGACAGCTATTTGCGACAAGCAGCCTTGATTAAGCCACTCCTGTATTATTACTGCTCTTAAAATGGCTACTTAATTCTGCAAAGGTTGCTCTTGAAGGCTTGAGATAACGTCCACGATACATGATGTAAGAGCGCTGGCCTTTACAGCGATGGCGTGCTAAAGGGCTGTTGGAGTTCTTGGTTAAATCGTGGAAAGATTATAAGAAACGCACTCGCTTTTCTTAACATAGATAAAAACCGCACTGTAAATAAAATTATACTTTTCCGTCGTTGTTGTTTTCTTTCTTCATTCTACTGCTTCTTGTTCTTCATCTTTTTCTTCTTCTTCTTCTTCTTCTTCTTCTTCTTCTTCTTCTTCTTCTTCTTCTTCTTCTTCTTCTTCTTCTTATTATTATTATTATTATTATTATTATTATTGTTGTTGTTGTTGTTATTATTATTCTTATTATTATTACTGAATAATTATAACGTAATTATATTTTTTCACTGTTTTACGGATAATTGTTGAAATTTGTTGAAAATTTGTTGACATATCCCATATGCATCCAACCCGCATCAGCGTCCAATCAGCAACCAATCAGCATCGCTCCAGTGAAGTGTTAAACGGACGCACTACTCATCTTCGCGGCTGAAGAAAGACTTTGTTTATAGCGATCATTCGGAGCCGACTCACATCGCTCGAAGGGAACTTATAGCTCACAAATCCATGATAGTGCTTGCTGTTGGCTCCTGGAGGTTTCACGCGTTACGTAAGTTCAGGCTGTACGTCATACCCCGATGTACGTCATACCCTGATGTACGTCATACCCTGATGTACGTCATACTCTGATGTACCACATACCCTGATGTACGTCATACCCTGATATATGTCATACCCTGATGTACCTCATACCCTGATACCCTAATGTACCTCATACCCTGATGTATGTCGTAGCCTGGTCAAAATCATACCTTGGTGTACCTGAAGTTTTTTTTATCATTTCTAAATATGTACAGAAAACTAGAAATTTGTCCGAGAATAGTGTTTACAAATATATACCAGTGTTCAAAGTGAAAATTAAGTCCAATAATGACCTTGAATGACCTCGCAAAGACAAACTTTGACTTGAGAGGCCATCGATCTGCGTATAATAGCTCTGTTCTCACACAGACGACGAAAAAATTCAAAGCCCATCGATGACCTTGACAAGTCGTAACAGGTCACCAATATCTGAAAAGCCCGGGAAATCATCGAGCTGCCTCAAAATTGGTTTCGGCTGAATATTGTTCACAAGATGCAGTAGATGAAAGTAAAAATTCCAAATCGCAATGGGATGACCTTGATTGAACTCTCGAGGTCACCAAAGCCCTAGTTTCATCAAAATGCGTCTACATACTGTGGAGGAATCGTGTTCAAAAGACACAATACGAACACGTACGTCAGTCTTCTGTCGTGACCTCTGAATGACAAATCAAGGTCACCAAAACTTAAGCAGGATGGGAGATTTTTCATGTGATTACTCATGCCGATTTTTCAGGCTTTAATAGAATCGTTTTCACAAGGAAAGAGTGACAAGCGGACAAACAGACAGAGTCAGACAGACAGGCGGTCAGACAGAGAGACAGACAGACAGACAATCAGACAAACAAACAGACGTTCAGGTATTATGCTCCTTCTGATCCAAGCTCGGGCATAAAAAATATTTTTCCTTGCTCAGTATTTGCATATTTTTCAGGGGCGGGGAAGGAGGGAGAGGAGGGGGGGAGAGATTTGCTTCAGTTACTAAGGTGCCAGCTGACAGATCCCCTAGCCAGGGACTGAATGCGTGATAACGGGTAACTGTCATATGAGCATTATCTTAAAACCATCTCTGCTTGCTGCAGCTGCCACAAATAGAAGCAAAGTAACATTGGCAAAAGCAAATAAAATCAGAGGAAAATATATAAAAGTGCTGCGTAACTGTTAAATCCGAAGCAAAGGGGGATGGGTGTCGGGCGATGGGTGTCGGGCGATGGGTGTCGGGCGGATGGGTGTTGGGCGGATGGGTGTTGGACGGATGGGTGTCGGGCGATGGGTGTCGGGCGATGGGTGTCGGGTGATGAGTGTCGGTGATGGGTGTCGGGCGATGGGTGTCAGGCGATGGGTGTCAGGCGATGGGTGTCGGGCGATGGGTGTCGGGCGATGGGTGTCAGGCGATGGGTGTCAGGCGATGGGTGTCGGGCGATGGGTGTCGGGCGGATGGGTGTCGGGCGGATGGGTGTCGGGCGATGGGTGTCGGGCGATGGGTGTCGGGTGATGGGTGTCGGGCAATGGGTGTCAGACGATGGGTGTCGGGTGATGAGTGTCGGTGATGGGTGCCGGGTGATGGGTGTCAGGCGACGGATGTCGGGCGATGGGTGTCGGGCGGATGGGTGTCGGGCGGATGGGTGTCGGGCTATGGGTGTGGAGCGATGGGTCTCGAGCGATGGGTCTCGAGCGATGGGTGTCTCGCGGATGGGTGTCGGGCGATGGGTGTCGGGGGAAGCGTGACGGGCTGATGGGTGTCGGGAGATGTCTCTCGGGCGGATGGGAATGCTATTCTCGCAGGGATGAGTTCGGATTATTAGGGTTTAACAATCACAGAGACCAATTGTGTTGTCCTGTGTTTGGCATGGGGTTGAGTGGGGCGGGGAGGGGGGAGGCAGGGGCCGGGACTGAGGGGGGGGGGGGTGCTGGGACGCCAGGGTTTTGATTTGAGAAGGCTGTCGCCTGTCGGTGAGTAATTGGAATTAAAACACTTCACCTGGTTGAAGTGATGACAAATTATCGCTGCTGTCGCCTATTGTCATTTTTGGCCCGCTCTCCCCATTTTATCCTATTGTTTCAACATTTCCACAGGGGGGTATTGAGGGTGGGTTGGGGGGGGGGGGGTTAAGAGATCTGAGTAACGGTGACTAAAGCAGTTCACCTGATACCTAGTGATGACAAACTTTTTGCCTATTATTTATTACCGTTTTTTTTTACTTTCTTTCCCGTCACCCTCCTTTCGACCCCGTTTTTTGTTTTAATACTGCCGCGATTGGCGTGCGGGTACACAGCAAATGCCGTGACGGCCGCACGTGACCTGGCGCCCCTCGATGAGCGTTTTCACCGACAGATCGTCGCCGCCATATCACACTCTAATTAATACATCTTGGCCACTAATGCATTTGCTATTACATCTTGCAGATCTCAATCCTCTGATTTTGTGCCGCGTGACGTAAACGCCTGTAGCGATTTGAATGCATCGACTCTGCCTCACACAGTGGGATTAACACAGCACCCCCAAAATTTGGAAGCATGTAATTATTAGACATTTAAAGATATCTATAATTAATTAGATATCTGTGCTTGAAAAAGAGTTACGTCTAAGCAAATTAAAGAGATTATTAAATTAAAGGCATCTCCCTTGGTGGGAGTGGGGGAGGGGGAAGGAAGAGCCCAGTAAGCACAGAAAATTTTCCCATGTGGGATACGTATGGGTTTTAATTGGGATCTGCATGGGAAGGTGGGAAAGGGGAAAACCCATATTAATCCCGTGGAGAAAGGAGATATTTCTGAGTGGGAAATGCCTGGGTTTTCCCACCCTGGGAAACCCCCTGTAAAATACACATGAAATATGTATCGGAATACCCATGTGAATCCCAGCCCGGGTAAACCCAGGTGGATCCCAACTAGGAAATGCATGGATTATGCGTGGGAATTCCGACCATGGATTTTACCTCGATTTTTTTCTCATTCCCATGCAAATCCCTGCATGGGATTCACGTGGGAAGGCCAAAAATAACCCTGGGTTTTACATGGGTTTTACTTGGGTGTGCTTACCGGGAGAGTATTTGTTCTAGAAAATAGTAGCAATATGAGGACGACGCCAGCAAGAATTGTCGAGGATTTTACATCGCATCTCGTTTCTTCGAGATGGAATGTGCGATGGGATACGAACTTGCCTTTTTTTGCAAAAGCCCAAACCAAAATATCACACCCCCCCAACCAACCCAACAACAAAAAGAAAAAAAACTCAGAATTTGTATTGAAATTCGGCAACTCGTTGGCACAGCAATACGCAAGTACAGAATATCAGGAAATTTGTTTATTTGCTGATAGCAGATGTTATCAGTTACCGAGTGTGATTGTGACGTTGTTATGACATGTGCGCATGCGCCCTGTATCTTGGTTACGGAGCAGCGATATCCAAATGCGTAATAAACAATGTAAACCTTGATGTAACAGGTAAAGAAAACAAAGTAGCAAGGCTCACTTTGTTGAAATATAAGGTTAAAAAGCAAGTTTTGCACTTCAGAACTCAGCGGCGGATCCAGGAGATGAGGTGGGTGGGTGGAGGCGGGCTCAGGGGTTACAACCGTACCCCCTCACCCGCTAAAATCACGCTCAAAATCAGGCTGTTAAACTTCTATGTGCTAAGCTTAGTCTGTATTGAGGCTGAAAATATATTATGACGTCATGACGTCATAGCCAGGTACAATATGTGTGGCGTCATGGCTTTTCAAATGCTCTTGACGTCATGACTTTCCAGGCACTACATATCTGACGTCATGACTTTCCAGGCACTATGTGTTTGACGTCATGACTTTCCAGGCACTACATGTTTGACGTCATGACTTTCCAGGCACTACATGTCTGACGTCATGACTTTCCAGGCACTACATGTTTGACGTCATGACTTTCCAGGCACTACATGTTTGACGTCATGACTTTCCAGGCACTACATGTTTGACGTCATGACTTTCGAGACACTACATGTTTGACGTCATGACTTTCCAGGCACTACATGTCTGACGTCATGACTTTCCAGGCACTACATGTTTGACGTTATGACTTTCCAGGCACTACATGTCTGACGTCATGACTTTCCAGGCACTACATGTTTGACGTCATGACTTTCCAGGCACTACATGTCTGACGTCATGACTTTCCAGGCACTACATGTTTGACGTCATGACTTTCCAGGCACTACATGTCTGACGTCATGACTTTCCAGGCACTACATGTTTGACGTCATGACTCTCCATGCACTACAGGCGCAATGCATTTCACTTGCTCGGCGCCGTGATAAATTTGACGCCATGTTGCGCTTACTGCTTTGATAAGTCTGACGTTATTGATATGACAAATTTGATATAACTATAAGCGTTTTACCTTAACAAATTTGACGTCATATCTGGCGTCACAGATCCTGCATTTTGAGGTCCTCTTCATCAAGCATTTTGATCTCATTACGCCATAAAATTAATCGATAAATTAAATAAAGAAAAATTTTACAAAAAGATAAAAAGAGACTCAGACATGATAAAAGAGAGAGAAAAGCGCAAATCAACGCCGTAATCAGCTGCTAAATTCACTACAGCGTGAAATCAGTTATAGATAAATATTTGCCTGACAATGCGAGCCAATATTTTGTCAAGTTTGCACCCTGGGAATCGATGGTGCTTCTGCTTTTCTGATTGGGCTTGGTGGCGGTTGGAGTGTACACAGGCTCGCGTTACTTACTGTTTATTGTCTGAAATTTATTTCTTACGGCAAAAGACATGTCCATCTTTCCTTAATTTCAAGAAGGCGAGCACCTGTGTTTTTTTTTTCTTTTTTTTCTTGTTTTTGTTTTTTAATGAACTGTTCTCTGGACCGTTTGCATTGATAATCAGAAACTGTTCCTCATTTTCTTAACAATTTTGGGTCATATGTATTTCAATTAAAAAAAAAACTTTGTGTATAAACTTAATCACTAGCCAACTCGGTTCGGGGTGGGGTGGGGGTGGTTCTTTCAGGTTGGGGAGGAGGGGCAAGTCGACCCCACCATGAGTGCAAAGAGAAGTTGAAGGAAGGGGTTGTTTATCCTGAATGAAGAGGTTGTTTATTCTGAAGGAAGGCGTTGTTTATTCTGAATGAAGGGGTTTGTTTTTTCCTAAATGAATGGGTTTGTTTTTTCCTGAATGAAGGGGTTTGTTTTTCCTGAATGAAGGGGTTTGTTTTTCCTCAAGGAAGGAGTTGTTTATCCTGAAGGAAGAGGTTGTTTATCCTGAAGGAAGGCGTTGTTTATTCTGAATGAAGGGGTTTGTTTTTCCTGAATGAAGGGGTTTGTTTATCCTGAATGAAGGGGTTTGTTTATCCCGAATGAAGAAGTTTGTTTATCCTGAATGAAGGGATTTATTTTGCCTGAATGAAGGGGTTTGTTTTTCCTGAAGGAAGGAGTTGTTTTTCCTGAAGGAAGGGGTTTGTTTATCATGAATGAAGGGGTTTGTTTATCCTGAATTAAGGGGTTTGTTTTTCCTGAATGAAGGGGTTTGTTTTTCCTGAAGGAAAGTTGTTTTTTCTGAATGAAGGGGTTTGTTTATCCTGAATGACGGGGGTTGTTTGTCCTGAAGGAAGGGGTTGTTTATCCTGGAGTAAGGGGTTGTTTATCCCGAAGAAAGGGGTTGTTTATCCTGACATTAACGAATTACCACTTGTACACAGCAAATAACAATTCAAAGCATGGAGTTTACGAGAAAAAGGTTTTCTTTTTAAAATATTATCGGGTACAAAGACATCGGATATGACGACACCGTCTATAACGTCAGAAATACTCGGTCCAAAGCGTATAGTTCTAACGCGGTTGCACTTACTGAAACATGTAGAAGTAGACTTTCTTTGTAGAGCTGTTAATACCAGCCCTCCCCTTCACGACACACACCCACTCCCCCACCCCCACCACCCCCCCCCCTCCACATGCCCACCAGAGACTATACAGTCCCATTACCACCTAATTGCCTCGCACGAGCAAGACAAACCAGAAACAAAACTATATCACAACAAAAAAGTGATTTATCCAAACGCATGAAAAAGTGCGACGCAGAATTAACTAAACGGTATTAAAATTTTCTAGAAAAACCTATCACATTTCTCATAATAAGACATTGTTTTACGGAATAAGTCGCGAATTGCGCATAATTGTGAGAAAAAAAAGTAGACATAAATGTGGTTTAAAGTTTCTCAAGTCCCCTTTACATTGCATGCTTGATGGCCCTCGCTGTTAATGGCCTATCTTCAAAATCGCCATTAAGAACGTGCTAGGAAACATTGTTGACTTATTAACAGGTAATTAAGGCCATCACGCAGCTGCTACATGGTTAATTACAGCCCGGGAAGGACCAATGAGGGAGCAGTGTTATGTCACGTGATGTTTGGCCTGCGTGTCTGTAAACAAGCGTGTTTGATCGGCAGGTGAAATCAGGCGGAACCGCTGCGGCGAAACACGATAGCCGAAAAACCACTTATGCCAAATTTAGTTTGTACAGATCAAAGAAATCATTGAAAATATTTTGATCAACCAGAGAGAGAGAGAGAGAGAGAGAGAGAGAGAGAGAGAGAGAGAGAGAGAGAGAGAGAGAGAGAGAGAGAGAGAGAGAGAGAGGGTGAGAGACAGACAGATAGACAGAGAAAAGAGAGAATAGAGGAAGCGAGAGAGGGGCAGACATTGAGAGAAAGAAGGTGGGAGAGAGCGGGGAGAGAGAAACAAAGAGAGAGAGAGAGAGAGAGAGAGAGGGAGAGAGAGAGAGAGAGAGAGAGAGAGAGAGAGAGAGAGAGAGAGAGAGAGGGAGAATGGGGGGAAGAGGGGAAGAGAAGGGGATTGTGGAGCATGACAAACAAGAAGACAGGGTGGCACAACGCCCAGATACAACAACCCGGATCAGGAAGGCCCTGGCACAGACAAGGCAGGTGTTCCTGTTTTCTGAAGTGAGCGGGAGGGGATGGTCACGTTTTGCGTTTACTAAAAACGGCTCTATTCAGACTGCTGTAGACAATGGATGACAAAATAAAAAACCCGGGCATAACACAGCACTATGACATGGCACCTGGCATCTGTCATTTGGTGCATGTTATATGGCACATGACACATGTCATATGTCACATGTCATATGCCACATATGATATGGCAATGTCATATGACACATATGATATGGCAATGTCATATGACACGTACGATATGGCATATGACACATGTCATATTAAACATGATATGGCAATGTCATATGACACATATGATATGGCACCTGACACATGTCATATTACACATGACAATGGCACATACCATCTGACACATGGCATATGTCACATGACAGACTGCTCATCGCGCCACCAGTTCACACTACAGAAAACAGAAAGACCCAGCAATTTGTCTCAGAAAAACAAGACAGATTCCTCCCACCCATTGTATATTTTAATGCCTTTCTGGGTATGTCTATTTGTCACTGGAAATCACCCCAAGGTATGGAGCTCATTTATGAGTGGATCATCGCTATGCATCTGCTGAAGCCACCCCATGTTTTGCCACTTAGAAGCGGTTCTCTCAGTGCCTTTTCACGTAAAACATTTTTTTTTTTAATTTTAGTGTTTTTTCTCTCTCTCTCTCTACCTCTTTCTCTCTCATTCTGACCCGACCAGTATGGAAGCTTTCCCGTCTCATATTACACCTGCATTGTTACAATGTGTCCATCACAACTACAAAGGAAATTAGTCTATTTTAGTTCTAAATTCGAACTAATAGACAAAGCACACATTGCTATTATGCGCTCAGTATTGTTATAAAAACAACTCATTAGCACTACTATAGCCGGTGCATCTGTGGTTGCTGCACCCATTCTTACCCGTACCACACCTCACGTTATACCTCTGATGTACGCACGTTATTATGTTATCATTTTTTATTTAACCCCTCTTTTTTTGTGCTACTTTTTTCCACGCCAGACAGAGGGACGTCATAACCAGAAGCAGGTACATACATTTTACAGTTATCACTGTGTTCGTTTTTGTGTCTATTTTTAGATCAGCTGCAAGACCCTTTTAGTGAGAGAGATTTTACGAATAGAATCCGTGACATCACATATATGATGTCACTGGCCAACCACATACATACATACACCGAGGACAGGTTTCCACAGACTTTCAGAAGAGTACTTACAGCATTGTAATGCGGATTTGAAGAAGTTTGCTTTTTACTGCCATTTCCAAAGCTCTCTCTCAGTCGCTCTTTCTTTCTTTCTCTCTCTCTCTCTCTCTCTCTCTCTCTCTCTCTCTCTCTCTCTCTCCCTCTCTGTCTATCTCTCTCTCTCTCTGTCTATCTCTCTCTCTCTATCTCTCTCTCAGTCGCTCACTCTCTTTCTGTCCTTCACTCTCTCTCAGTCGCTCACTCTCTTTCTGTCCTACACACACACACACACACTCTCTCTCTCTCTCTCTCCGCATCTCGCACTTTCACTGGCCGTATTGACAAAAAATAACTGCGCAGTTAACAAATTCCGTTAACTGCTCATGTAGCAAAGAAGACTTTTGAAAGTTGTATTGGGTTAATTAGCAGATTTCCCTTGTGGGGTGGACAGTTAACTCTAAGGTAAACAGTTAACTGTTTGTGAATACCGACAGACATGTGGTTTGCACACCTTGTCGAATCCCTACAAGTCGATTTTTGCGTAGTCAACACACCCCCACGTGGATTTTCGCGTAGTCAACACCCGTAGACGTTTCACATAGCAGTGATGACGTATGTTTCGTGTGCGTTAAAACTGCATTGTTTCCGAAATCAGTAACGTGTAGAAAATATTTTTAAAATAATAAAAAAAGGGGGGTTAAAACACAGTGGGCGCCTGCATGATGTTTCCACGGGGTTGTGGTGGGGTGGGGGGGGGGGCGAGAGGTGGGGAGGGGGAGCGAGAGGTGGGGAGGAGAGACCGTCCGTATTTGCCTGGCTTTCACGTCCGTCATTAACGATGAACATTGTGACTGTCACGCTCGCAGCGTAATTTAATCTTCATTTGCTGCTACATTTTTCCGCCGTTCAATCACAATTTAGCAACTTATGTGTGTCACCGAATAATTAAGGAAATTGATCATGGGCAAAAAAATGCATGAATTGAATATGCATTATAGGCGCAGTATTCTGGTTTTTTTTTTTTACTCAAGGTATCTGAAATTTGGACAAATCTACGCATTGAAAATGTGTTCGTTTCGACTTTATCAAATAATATCTATCGCAATCCAGAAATTCAGACGTGAACAAGAACTTTGACCCAGTTTCTTTGCCATACCAACAAGGGGCCACTACTGTGGGTGGGGAGATTTAGGGGGGGGGGGGGGCAGGGGCAGGGGGAAGTGGCACAGCTATGATACCAATGCAATATCACCAAAAGGACCCACAAAAGATGTCAGTATTACGTTACGTGATTGGAGGGCGTCGTGTTAAAGTCATGTACAAGCAAGACAAGAAAGGTATCTTTCTAATGCAGTTAAAAGACGCCATTTTGTTTCCTATCATCAACTAAGCCTGAATGTCTTATCCCGACATCGTTACAGTGACATCGTTACAGCGACATCGTTACATCGTATTTAAGGATCTGCGTCAAATCTGAAAAACACATCTGATTCCATGGATAATCTCCAAACGCATACACTCTTTACGTGTTGCATGCCAACTAAATGGCCTGTGACAACTTGGGATGCGTCATAATAATAAACACGCAAATAATAACAGCGCATAGAAAAATGCGTCAGGTGACAGGTGCTTGCTCGGTAACAATCAATGACTTTTATTTTGAATGCTACCTGTTTGTTTGTTGTTTTTTTTTATTTCCTGTTCACGCTTGATTGCAAATAAAGACAATGAGTGCACCTGAGAACCAAGGACATTTTTTTTCAAGACTTGACAAAGCCTCTCCCTCAACACGTGAATCAGAAGCCAGTTCCATGAGCATCATTTCTATATCCACTAAATCCGACAGCAGTTTTTTAAAGCAAATTTAATTATTGCTAACCATAGAGAAAATTCATTTCTTCTCCATTTGAATGTTAATATCTTGCTTTTCTTTAGTAAACGAGAAAGATTACATTTCGTCCATCTTTCACAAAAGACGTCAAAGGATTTTGAATATTTTTGAGAACACACAGTTGATGTGTCATTGCCGTTTATTGTTCTGTCTGTACCAGTTGTTTTAGTGAAAACGATCATCCGGTGTTTTTGTACAACTGTTGTTTTACTGACCACGATCATCGGGTGCTTTTGTACAACAGTTGATTTACCAACTAAGATCATCGGGTGTTTTTGTACAACAGTTGTTTTAATGACCACGATCATAGGGTGTTTTTGTGCAACAGTTGTTTTACTGACAGAGATCATCGGGTGTTTTTGTACAACAATTGTTTTGCCGACCACGATCATCGGATGCTTTTGCACAACAGTTGTTTTACTGACCACGATCATCGGATGCTTTTGTACAACAGTTGTTTTACTGACCACAATCATCGGGTGCTTATGTACAACAGTTGTTTGAATGACCACGAGCATCGTGTGTTTTTGCAGAACAGTTGTTTTACTGACTACGACCATCGGGTGCTTTTGTACAACAGTTGTTTTACTGACCACGATCATCGGATGCTTTTGCACAACAGTTGTTTTACCGACCACGATCATCGGATGCTTTTGTACAACAGTTGTTTTACTGACCACAATCATCGGGTGCTTTTGTACAACAGTTGTTTGAATGACCGCGAGCATCGTGTATTTTGTACAACAGAGGTTTTACCGACCACGATCATCGGGTGTTTTTGTAAAACAGCTGTTTTACTGACCACGGCTATCGGGTGCTTTTGTACAACAGTTGTTTTACTGACCACGATCATCGGATGCTTTTGTACAACAGTTGTTTTACCGACCACGATCATCGGATGCTTTTGCACAACAGTTGTTTGAATGACCGCGAGCATCGTGTATTTTGTACAACAGAGGTTTTACCGACCACGATCATCGGGTGTTTTTGTAAAACAGCTGTTTTACTGACCACGGCTATCGGGTGCTTTTGTACAACAGTTGTTTTACTGACCACGACCATCGGATGCTTTTGTACAACAGTTGTTTTACTGACCACGATCATCGGATGCTTTTGCACAACAGTTGTTTTACCGACCACGATCATCGGATGCTTTTGTACAACAGTTGTTTTACTGACCACAATCATCGGGTGCTTTTGTACAACAGTTGTTTGAATGACCGCGAGCATCGTGTATTTTGTACAACAGAGGTTTTACCGACCACGATCATCGGGTGTTTTTGTAAAACAGCTGTTTTACTGACCACGGCTATCGGGTGCTTTTGTACAACAGACGTTTTACCGACCACGGTCATCGGGTGCTTTTAAACAACATCGGAAGCGAAAACCTACATATACACGCTGGTAGCACCTAATTTTGTCTAATAAACTTTCAAAAGAATGCAAAAATAAATTGATGCATGTCACTTTTCATACTACAGTGATAAAAAAAATAGAATAAGAAGAAACATACGAAAAGGAGAATTTGTCTTTATTTACACTTATGTTCGCGTGTTAGTCGAGCATTGTGTCTTTAAATGGGTGTAAATTACCTATAATTTTGTAGTTCTACAAAATCACCCCATCACCTTTAAGTTTTACAAGTAGTATTCATATACGTAACCATCAAAGCGGCACAAGTAATTGTTTTTTTTTTTTAATGTCGCTTCAAGCATACACTACACCGGCAAATGGTTGACATGGTTACGTGTTCACTCAGTCGAGCAAGCTCACAAGCCAAGCATGACTTTTTTCACGGGTCAGGCTGTTTGTCGAGAAACGTTCCAACAAGCTATTCGAGGAGTTAGTATCTCCGTTATGTCTAAAATTAATAATCAAAAAAAAAAAAAAAAAAAAAAAAAGAAAGAAAGAAAGAAAAGAAAAAAAACGGAGACACAGAATTCTCTTAGTGAAAACGTTGAAACATACCAACGAATTGCCGCTAATGCCCCAACACTAAAATGGCTACCTCGCGGCCATGTTTGAATATATACTTTACAGAAGGTCAACCCAAAATACCTGGGAAACGTATAAACTGTGAAATTATCAGGCTGTCTATGTCTTGAACAGAACTCTCGAGAGACTGTCGTTTTTGGCCGGAGTGATAGTGGTGGCTTACAAAAACATGGGTCACGTTACAAAGCTGGTCCTATTTTTTGTTGCAGCAATGTCAGCGGCAGTGTGCACGATCTGTTTGCAGCAAACCAGGAAAATAATTTTAATCATGTCCCTTCCATGTCTCCGTACTCCTGTGGGTGAGAATCGTTCGAGTTTTTTGCATTCGGATTTTAAGCTTCTGTTTGTGACCATTTTTTTTCCTTAAAAACTGTACAATATCGCTGAATTTGGTTTATCTTCAAGCACCATTGGATTGTGTGCAGTTGGAAAACCCCCCATAGTGGGATGGTGGTGATTTACAGGTGTAATCGATCCAAAGTCTGACGTCATGAAAAGTCCTTAACTGAACAGATTTTAAATCGTTCTTGAGCTTCATTTTAATGAGTAATTTTATTTGGTACTTTAAAAAATGCGTAATTGCTGTGTAAAATTATCACCAGCAAATTTATTAAAAAAAACTGTGTCATGGTAAAAATATCATAGTAAAAATATCATGCTCTTCTGAGATTCAAAGGATGGCGTCGGAAGAATATCCTATGAAAAGCGGAGACAAGAAGAGAGTTTATTTAAACCCCTGGGATTTTATAAAAAAAAAAAGAAGTGTAACAGGGGCAGGGGGGCTTAATGGTAACTAAATCTCAGCGAGGTAATTTTATGTTTCAAAGGCAACACAGGGTTTGCGTCGTTTTAAGCCCGTTGATATAATAAGCGAAAATTGGAGACCTATTAAATATTGAAATATGAAATGTGAATAGTCTTTTCTTTCATGTGATTATCAAGCCTCTTTGCTTTGCTTATGTTTTGTGAAGTTTTTTTACTTGATGTTGCTTTGAATTCTAAAGCAACTGGTGTGATAATAAAAGTGGTAAGCTACGTGAAAGAAACCAGAATTGTGTTTGCATAAAATGGCATCTTAAAATGAGTCTTAATCTGTCCACCCTCTCTCTCTCTTATTTTTTTTTTATAAAATTGATCCTACGACATGCTGTTATTTAATGTTGATATTTTCCACACTATTACTATAAATGGCAAAAATGATTAAAAGTTCATTGAAAAAATGATTTTATGAAAGACGATTATTACGTAGATCATAGTCCAATGGCATGTTCGGGGTCAAAACCATCAGTTGTTATTGAAAGTTTACAAAGGAAAATTTAATCTTGAAAATTATTCTAACATTAAATAATGACATGTGATCCTTTACAGAGTTCGTTTGCCTAAATGTTAACAAAACATCTTCAACATCAAACACATGTTTATTTTTTCGCCAGCAGCACTTGAATTTTCGCAGTAAATTCTTATAATGAAAAGCCGTCAATAAAGTAGATACATCACATTGACACCCACCCTTACAGACACCCACTTCCCCGCCCGCCCTCCCTCCCGCCCCCTCCCCCTCCCCTCACACACACATAAAATTGACACCCACCCTTACTGACACCCCCAAACACACACACACATAAAATTGACACCAACCCTTACTGACACCCCCCCCCCTCCGCTCCCCACACACACAGAAATTGGCACCCACCCTTACTGACACCCACTTCCCTGCCCACCCGGCCGCCCGCCCGCCCCCCCCCCCCCCCCCAACACACATAAAATTGACACCCACCCTTACTGACCCCTCCCCCTTACATACGTAAAACTGACACCCACCGTTTCTAACACACCCCACCCATAAACAGAACTTGACGGCACCATTTTCACTCCACAACATGAGCGAATGCGAGGACTCAAATTCTACCCCACACCCCTCTCCCCCTCTCCCCCACACCACTCAACTAACCAACACCAACAGTCGACGTGCAGCAAAACCTGCCTACACCGGACAACGGGGGGCACGGGCGGACTTTGACCGGTATATAGAGGTGTCCGGTATATAGAGGTGTCCGGTATATAGAGGTGTCCGGTATTTCAGGGCTCATGTAAACCAATGGGAAAAAACGGGACTGAGAATTCTTGTCCGGTATTGGCAGTTGTCCGGTATTTCAGGGTTTGTCCAGAACGAGGTTTTACTGTTTATTTTGATATTAACAGAGCTTTGAATCAGGATTGCAATATCGTATGATAAAAATAAAATAAGTGAAATATTGAAAGGGTTTTTGAAATTTCATTGTATAATCGTGACCGATCTTTTTTAACACAAATTTTCGGCTCGGTTTATAAAGCGAGACGGCATTTTATGGCATAATAAACAGCACGACTCTTTGCACACGTAAAAACGCTCTATTCTTAACAGATATACATATACTGCCAAGAAATCGTAGTATTTTGCGCTTGAAACACCCGTTATTAAACACCAGCAAAATTAAACCTTATGCAAAAGGCATCGCGTGCACTTTTAAGCTAACATAATATTTCTTTAAACCATACATGTATTTAAAATATTCATGAAAAGAACATTCAACATACCCCCGCCTTTTTTCACGAGACTTTTGCAACTGCGTAGATACCAAGCGAAATCCGTCACAGCAACAGGATTTTACCTCGGTCGACCATTCATTATAATGTGCAGTTTTAGCTTTTCCAAAGCTTGTCTTGTTGTTTCTACAAATAAACACACGAAAAAAGAAAAATAGAAAGTTGCGGCTCGGTGCTGGAATCCCACTCATTTAAGACTTGCACAAATATGTGTATATGATCATAACAGGCGATTTAACTTCCTGAAATCTAATACATGACTGAAATCAAATTTTATAAGGAGAATATTCGTTCACGAGCGACGGTATCAGACGTGGGTAGTTAGCAAATGGTGATGGTTGGGATCCGCCTTGAGTAGTTATAGAATGGTGAGGGATGGGATCCGCTTTGGAAGTGATCGAATAGCAAGGAGCCGAATCCGACACAGGGTTGCAAGAACGGGAATGACGTCCATTCCGGTTGCCTGGAGTAAACGAACGCAGTGAGTTAGATCTCCTATTACATAATTCAAAACAACGCCGATGGGCTCTTTCGCCCATCCCTTTAAATAAGAACTGGGATCCGATTTGCATAGTGATAAAAACTAAGAGCCGGGAACCGCCCGGGTTTATTCCATAACAACAGCTGGTGTCGCATGCGATCACCATAGTAACAGTTGGGTGGTTTATGCTATAGCAGGAGCTGGGATCTCCCAGACTTTAATGACTCGTGCCATCTGCTTAGTCACCCTTTTATTTAGTCACCCCTATATTTAGTCACCCCTTTATTTAGTCACCCTTTTACTCTTATACTGGCAACGGATTTCAACAGGCACAAATGTCTTTTACATTTCTAGCGTTTAAAATGATATACCAAAATATTTTTTTAAACTCACACTCTCGGGCAACCTTAACACAACAAACGCTCAAACAAAAGTTAAAAAATTAAGTTAATAAAATAAAGATACAGCAGATGTGTGGTTGTGTTTTAATTTGACACTTTTCTCAAAATGCAGCGTGACAATGGTGAAATGGCTTGAAGCTCAATGCCAGTTAAAGTCTTTTCTCGGATCATCGATCACGTCATCATTCTCGTTTCTTCACAAATATGCTTCTCTGCGAGTAGTGTTAACGTTCCACGCGGGAAGCTCATTTATCTAGCCAATACCTTTTCACCAAGATGATGTGTTTTTTGCAACCGATACAAAAAAATGAAAGAAATACAGCCTCTTTTCTCTTTTTCGTTTTATCTCTTTTCACTGAATTCTTGGAAGGTGAAAAAAAGCTGAACCTAATTTATGATCTCCAGCCCCAAGCTGACAGTGAATATCGGTTTGAGAAACACCTCCCACATCCCACACCCCCACACCCCCCACACCCCGCCACCATCCTCCAGCACCGGAGTAGTTCTTTTGTTAAACTTTCTCACAGAACAGTAGATAAAGGACATGTAGTTATATTTAAAAAAATCCGTTTTGGGTGTTAACTTATATACAGTAAAACTTCATTCTTGACAAATCCTGAAGTACCGGACAAGAATTCTCAGTCCCATTTTTCTACATTGGTTTACATGACCCCTGAAATACGGGACACTTCTACATACCGGACAAAATCCGACAGTCCCCCTGTTGTCCGGTGTAGACAGGTTTTAATTTGCAATAATATGGCCCATTATTGTATTTATGGTGCTATGATGCAGCCTTAAAAGTGAGTAGGAGGCTCGGGGGCGGGATTGTGAAGGGTGACTTCTCCACAGATCCATTAGAAGCGATCTTAAAGAAGCCAACACCAACTCTCACAGGAGGCAGTAATTCGCGAAACAGGTGAGATGATGTGATTACTTTTAACTGAGCTCATCCATCAGCGGACCTTGCTACAAGAGGGTGGTATCACTTTACACGGTTAGTAGAATACCACCCGCCCCTGCATTGACAACCGTGTGATATATCTCGTTGTATGCATAAGATAAACGGTTATGATGCGGTTTTGGATGCTTCATAATTACACTGTCAATGTTTTATTCTGATTAATGTTAAATAGTTCCTGCAGATAACCCATGTGGGTTTTGTATAAGACCTCAAACCATCATAAGTTTAATTGGTATTTTGCAATTGAATAACAAACGGAGAGTGACATTTGGCTCTAAAAATGAGGAAGTTTTATGAAACCTACGATGCCCCACTGTTAGGGGATCCAGTGACAGTACAAAATGTTACAGCGATGGTGGAAAGCATTGTATGCCGTTGTTATAAAACAGCTGACCTCGCGAGAAATCTTTATGCTATACATGCACAATCGCATGTCGGTTGAATATGAAAAGAAGTTCCGTTTTCTCAACAATAGCGAGAATATGCAAAACTGAGGGATGTACAGTACGGCTAGATATATAGAAATATCCATTCGCTCTGTATTAATGCATAACAAACTGATCTCCTCAGAGGTCAGCTGGTTCATAACAACGACTACACACCGGACCGAACCGCCGTGGAGGTTGGCTGTTAGGCAACAACACCACAAGATCGAACCGCCGTGGAGGTTGGCTGTTAGGCAACAACACCACAAGATCGAACCGCCGTGGAGGTTGGCTGTCAGCCAAAAACGAGTAGTATTTTCCTACCTACCGTACATTCTCAACTGCTTTATGCGACAAAATTCCATAAAAAAATAAACAAATATATAAAATAAATGTAGCTTTGAACAAAACTGAGATTATCCCATCTGAGCGATATTAATCTGCCTTATCAATCTTAATTAGCATCTGAATGTGTGTTCACTGTTAATCCCCAAGCACAGTCAGGCAAGCTTTTTCAGGGATGGGGTAGTGTTTCCCCCCTGTCTCTTGTTAAGTGATCGATATTGAAGGATTTTTCTATTGTGCTATGGTATATGTTTTCAGTTTCATATTTTTTTTATAAAGATTAAGTATGCTGTAATTACAGAGATTTATTTACAAATCGTTTTACGTAAGAAATGAAAAACATCTTTCAAATGACACATTTGACAAGACATTTATTTCCAATCATTCCTTTTCAATCAATATAGCTGTTCTGTATTAAACACCTGCTATTAGCGGCGTTTGAAAAAAACATATCCCCATGGCATTGTGATCCAATGTTAAAATACGTCAGTACCATGCAATTTTTCAATTCTTTAGCAATTACACTATTACACTTTTCATGTTGTATTGATAAATCTATTCTTAAACACTTGTACTTGTTTTTAATTATCCTCTCCATAACCATTTACTTTTTTTATTTATTTGAATCTTCAATGATAAAGAAATCTGTTTTGGTGTGGTACTTCGCAAAAAAAAAAAAAGTCCCTTTAAAAAAGGTCTTCAGCCTTGGAGAAGAGGTATGTTTCTATTCACACCGGACTGCATTACAGTCTTTATGTATAAACTCCTATTTATTTAGACTCGTTTTAAGAAAAGCTTTGACAGCATGTTGTGATAAATATTATCAGTTGATTTATGCCCTGCATCGCTACGAATTGTTATTATAAAACGAAATTTACATTTAATTTCCACCCAATGCTGAAATTTAATTGCAGTTGAACACCGCTCTCTAGATCCCATCGCAAAACAAGCCTTTAATAGGTGGAATAAGGGAAGTGGGGGTGACGTCATAAATCGTGGTTATTCCGTAAAAGTATCTGACTCTTCTATTCTGCTCTGTAAAAGCAACTGTCTGGAAATAAACCCCAAAACTTGCCCCTCACAATAACCGAAATATAAACCCCGAAAATGGCCCCTCATAACAACCGAAATATAAACTATTCAAAAGAGTAATCAAGGTGGGCTGCGCTAAGAGCCTGGCTTGAGGACACAACTGGGATTTGAAATAACATTTCTTCGTTTTATTAAGCAGTGTGCTGTGTCAAATTTATCTAAGTAATATAAAAGGCGAACTACAAACCTACTGCTAGGATTTCAAAGCTGCTTCTCTGCCGGACTTAATTGACGCTCATGGCGAACAGTAGCGGAAAGCTTTAACTCAGCTTTTTTTCTCTCAAATCAGACAAATTATCACGAATATCAAAATACAGTATAAACTCCATGCAGCGAAAGCCTCGTGTATGAAGTAGAAATGTCCGCGTCATGTCTAGGTGTTCGGGGACAATACTTGAATTCTGCGTTATGTTGAGGTGTTCGGACACAAGAGGTGAATTCCGCGTTAGGTTGAGGAGTTCGGGGACAAGAGGTGAATTCCGCGTTAGGTTGAGGAGTTCGGGGACAAGAGGTGAATTCCGCGTTATGTTGAGATGTTTGGGCACAAGAGGTGAATTTCGCGTTATGTTGAGGAGTTCGGGGACAAGAGGTGAATTCCGCGTTATGTTGAGATGTTTGGGCACAAGAGGTGAATTCCGCGTTATGCTGATGTGTTCGGGGACAAGAGGTGAATTCACCTCCCCGTCTACGCATAATGTATGGTGCCAACTTGTGCCTAAACACATCAACACACACAAAGCCTATGCTTCCCCCCTGCCCCCCTGCCCTCCATTTTTAATGGTCTCATTCGATTTCCCGTCTACCAATCAGAATCGCTGCTGCAGCCTCGCTTTCAGTCACCAATGGGATGCCTTTGTTATATAATATACAGTGGTATGGATTTAAAACTATCACCGATAGACAACAAAATTTCGCAGGTATTTATGAACAGGTGTCCATTGTTTAGAATTATCTCGCAGTTGGTCTTAATTTAGAGCAGGTCTTATCGAGAGGTTTGACTGTAGATACTAATTTTACAGCAGAGACAAATTATAAGATCCAATTGCCAATAGATCAAACAGGTTATTTTAATATAAGTCGACTGGTTATTGTCTTAATGTTGTCCCTATTTTTGTGCCGTCTCGGCAATTGCAATTCATTAAAGTTATTAACAAAAACAGCTCTCCGACACTTTCATGTAATCACACGTTGATGTAGTTCTAGAGAAAAGTTTGGCTAATGTATTGGATGATATATCTGATATGAAATCTGTAATAATCGACTCTAACTATATGGAAAACACTGAAACAGAATCATGAAGTGTCCAAAAGACACTCATTTATTTAGGAGCTAAATGAAAACGGCGTTGTATCAGTGTGTGTGTGTGGGGGGGGGGGGGGGGGGCTGGTTAGGGTGGAGTGCAACCGATCCATAGGTATAGCTTTTCTTCTATATATGATTATGTTAGTGTTTAATACAGACTCTTAAGCTGGCAACTCAACCACGATGGTACAGGGAATACATACGAAGAAACAGACACACACACACGCACTCACATACACGCGCGCATACACACATGCAACGCACACACACATGTACGCAACGCACACAGATAAACACACGCACACAGCGCACACACAGATAGACACACGCACACACACATACACACACACCCACACACACGCACATACACACACGCACACACATGTACGCACCGCACAGAGATAAATATACGCACATGCACACACCACACACATGCACACAGACGCGCACACACAAGAAACATACACGCACAGAAACACGCACACACACGCGGGAAAACTTCTGAGCAATCAACCGATCACCTCGCTCTCTTATAACCGCCAGCAGAAACTGACCTTCCGCAGCAAAGTGAGTTTTTAGAATTTCTGAAGGCTTAATTGGCGCCAAATAACATAAGATTGCATGCCTCCATTTTATTCAAGAATTCTTCTTTTCTGCGTTAATGGTCTGTTACGTGCTTTTTTTTTACTATCGGCACATCATTGTAATTATCTACTCATTTTCATATCTGGTTTTTAATAGACGTGCATTTACCAAATAATACAGAAACGTCAGAAAACACTTACCTGTCAATATGCATTAAGGAAATGTTCAGTTGATGTCAAACTTAGATTCTATTTTTAACTTACCTTCTGGAATTTATACAGATTTCTCTGTGTGAAGAGGTCTTCTTGTTCCTCGTAATATTAGTTATGAATAACTTATTATTTTTTATCCGTTTTTTTTTGTATTTAGGAACTAAAATAAATTGTCGCTACACAAATGTCGTCAGTGCATTGTTTTATTCTTCTACAGAAGCAGAACTTGACTTTTACAGTGCAGTCCAAATATGCTTGTTTGGTCAAAAGGTGATTTATCCAAAATAGGTAAAAAATAAATTACAAATAACTGTGTCAATTTCTCAAATTTGATCAGAGATCCAGGGTCGTTCTGACGCAAGCTAGACAAATGATCCAAGACATGAGTATTAATACATTCACGGACTACTTCTGGGCGGATAAAAATGCGTCTTAATTACACTAATTCCAAGTATACCTGTGGCAATAACACTTAAGAATATATAACCATTTTTTAACATAAAAGAAGCGTTATTTTCTGTATTCTCAAAAACATTGCACCTTTACAAAGCACCCTACTTCACGCAATTACACAGTTTGCCTCTTATCAGCAAGGCTTTAATAAATATCATTATTCAATTATCTTCTAAATTTCAAGTTCTTTGTCTGAAGTAGCAATTTTTCTCGACCGTTTCTTTCTGTTTTTTTTTTTTTTTTTTCGTTGTTGTTAAAAGATATCGCCCTCTGTTAGGCAATAGCATCTGTAATGTGTCTCGTACCATTCGAGTGTATTTACAACTTTATCTGTTATACGATATAAGGGCGTTCTGATAACGGGAAAAAATATTCCCCCCCCCCCCAATACTTAAGGAAAAACGAAGCCGCTATAACCCTTTATATTAGCTCATAAGATATCTGCCAACCATAAAACAGCGCTTTTTATCTTATCTAAATATTGGAGTACACGATGGTATATCAAATAATTATAGACTTACGACAGTCTTTCAATGCCAATTAAATATTAATATGGTTTATGACGTTTGCTCGTCTATTGTTTATAAAAGGAAATACAGATATTATTAGATATTATTTCGGGAACAGCAAATGGACCAAAGTACAGAGTATGTCTAAGCATGCAAGCTTTTTTTTCCAACACAAATGACACCTTGAGTTTGTGAATACTGTCCCACGTTTGACGATATAAAGATCGACACACACACGGCTGTTCACACTCCATGCCATTTAAACAAGAATGTATATATATTTTTTGAATATTTTGGAGTGTTGTTTGTTCATAATTGTGGTGGTGAAAGTATTAAAAGTAAGTGATTAAAAAATTTCCCAGAATGCTTTTGCCACCTGCAGAACTGAAGTGACGAAACAAAATTAGCACGAAACAAAAACAATCAAATTAATGCTCATTCTTTTTAAGATGATGGTGTCGGAAATGGAGACGACAATTTTTACCCACATTACTTTAATTGTATTCGCTTTCTTTTTAGCCTTTTCCTTTGCAACTTGAAAGCTCGGTTGGTGTGGGTGGGTGGGCGGCAGGGGAGGGGGCAGGGGCCGAGGGAGGCGGGGTGGGGTGGCGACGCTCGGTTGGTGTCCTGGTACAAACAATAGTGTGAGTGGGTGGGAGGCGGGGGTGGCGGGGCGGGGCGGGGCGGGGGAGGAGGGGGTGGCGACGTTCGGGTGATGTCCCTGTATAAACAATCGTGTGGGTGGGTGGGTGGGTAAGTGGGTGGATGGCGGGGTGGAGGTGGTGGGGGAGGGGGTGGCGACGTTCGGATGGTGTCCTGATACAAACAATCGTGTGGGTTGATGAGTTGCGGGGGGGGGGGGTGGGGGCCGGGGGAGGCGGGGTGGGGGGTGGCGACGTTCGGATGGTGCCCTGATACAAACAATCGTGTGGGTGGATGAGTGGCGGGGGGGGGGGGGGTGGGTGAAGGGATTGGCAATGGTGCCTCACTGCTTGATATAGAGCAAAGGTAGTTGAATATGAAAGCTTTAAACAAATATTAACGTAAAAATCTCTTAGAAACCTTAACATTTAGCAGTAATGTTTATTTGCATGACTTCAATAGACACATTTGTAGCTTTGGTTGCCTTGGAAACAACACGATCATTCGATGCGAAAACATGCACGGGCCTTATATTTATTCACAATTATTCGCCAATATTTTCTTATTTTTCTTCATGATTACGTTTTGTATATTTAGTATAGAATTGCTCAATATCCTGCCAGTTATTTTTTATCACTACAAATTAAGGCTTGCGTCGGCATTGGGAGCGTTGACGGACAAAACATGCAGTCCCTGTTCCTCCGTCAGATTCACGGAATGTTGACCACACCAACAACAGCTCGGCTGTTACTGGAGGCAGGCGGAGGGGGGGGGGGTGGGGGGAGGAGGAGGGCGGGGACTGTTGTTCCCCTTATAAGAAAATACTTTACTAAATCTGTCTAAAAAATTCTTCTAAATGACCAAAAAAAAATCATCTAGATTTATCATTTTATAAGGATTTGTCACGACTGCGACAGAACAAATATATTTCCCAAAAGAAAAAGTAATCTTCAGCTCTCTCTCCCCCACCCCCACCCCCCTGCCCGTGAACTGCGCACAGTTTGATATTATGAAGATGACCCACAAGTTTTGCTAAGCGTCTTTCTCTGTGCATTTTTCCTCCGATTTGGACTTGGTTTTTGTACGATTATAGTCTAAGTCCCATATCGTTATTGTACTCGAAACAAAAAAAAAAAATCTTCCTCGTTCAGCTTATAAGGACAAAAAAAGAGATGTTGCACATTTGTGTGGTTTTAGTCTTCAAATAAGCCGACCCAGGTTTTTGTATTATAAATGACATTTCACTGAATGCTGAATGACATTTCGAAGTTTCACGAATATTACATTCCCATGGAAGGAAAAAAAACTTTGATTTTAATGGATTCCGAAAGAGTTAGATTCTGAATCAAAACTGTTTTATAGAAATGGGACGAATTTATTGCTATTTAAAGATCCAATCGTTGACTAATGTTGCCCCTGTGCCACTCTTAGGGCAACATGTTGCCCCCCCCCCCCGCCCCTGCCCCCACCCCCCACCCCGCTCGCACATACATGGTTACCATAACATGACCTAAGTGGCAACGTGTTTCGGGTTAGTGTCCTAAAAATGACAGTTTGTTAAACCATTGAAATAATTGTCTTTTTTTTCCCTCTCCTCTCTATACCGACTACACATGTCACCAAACACCCATGTGGTTTCCCAGCAATTGAAACATTCTGCTTAATTTATCCTTTAAGAAAGTCATAATTATTTTTCATGCGGCCCGGTTGGGATAATGTTACGCCTTTCTTTTTTTCGCTACTTTTACAGGGACTAATTTCACTTAGCGTAGTAACCCGTAATACGTGTGAAAAATAGGTCACGTGACATTGCAACATATGCAGGAATAGGACCACCTTGTAAATTGGACCACTTCAAAAACAGGACCACATTTTGGTGGCTCCGGCTTCATGTTTTCCATTATGACAACAACTAATGGGAAGAACCCCGAAATTCATGTTCAGTTCTGCCGTTGTTGCCCAACAGCCAACCTCTACGTTGTGCATAACACATTTTTGTACCGTCGACCCACTGACGAATTTCACGAAAAAAAATTTTGTTTTTGAAAGGCAAGAACTACTTTTAAAATCCGTCCGCTTTGTTGTTATACATTATAGGATTGATTTCTCTAGAGGTCAGCTGTTAAGTACCAACCAACTGGCCACCCTACTTCCGAGGGATTCCACTTTAGCGTCAAGATTGAACACTTATTCACACGGTGCTCACTCTTATGCTTTTAAACAAGAAGTATGTCAACTGCTAACCATTAATTCAACACGCACTGCACTTATTAATATTTTATTTTCATTTTCATAAATTATTTATTATTATTTTATTTTATCTTTTTAAATGCAGAAGTATCTCAACAGTACCCGGGTAAGTTTCACAAATATCACCGGTGTCCTCCACTAAAAACTATACACAGATCCTTTTTTGAATCTTCAACACGGAATACCAAATCCTACCCCAGGAGTTTTTTTGGAAACCAGTGAAGAGTACAGAGAAGCGGCGTTGCCAAGTACTGTATTGAGTATTGAGTATCAGCATAAGTATTGGACCCTTCTGCCCGCTCTTACCCTCCCAACCACCCCTTCCCCCTATTCCACTCACACCTTCCCTCCCCCCCCCCCCCACTATTCCCCACAGCCAAACCCAACTTTGCATTATTAGTAAACTGAGCAATTCTGGGAAATTAATTGGACTATTATTCTTACTCCCCCCCCCCCCATTCATTTTTATTTTTCTTATTTTTTTCTTTTCTTTGTATCTCTCTCTCTCTCTCTCTTTTTTTTTTAGAAATTGTTGCCCTTTTATCTTCTAACTGGAGATGGTAATTGTCCTTTCATTTCAACATTTCAACATGGTCGCAATTGCAATTTACATGCCTTATCCAAACCAATGAACTTTAAGTTGGCCGCCTCAGTGCATCGGTCGGATCCGCCGTAATGTTCGCGGTGCATCTGGTCAAATTATGGGTGGCCTCTTGCCCGAGCCACCACGTCGCTGGTACGCGACTCTGCGCAACGCATTCGTCAAACAGTCCGCGACTTCGAAAACCGACATACTTTTGACTGTCTGCTTGGAATTGCCCACAAATTTAGGTTTTAAATGGCAGAAAAAACTTTCGTTCCAGATAGAAAAATTTTGCATTTTTCATTTTAAGGTATTTTAAAAATAAAGACTTTGGCATTCAAAGTAAAATATAATATAAAAATTAAGTGGGGGGGGGGGGGGGATAGTCCTCGGGGGGAATTGTCCTACGGGGGGAATTGTTCGGGGGGGAATTGTCGGGGGGGAGTTGTCTGGGGGGGGGGGGAGTTGTCTGGGGGGGAATTGTCCTAGACCCTCCTAAAAGGTAACCAAACAAAATAGAAAAAGCCAAGCTTGGCAGCTGGCGCGTTTTCAGTGTAAGAGCTCTAGCGGGCTATAGTGCCCGGGTTTTTTTCTAAAAATAAGCTTTAAAGAACAACGTCCATTAAATTATCAATTTTCAAAAGCAAAAACTGACAAGATAATTTAAAAACATTGCAATTTCAGGCGCTAAACAGGCCACCGTTTATCGCCCTTTTTGTTTGGGCTAATTCACACTTTTAACTAAATTGCTTCTGGTTATATCGTGCTGGAATAAACATAAAAAAAGTTCCGCTCATTTTACAGCATTTTTGTCAAATGCCTCAACCATTTTTTAGAATTAATTTTTAGTTTTGCCATCCACACTCTCCCTTGTGGCTTCATTCTTTTGTCACATAATTGTCAGCAGAGCGCAAAACACGTAATTGCTTTGTTTGAAGGGGAATCGCACTTTTTATTCCAGAGGTAGTTCAAAAAGACATTCAAACAATGAATGTGCCTATTAATTATGTACTTACCACTCCTATGGCTGCTACCAAACCGAAGACACTCCTAGCGGTAATCAATATAATTTAGCCAGGCGTACATGTGCGAGCGAAGGTGACGATACGTCACGCGACACTATGTCAAGTGGCAGTACGTCATGTGACCGTACGCAAGGTGACGCTAAGTCACGTGAATGCAAACATTTCTATGGAACACGTTGTTTTATTTTTTCGTTATTTTTATCAATCTTGATTTAAAATGACAAATTTCCTTCCTAAAAATAGCGTGACAAGAGTAAAATTTAATAATTATTACACAGAGGTGCTGTTTTTAAACCGGTTTGTAAAATTACACCCTTAAAGTTGCAATTTAAACACTGTCTGCATTGTTATTTTGTCAACCCTAAAAGCGGAGGGGGGGGGGGAGGGGGGAGGGTTTTTTGGAGAAACTGTAATTAACTGACTTGGAAAAGAATGACAGCAAATGAGTGGCCTGGTTTAGATGTTAATGTCACGCGTTTTGGTTTACATAATTAATATTACTACCTGAAAAAAATGAAACATTTGGGAGAGTCATGTATCGTTAAGCTTGTACTTAATGAGATGTGGGTGAGCTTTTCCAGAAATTGCTTATGGAATTTAGATGGCTGGAGGGAGCGGGTGGGGCGGGGGGGGGGGGGTGGGGGTGAGGACACCATGACATATGGCATTAGATCGCATACTTCATTATTCTTGATGTGGCTGCCGTTGTTGCTGATAATTTTCTTTATTTGTTTCTTATTTACTTATACAGTAATTCATAATCGTTTTGTGTTATGAGTCAGGCGGGGGATGGGGGGGGGGGGGAGGGGGCGCAAATATCAAAACACATATTCATATACATATCATACCACAGAATATATAAATAAATAAATGCGGTTTATTGAAACAGTCTCTATTTTACCTGCATCACGCTTAATCCTGGGTGGCAGGCGACAGCCATCGATCCCCTCCCTTTCCCCAACCCCCCGTCCCCCACCCCCCGTACCCTACTCGTCCCATGGTCACTTTCATAGATGTAAAGTGGGTTAGGGTTTTATGCTGCTTTGAAACCAAAATTTGTTTCTGGAAGATCCCTTATATTTGTCGACAGAAAATAATGAGATTACTTTATAGGGTTTGACTCTCAAAAACTCATAAGGTGACGTAATAGCTATTGCCAAGCAGAAAATTAAGGCATGTCATCGAATATACAGACCTGTGCGATACCTAGCCATAAAAACACACGAATGGGAAACAGAATTTGAAATAAGATCCAATAATGCGATGTGAACAAAAACTGATTATATTAAAAAAGGGCGAAATTACAGCTCGTGCGTGGATTAAAATTTGTTGTTATGATCACAATATCACTGACTTCACATTTTCTCTTCATTACCCTTTATTACCCTTTATTACCCATCATTAGCCCACCGCATGGCATTTCAGTGCACCATTTCAGTTTTTAAGGTTTAGTTTGCTTTTTTGGGGGCGGCAGTTATACACTTATAAATGTTTTTCACTGAAACTTTTTCGTTGCACTTTTTTGTGCCCCGTTGCTGGGTACAGAACCCTAATTCCAGACACTGTTGCTACGTCACATCAATGCCCGGATGTTGCATTTTTTTGCGACTGTTAAAGAGATTAGACATCTGAGAAATATTAAAAAGAATTTGTAAGCAGAGTAAGAGAGAAAAAGGAGAGGGAAAAATCAACAACTTGGAACCAAACGCTGAGTGAAGATTGCCTTACAATGAGCTTTGTCTGGATTATAAAGTAGATGAGGATGTTTTTTTTTCGACCAGTACGTCATGTCTGCTGTTGCTATTGGCGACAGACAGCAAACTAAGACGACGTCGCTGCGCATCTTTTTTTCCACTCGCGTCTAATCAACGCTACTCGCCTGTCACCCCCACCCCTCCCCCCACTCCTTACAACCCCCCTCTACCCCCCCCCCTCCATCCATAAGAAAAATTCAATTTCCCAGATCACAAAGTGGGACCACGGCGTGACAGCGAATGAGGGACCATTAGAAATAAAATGGACGCGAACAATAAGTCAATAGATATTAATTCCTATTGTGTTATATGAAGTGCCACGTGCGTGCAAAAATTCAAAACACTTCACATAAATAGAAAAGTTTTAATAACTGTAGAGCGCCAGCACAAAAAAGGTCGGCCCTTGATTTTGTGATTTCGGTTCTAGGGTGAATATTATCTCGACGTTTTAAAACCGACACCAATTATTTTTGATTTATCACGGTTTAATAAATGCAATATAATTATATTCACATAATAGAAAAAGAAGAAAAAATTATTACAATCTGATTTCTTTTACATAGTCTCCTACGTAAATAGTATTTCAAATTTAAATTTTTACCAAATAAGAATATTTAATTTTCCCCCTTTTCGACCTTTCTAAAATCACACTCATCTGCTAACAAGAATAGGTGTCATTCTACTTTTCTGGGTGTCATTCTACTTTTTTGGGTGAGACATCACCCTGCATAATCAATCCTTGGTTTAAAAAAAGAAGTCTCCATTTGATATGAATTTTGCATATTTTTGTTTTGATTATTTATGCAGAGGGCAAAGGACTTGTTTGAAAACGAAATCAATCGCTGTGTCTGCTCTGTGGTCACATTTCAAGATGTCGGTTGTATATTTCGCGATCACCTCTCGCATTGTCTTCTGTCTATTCTAACAAATTGTTATGAGCGATAAAACAAGATTCATAGCAATGGTTGAAATACTTGAGGCTTACTCGGTTTACAAATATTTATAGCTGTTCTTTTTTCCTCTTTTTATTTGGGTTTTTATTCTACGTACAACATAACGAAATGTCACGCTTACTAATGTATCCATTTGCAGTTTTTGTTCAACCTCCACTGGGCTGTTCAGTTTCGATTCATCACACTCATTTTTCAAGCAGGTGTTTTTGACTTAGAAACATCATAAACATTCAAAACAAAATGCCTCTACCTGTACCAGTGGCCTTCATCTCCCTGCCCCCACTCTTTCCCCCTCTCCTCCAGAACAAACTTTATCCCGCCCATGCCAGAGGGCAAGAGGGCAACAGCTGCTATAGGGTGAGCGGGGTGTGGGGGCGGGGGGGGGGCGCGGGGGGGGGGGTTTCTTGACGCCCTTAACGTCACGATTGTACCACAGAAAGAAAAGTGCCTGTGTTTGGACATTTCAATTGCTTAAACGCACATAAACTTCTAAAGCGCCTATAAATTTAAAATTTGAAATTTATCGTATTTGTGGAGCATTCTGCGAGCCCTCTGCTTTGTAGTCACGAGTGTTTTATGTGCAGGGGTGGAGAGCAATATGTGCTAGGGTTGAGGACAATTTCTCAATTTTACCCCCATTACTTTAAAACGGGAAATTGCACTTGGCAATAAATTAAATAATACCCCATTGTAAGTCAATGCATGTTATATGGCGTTAATTGGCTTCTTGAATTAGTTTAATAGAATAAATTCATTCTGTAAAACCAACTCGCTTTGTAGACCGATGGAAATGCCTCTCGACACGTAACCCTGTTTCGCAGGCGCATCTTTTTTCTGAAGTTTGGGCACCGCTGTCAAAACGTTTCTCAAAAAATATCCGTCACATTAGAAATTGCTTGGGAAATATTTTATATTAGATTGGTTATATAGGTGCAAAAGAAAAACAAACCTTTAAGCTTACCCATGTCCTTTTTCATTATGCAACACAAACCTGGATTTAACTACATGTATAAAACTTTGGAAAATACAATATGAACCAAAAATATAATGCTAAGATGATTATGTCCGATATGAATGGCTAAATGGACGCGTTTTAGGCCGTTTTTCTTCTTTATTATAAACAAGAGAGGTTTCACAGTACAATGTTAAAAATACAACACAGAAAGAGTAGCCCTGAAGGGTGGCTGTTAGACAACAACGCTACAGAGCGAATCGTCGTGGAGGTTGGCTGTTAGACGACAACGCTACAGAGCGAATCGTCGCGGAGGTTGGCTGTTAGACGACAACGCCATAGAACGAACCGACGTGGAGGTTGGCTGTTAAACAACAACGCCTTAGAACGAACCGACGTGGAGGTTGGCTGTTAAACAGCAACGCCACAAAACGAACCGACGTGGAGGTTGGCTGTTAGGCAACTACAGTTTTGAAGTATCTATTAAACCAAAACCTTTGAAATAGATATGCCTGTGTTTTGCTGAAGCTAACTGTGTAATTGCTTTGAGCAAAAAAAAAAAAAAAAAAAAATGCTACATAACGGCACGGGGAGGAAGACGGCAGCAGGAGTACGTTGCTAAATTGAATACGGGTTCATTTTTTTTTTTTTGGCGAAATGTATAATTCCACATTCATTCTTTGTTCCTACGAGCAGTCGACATTTGCCCCGCTGTGCTTTTGGTCTCGTCCGAGTTCAGCTAACCCTAACACTCCCGGTATGTAATGTGCCATAGATTTTCTTCATATTCCGCTCTCGCCCTTTTTTCTCTCTCTCTCTCTCAATTAAAGCCAGAAATCCGAGTTCGCAGACAGTCTTAATCTTTCCCGTTGAAAGGAACGATAAGATAAGATTTTAATAACACAGAAAAATACTGATATAGAAAGCCACTGTGTTTTATTATTCAGGGAATTCCATGGTTCTCATTTACCCAATGTTTTTTTCTTTTCAATTCGAAATGTTTATTGAATCAGTTCACCAGATGAAAACAGTTTGCCATTTCTAGTTCCCCTCAATATTACGCTTCGCTTCAACGATATGATTTTAAACATATGGATTAGTATTCATTTGCCAAAGTCATTTGTTCTCCTGTTTTTAGAATTTATCGATGTTGGTCCTTTTTAACTGTGTCAGTTCTTTTGGCGAAATTGTTCTGTATTCATTTGCAATCTGTCTGGGCCACTTGGGATAAATGCAGCTCACCTACAGCATTAATGAAATAATTTCAGGTTGATAGAATTATTAATATAGAACTGAATTTATTTGCCGTTTCAACAGCTGTTCCCTGGTTTATTGAACTGTTTAAAAAGTTTAAAAAAAAAGAAGAAAAAAACGCCCATTTTTGTTTCTTTTCTTATCTCTGTGCATCGGAATTCACCACACAAATGTTAAAGCTAATCGATATAAATGAACATGTAAACACCGAATCACGTGACCGTGTCACATGACTGCCGGTGTCCTTTCATCAGTTTAACAACACAAGAAAAACAAATCAATCGGAGTAGCAGGTTTACCAGTCAAACCTTTTCTTCTTTTTTTTGATGAAAACAGGAAGTTAAATAATCTATTTTTTTTGTAACTTAGGGTGTGGTGGGGGGGGGGTGCGGCGATTGCTGCTTCTGAACTTCTCCCTCCCCCTCCCCCCCTTTTTGATCCGCCACTGGAAAAATGTGGTATCGACTGAAGGAAATTCTACTCACAATAACATGAATACGGCTCCCGCTTTGGTGATGAAATTACTGTAGATAAACAAATCCTCTCGTCCGTTATTTCAAACAATTTACGACATTCAGCCACTTATTATCAGTTTATCATTTCACCGCATCCTCGTTCTCCTTCCCCGCATCAATCTTATGCCGATTACTTCATCCTTGATGTAACACTTGAATATCTATCTATATATATATATATATATATATATATATATATATATATATATATATATATATATATATATATATATATATATATATATATATACATATATATAGTGTTCAAATCTCCCACATATCAAACCATCCCTCGGCCATGGTGGTAAAATGAGTCCGAAGTTCTTAGGCTCCATCTGAAAAGACCTAACACTCCAGGGCGACGAGAATATTAATCATAGCCTTCTTTAGGAACGAAGACTGAAAAACAGATTCAAAGATCGTCTTGTGCGTCAGTTCTCATATATTTATATCTCCAAAAAAAAAAAAACAAAAAAAAAAAAAACACACACACACATATATTTAGTATCTTCTATAAATCCGTTCTCAATGTTGCCTTTTTAAATTTTATCACGAGAGGAGTGTGAAGTTCAGTTCAAGCATATAGAAAAAATAAGTGAAAGTTTCCGTAGAGAAAGAAAGCAGTTGTTTCTTAACGAGCCACTCCGTGTAAGTTCAGCGCATTGTGCGACTTTGCCAAGTGATGCCCGTCGGTGCTTCTCAAACAAACACGCCATTTAAAAGCTCAGGGCCAGTTAGGGAATTCGGTAATTAGCAAAATTAGGAGTCAGCAAGGCTCCAATATGATGCTGAACAGACCGACAGGTAACCAGGAGCAAACGACAGACAACCAGGAGCAGACGACAGACAACCAGGAGCAGACGACAGGCATACAGGAGCAGACGACAGACAACAAGGAGCAGACGACAGACAACCAGGAGCAGGCGACAGACAACCAGGAGCAGACGACAGACAACCAGGAGCAGCCGACAGACAACCAGGAGCAGACGACAGGTAACCAGGAGCAGACGACAGACAACCCAGAGCAGACGACAGACAACCAGGAGCAGACGACAGACAAACAGGAGCAGGCGACAGGTAACCAGGAGCAGACGACAGACAACCAGCAACAGACGACAGACAACCAGGAGCAGACGACAGACAACGAAGAGCAGACGACAGACAACCAGGAGCAGACGACAGACAACCATGCAGGAGCAGACGACAGACAACCAGAAACAGACGACAGACAACCAGGAGCAGACGACAGACAACCAGCAACAGACGACAGACAACCAGGAGCAGACGACAGACAACGAAAAGCAGACGACAGACAACCAGGAGCAGACGACAGACAACCAGGAGCAGACGACAGACAACTTAGAGGAACGGACCCTCCCGGGGTTGGGGGGGGAGGGGTGGGGAGAGGGACTCGCAGAACGTCCCTCCCCCCTTTAGTGTTATTTCATCCTCGCCGACACCAGGCCTAGCCCTCTTTAACCGCGCTCATCCATCACGAGAGTTTACTCGAACACGACAGTATGGCGGCTCCCCTCCGTTTATCAGCGCGTAACCTGTCAATTAATACATTGGGTTCTACTCAGTGCTTTAAGATACATTACAGCTAAATAGCACAAGTGAAAATGTTACAGCGAGGGTTGCCCATCGTGTCCAGCAGTTTGCTCAGCTTGAGCAAGAACAAATGAGGCTTTTCAACAAAAAAAAGCCTAATTACAGACAGGAAACACTTTGCTTCAACTGTCGAATCTCACTTATTAAAGTGAGCCGAATGCACACTGGGAAACACACCGAACGGAAACAACTCAGGTGGAGCAGCCACTTTTCTGTAGATCTATTCTGGTTGGTTTTTGCTGAACCTATTCCCCAAAAACTGATGCGTCTTTACCTTAGGTTTTCCTTGAATGAAAAAAAATAAGAGAGAAAAAAAGGATTTTTTTTCCATAAATGAGTTATAAACTTATAAAGAGGAAAAGTATTCGAAAGAGAAATTTTTTTAAAGTGAAGTGACTTTGAAAAACATCATATGACAGCTCCCAGTGAACTGATTTTGGCACTTTTCCTGACAGAAATTGAGATACTAGGACTGTAAGTTTTCCTTGTCACTGATATTTGATGTAATGAACTGTTTTCTCTGACAGTTTGTATTTTAAGTAAAGCCGTGTGGACATTCGGTTTATGAGCCCGACACAAGTTTATAAAGGGCTGAAACTGTAAAGGTGAAATGGGATGTATATAGACATATAGATACAGTAGGGTGTATATATAGACGTATGTAGAGATGTTTATACAGAGGGATGTATATATAGATGTATATAGAGATGTATATACAGGGGGATATATATATAGATGTATATAGAGATGTATATACAGAGGGAAAAAATAGATGCATATAGCGATGTATATACAGAGGGATATATATAAAGATGCATATAAAGTGGGATATATATAAAGATGTAGATACAGATATGTATACAGTGGGACCTCTGAGTCGAGCCCTCTGAATTGAGGCCTCTGAACTGACCCCTCGGTATTGAGACCATCACCGGGGCTAACCAAACGGTGTCTTAATTTAGAGGTGGTCTAATTTTAGAAACCTGTTCTTATAGATGTAAATGGAAACGGACCGCGCAACAACGGTCGTGACGTGGGCGTTAATGAAGGGTTCCACTGTATCCCCAGGGGGTGGGGGTTGGGGTGGGGGGGACGGACTGACAGACAAATGCATGAAGCACACAAAAGCTGTGCATTCCTCCTGGCGTGCACAAGAAAATAGAATGCCTCTCTTTCCTTCTCCAAAACCTATGCTATTTGTGAACAAATGAAGCTAAACATTTAGACATTTCTCATAACAAATGCATTTGATATACACGCAATCGAGCCCGAAAGGTGCCTTTCTTTCCTCATTTGGCGGTAAAAATCCGGTAACTCTATCTACAGTAGCTTATGATAGCGACTCTTTGTTGATTTTCTTCTCTCTTTTTTTATTTATGATTGAGGAGTTTTTATCAAACAGAACAATTCATCCAGGCAAAATTCGATCGGCAAAAAAATTAGTAGGTTTTTAACCAGTCTTGTATTATTGTGATAACATTAGTTAGGCGCAGTGCAAGGGTATCACGAAACAAGCTATGAATAGTTAATCATTATTTTAAGAAAGTGCATTTCTGTCACCACTTTTTAGACTTTTTTTCTATTATATTAATATTCGCGTCCCTTTTTTTAATGTAAATTAAGCAGGGCTTCCATGATGCACGGAATTCCATGAAAAACGCACCCATGAAAGGAAAACAGGAATAAAAAAACAGCAGTAGGCGTGCTAGACGCTTGATCTCGCGCACGAGATTTTACGCGGGGGTGTACACGAGATTGTACGAGCCCACCACTCAGCAGTAGGCGTGCTAGACGCTTGATCTCGCGCACGAGACTGTACGTGAGACTGTGCACGAGATTGCACGAGATCACCACTCAGCACTAGGCGTGCTATAGACGCTTGATCTCGCGCACGAGATTGTACGTGAGACTGTGCACGAGATTGCACGAGATCACCACTCAGCACTAGGCGTGCTATAGACGCTTGATCTCGCGCACGAGATTGTACGTGAGACTGTGCACGAGATTGCACGAGATCACCACTCAGCACTAGGCGTGCTATAGACGCTTGATCTCGCGCACGAGATTGTACGTGAGACTGTGCACGAGATTGCACGAGATCACCACTCAGCACTAGGCGTGCTATAGACGCTTGATCTCGCGCACGAGATTGTACGTGAGACTGTGCACGAGATTGCACGAGATCACCACTCAGCACTAGGCGTGCTATAGACGCTTGATCTCGCGCACGAGATTGTACGTGGGAGTGTACACGAGATTGTACGAGGTCACCACTCAGCACTAGGCGTGCTATAGGCGCTTGATCTCGCGCACGAGATTGTACGTGAGACTGTGCACGAGATTATACTGAGATTACATGTGAACGAGATTGCACGAGATCACCAGTCTGCACTAGGCGTGCTAGACGCTTGATCTCGCGCACGAGATTGTACGTGAGACTGTGCACGAGATTATACGAGGTCACACGAGATTGTACGTGAGACTGTACAAGAGATTGTACGAGATCCCCACTCAGCACTGGGCGTGCTATAGACGCTTGATCTCGCGCACGAGATTGTATGTGAGACTGTGCACGAGATTGTACGAGGTCACACGAGATTGTACGTGAGACTGTACACGAGATTGTACGAGATCCCCACTCAGCAATCGGCGTACTAGAAGTTTGATCTCGCGCACGATTTTGTACTGAGATTACATCTGAACGAGATTGCACGAGATCACCACTCAGCACTAGGCGTGCTAGCGGCTTGATCTTGCGCACGAGATTGTGCACGAGATCAACACCCTTCACGGAAACTTCCGCTTTGCTTGTGTCTGATTTTACTTCTAGTTTGTTTTTGCAGGGACCGTTTAATAGAGTCATTTCATGACGGCTTGCTGCAGAAGCATGGCAATAGACACATCGCTTATAACGAGTTTGAAGCACTTCTCGTGACTAAGAGTCCAGGCGTTGAGAAAGAATCTTAACTCAATGTTTATTATATATTCCACACTGTTGCCAGAGCAATTAGATGAACTGCCATTTTCAGATTATCAGAAACGAGTTCAGGATCTGAAGAAAACGCTCGAATTATTGAATTGGGATGGGCGGGTGGGTGGCGGGGGGCGGAAATAAGACCATCCGAGAAGTAAGACCATATCGGATATAAGACCACCCGATAAATAAAACCACATCGGATATAAGACCACCTGAAAGCCTCATCGCAAAACAGTTCACTTACTAGTTGCAATTTATAATCAAAACTGCAGAAATCTGACCATACTTGAACATTTAGCAGTGGGCACAGATGTAAAACAAATAAATAAACACACAAACAAAAACCAACTATAAAAAAAAACCTTCTGAAATGACAGAGCCACCATGCTGCCACACGTACAGCTGTAGATTATTGAGCAGCTAACCTCTGACAGCTGCCAATCAAAGCTGTATTATAAACGTCTTCTGGCCAATTGCCTTCATAACTTCCAGGCACTTGAGTTTTTGTTTTCAGCCCCTTTTAGACATGAAGGAAGGGGAAAGTGAAGATAGAAATCGTCAGATTTCCACGGACGGCCCACAAGTGTTACTTGTGACTAAGAGGGAAACGTGCTCTGTTCCGACCAATGTACCCTCATAAAAGTCCGGGTAATGTACTCTCATAAAAATCCGGGTAATGTACTCTCATAAAAGTCCGGGTAATGTACTCTCATAAAAGTCCGGGTAATGTACTGTTATAAATGTTGGGGTAATGTGCTGTCATAAATATCCGAATTATGTACCGTACCGTACTAAATGTCTGTGTAATGCACTATCATAATATCTTGTGGTAAATGTCCGGGTAATGCACTGTCAGAAATGTCAGGGTAATGTGCTGTTATAAATATCCGGGTAATGCACTTTCATAACTGTCTGGGTAATATACTGCCATGAATGTACTTTTACAGGTGATGTAATCATAAATGTCCGGGTAATGCACTTTCATAACTGTCTGGGTAATATACTGCCATGAATGTACTTTTACAGATATCCGGGTAATGTACTGTGATAAATGTCTGGGACATGCACTGCTATAAAAAAGGCTAATGTTTTCATATATACAAGGATGATGACTTGTTGTTACAATGTTGTTGGCAATGTGCAATGTGCTGCCACCACAAGTCGGCTGTTTTCCGGTATACGAGGGTAATGTGCTGCCACCACAAGTCGGCTGTTTTCTGGTATACGAGGGTAATGTGCTGCCGGGGAGATAACAAATCTCTCCGCCTTCCCTTACCTCTTCTTTGTTGTTTTAGTTACGTGAAATCCCTTGTAGAGAAATAGAATCCAGCTGAAGTAGTGAATTCTATACTCGTATCTGCGATTAAGCCTTTTTTTTTTAAATTTGCAACCTATGCCACTCCGTAAACAAAGCTGACCTCTTTCTGCTTACAGGGGTAATATTTTAAGACATTCTGTCTCTCTGGTAGTTAAAAATTGTTTTATATTAAGGAAAGAAACTTGCGAGTTGAGATAAATCTTACATTTTTTTCTAATTAGCTCATCTTCACTTAACAGCTCAAGGGAATGAAAAACCAGGCAATCCCGTGATCAAATTTCCTGCTCTTAATTTTCTTGCTGTTACTTTAATTTAAAAAAAACAAAAAACAAAAACAAAAAGAATTGGTACTGTTTCCATTTCTAAATAAACTATGACATCAAACTATGACAAAAACTAAGAATAGAATTTCGCACATTTCTTTAATTAGTTTTTTCTTTCTCTCGCCATCGGGATCAGGCCTTGTGAATTTCTGAAATACAATAGCGAAGTATTATTTACAGTGAGATAATGTATGCTCCCGTGCTGTCTCTGGGTCCGTATGGCTCACATCTGTGATTCTGAAATCGAAAACCCGAGTACCCGATGCCCAGAAGCTTGTTGTTATACTGGCGGCGTCAAATCCCCAGCGCGTTCTGTGAAATCGACGATAAGATATTGTGTTATCAGAGGTCTAAATATCTATATATAGATTACGGTAGCTGAGAATCTTAGCTACTGAAAACCACTGTGACGTAATGGTAGAAAAATAGGAGATGAGCTGAACGGCACCACCGTGCAAATAGGGCCACTTGCAAATGGGACCATCTGCAAATGGCACCACCCTACAAATGGGACTACCATTTAAAAAGGGCCACTTGCAAATAGGACCACCTGCAAATAGTACCACCTGCAAATGGGATACCATGTAAATAGGGCCACTTGCAAATAGGGCCATCTGCAAATGGGACCATCCTGAAAATGGAACCACCCTCCCAATAAGATCATCTGAAAATGGGACCACCTGCAAATGGGACCGCTTACAAAACACGATCACTCTTCAATGGTCCTTCTCAACACCTTTCCACTGAATAACGCCCCCCCCCCGCCCCCACCCCCAACACAGCCCCCATAAATAGGACCATTCCAGGAATGGGCCCACGTCAGTTCAGTCTCTCTGGTGGTTGTACTTGAGGGTTACCGCTGTATATGTTACAGGGAATCTGTGAAATTAGGGATTTCATGAAATCCCTAGTGGATTCGTGTAATAACTTGCTCAGTCAATTTTGATGTTTTTTATTGAGAATTTTCATGTTTGCAATGTAGTATTTTACCGAAATTTATAGTAGATTTTGAATTAAGATACTCAATGCACTCCATTGCCCAACTATCAGTCATGAGATGCTTCAGTACCTGAATTTAGCGATATTTTTTATCCTACGTAAGTTATGTCATATTTCACGCCAAATTCTGTTATTTTGGATGGTAATGTTATAAATTCCAACTCCTTTCGATGTGAAAAGAGATGCACAGTTTTGAAGAACCACTAAACAGCCTTCCTGAATGGATAATTTCTCAAAATAGTTTTATAATCAATATGAGCTTATTCGTTACACGAATTCCCTAGGGATTTCATGAAATCCCTAATTACACAGATTCCCTGTAACATATATACACGCCGAAGACAAATAATCACCTAAAACGGTTTTTTTTTTTTTGGTCTGACGGCATTGTCATACTTTGATCACAGAACAACATCAGGCAAAAAAAAAAAAATATCGATCTAGGTAATGACGTCAGTACAGCATTGTCGCATTTATTTCATTTGGAAAACTGATGTTTTCTCACCGTATTAATTTAAACAAAAAATACCTTGATTTTCAAATCTCTTAAACATAATTTTGACACGTTATTTCAGAATCCACATTTAGGGGTGACTTTAAAAAAAAGTCACGCACACGCACAGTAATCAGTCGGTACATAAGTGCCCACACCAAGGCTGGGGGCGGGGTAGGGGAGAAACTGCTACAATATTGGGGGGAGGGCGGAAATATGACATTCACGATATTTGAGAAATTAAGTTCAGTTTTGGTTCTACTCATGTCTGACATTGGGGCATCGGGGCCGACAGAGATTTGGTTTAGGTTTCTCAGTGTTGATATTCCTGTCTATATATGTGGCCATGTTCTCTGTTTTTATGTTGGCCTCTCGTATACGGGTCTGTCTCATAAATTATAGTTGTGTATAAAACAAACGCTTAGCTTACAGGCACCCTTATTTGTGGTGAACGGCTGGAATAAGTAAATTGATTGGCATCGTTCTTTACGGACTTTTTACGGACGTTTTACGGACGTTCCTGTCGGTCACGATGATTTTGCCTGTCGGGGGACATTTTGAGTGTGACGGACGCCCGCAATCCCCCTTCCACCCCCCAATCCCCTTCCACCCCCCCCCCCCCCGTGATATTCAGCGAATCACCTAACAGCGATATGTGTGTCTTGTACGTATAATTTTTGTTTGTACTGTTTACTGTTTTTTTAAACGATGTGCGCCAAGTCTCGACTGACAATGTCTTAAACAAGCATCACATTTCAAAAACAAAAAAAAACAAAAAAACAACAAAAAAAACAAAAAAATGACATGCATTCTTTTGTCGGGGAACCCTCGATTAGTATCGATTTGCTGGAATGTGAATATTTTACACTCCAATGGATGTTACACATTTTGCAGCACACCTAGCCAAGCGTTACTTTGAATTGATTAGTCCGTCGGATAGACAATGAAACGTAAACAAATCTCATCCTTGCGTGCTTTCTCAACACGTATAGCTCTCCCCCCCTACCGCCCCCACCCCCTCTCTTGTTCCTTCTCTCTCTTTCTCCCTCTCCCTGCCTATGTGTCTTCTCTGGCTAATAAAATTAGTACATCTTTGTCAGAACTGCATGAGAGACCGGGAATGGGTGTTACCCTACTCACGGCTGGCAATGCGATTTTTGAATTTCCATCAAAGCACCACAGATTAAATATTGAATTAGTTATTTTTCTTGATTTTTTTCTTGATTTTTTTATAAGTTAATCTGCAAGAACGCTAGAATGAGTTAGGATGTAAAAAGTCACGTTCAAAACATCGTTTTGCTGCGAGATTTCGACTTAGGGTAAGGACCAAGGCGTGTAGTGGCGTAGACTTAGGGTAAGGACCAAGGCGTGTACTGACATACATTTCCCACGATTCCATCAAAAAAAGAATGCATTTGAACTACGGGATAAGATTAAAAGCAAAGAGTAAAGAAACTTGTTTCCTTTCAGTTTCGTTGTTCATATTTGCCCATCAAGACCTCCCCCCCCCCCCCCCAAAAAAAAAAACGACAATTTATTTATTTTATTATTTTTTTAATATTGGAACTTTCTACGCGTAATACTGGTAGGGTGTCAACCAGCGGGCCACCGGTCAATTCGCGCCAAATCAGGGCGCTATTGGTCAGTTCGCCCCCTCCCCCCCACCAACTGGCATCCGGTCAATTCGCCCCCCTACCAGCTGGCTACCGGTCAATTCCCCACAACCTATCAGTTCGCCATCGGTCAATTCGCCCCCTACAGTTCGCTATCGGTCAATTCGCCCCCTACCAGTTCGTCACCGGCCACTCTCTTATTGAAAAAAAAAACGTCATATTCGCCACCAAACCAAATAAAGCCACGAAACACAAGAACTCGTATTATTAAGTACTAAGGTTTACATGCCATAGTTCCAACAATTAGTAATAAATAAATAAATAAATAAATAAATAAGCAATTAAAAATAAATAAAACAGTCAGCTCTTCAAGCACACTCTCATTACATGAACAATTTTTCATATAAAAATTAGGGCACAAACCAACAAAAGGCCATGTGGAATGGCCCATTCTGCCGACTCCCCCCACCCCCTACCCGCCTCCACCCTCCCACCTCCTTTTGCCCCCCCCCCCCCCATCCATTGATTTTCTTTCTTCGGTAAAAATCTCGCCACATATTTCACAGCCGATTTTGCCGTTCTGTACAGCTTTGCCTCCTTTTTCTGTGTGTTTTACAATATTTTGACCGCTTATCGGTACAAGCAAATGTCTGCGCGTGTGAGTCCAGATTAGGGCAAATAAGGAGTCTGGCAGCCGGAAAGTAATCACTTAGCAAAGTAAATACAGGCTGGTACCTAATATGACCTTTTGATGGGGTTTTAGTGAATTGTCCGGTGGTGGTGAATTGTCCGGTGGTGAATTGAGCGGCAGTGAATTGTCAGGTGGTTGATTGCCAGGTGGTGAATTGTCCGGTGGTGTATTGAACGGTGGTGAATTGTTCGGTGATGTATTGACCGGTGGTGAATTGTCCTGTGCTGAATTGACCGGTTGTGAATTGGCAAGTGGTAAGTTATCCGTATTGACAGGTGATAAATTATCCGGTGGTGTGTTGACAGGTGGTGAATTGTCCGGTGGTGAATTGACCGACAGAAAAGTGACCTGCAGCCCACTAGTAGAGACTCCTTTCACGATCAGAGGGTTTCAGTCTGTTGTTATACAATCCCACAACGGCCGCCCAGACGTTCAGATTTTGAGAAAGAAAATACCTTCCAGTATAGATAAACGTTTACTCCCGGAATGCACCCAGTGATTCCGTTGAGATAAAACGCCTGGGAGCAGACTGAACAACGTGTTGTCTGACCATATTGTCGTTGTTATACAACAGCTGACCTCTGATGCGATTAAACTTTTGTGTATAAACACAGAGCGGATGGATATTTTAAAAGTAGTACCTCTCTTTATTAGTACTATTTTTGCGGAATCCCCAGTAGTAGGGGGAAAGTGGGGGTTTGAAAACAGGAAGTGACGTCATAATGACGTCACGTGGTGTTTTCAAAGCCCCATGGGGTTTCGAAAACAGTGACGTCATATTGACGTCATATTAACGTCATATTGACGTCATATGGTTACCATATGGTTATCATATGGTTACCATATGGTTACCATATGGTTATCATATGGACGTCATAATGACGTCACGTGGTGTTTTGATAGCCCCATGGGGTTTCTAAAACAGTGACGTCATTTTGACGTGATCTAGACGTGTTATGGACGTGTTATGGAGGTGATATAGAGGTGATATGGAGTGGATATGAACGTCATATGAACGTCATATGAACGTCATATGAACGTCATATGAACGTCATATGAACGTCATAATGACGTAATATGGAGAGTGGGCGGCCATTCAAACAACCATTCAAACGACCATTCAAACGGGCGGCGATTCAAACAACCATTCAAACGGGTGACCATTTTTTTAAGCATTTCTCACACTCTCATGCATACACATACATACTAGCACCATGACACGATTAGCGCTTATTTCAGTATCAGTGGTGGGCTCTTAAAAGAGCCAGGAGATGTTAGTTTTTCTCCTGCTGCTGCCGGTCCCGGTTTAAAAGAATGTCACAATGTCCTGCACTGGCCTACTGCAATGTGTGAGCTGTTGCCCGTTGAACAAAAAATGGTCCCCTCGCATGCCGCAGGTAAAGCACCTCACAGAGTAGCGGTCATTTAGCGCCAGCAGTTGAGTCCAGTGCGCCGCGCAGACCAGGCACATTTGATGGTTGCACTCAGACAGCACCCGGTCTGGGGAGATCATACACCCACATCCTGGGCAAATATCCAAGTCTTGCTGGAGGAAGAATCTCCCCCAGGCCGGGTACTCTTCTTCTTCCAACCGCGAAGGTATTGACTCCCCTAGCATCATCGTTCTAAAGAACGCCTCATCATAGTGACCAGCCTCTATATCTCTGAGCCTCTTTCCAATCGTGACTTGACGGTTGTACAGGACGGGCACACACATGATGGATCCATGAACTGGGTCTGGCAGCAGCTGGAAGAAGTAGACTCTTTCTGGCGGTGCCTGTGGCTGTGTGACAGGCAGGTGAAGTTCTCTAACTTCAGCAATGGTGAGAGCATCATGTAACGCGAAGAAGCACTCCATGTTGACGGAAGCGAGTGTGAGCCCAAACTGAAATGAGCATGGGTTATATACCACCTGAAGTCAGGATCGGACCCCCCCCCCAGCCAAGCTAAACTCGGGACCCCCCCCTAGCCGACCTAAACTCAGGACCCCCCCCCCTAGCCAAGCTAAACTCGGGACCCCCCCCCTCCATGCAGTCAACCTAAAGTCAGGACCCCCCCCCCCCATCAGCATATAATGCGAGGATGTTCGCTAGTAGTATATAAAGGTGGGTTACAGCTTCATTATCCAACACAAGCAGCAAGATGTCAACAAATCGTAAAATCACAGTGATGCGAAACGGCAAGGCAGTGACGCTAACGACTGAGTGTTATAAGTGTTGGGTATGGTTGGAGTACCCAGGTCAACCACACAACTGCCCGGTGCACCACAATGCACCACGACATTACTGCTGCAAAACTTGCGGTGGGCTGCTGTGGTACAAGTTTACTGCGAGATTGCCAGGACCGCAGCCATGCACGGACTGCTGGTGGTGTGGAGCGACACTAAAAAACTTTGGCTACTATAACCGTCATCCGTTCAAGTGCTCGCGACGACCGTTCTCCATGGAACAGTTTTACAGATACCAGTGCGACTGTGGCAATCCGACTTGCTGGTGAAGCGTCAAATTACTAACATCTTTCGGCCCTTTTAAGGGCCATCCTCTGTTATGAAATGAAAACGCAAATTCTGTCTATGTATGAATGTGTATAAAAGGGGGATGTTTGAGATTACATTTCAGCATTTTAGTTTCAGCAGTTGACGTAACAACAACTAGCTAAGATGGAACGTGAAGAGCATGGGAAAGGAGCAAAGAGACAAAAGATGGAAGAAGATGACATTTGGCCATACGGTCCAGTTCAGTGTGCGGAATGTAATGTAGAATTTCCATCTATGGATACTTTTGAAGCACATACATGCAAAGCTGAGATGAAAACTTTAGTGAAACATGAAGGGAAAGGAGCAAAGAGACAAAAGATGGAAGAAGATGACATTTGGCCATACGGTCCAGTTCAGTGTGCGGAATGTAATGTAGAATTTCCATCTATGGATACTTTTGAAGCACATACATGCAAAGCTGAGATGAAAACTTTAGTGAAACATGAAGGGAAAGGAGCAAAGAGACAAAAGATGGAAGAAGATGACATTTGGCCATACGGTCCAGTCCAGTGTGCGGAATGCAATGAAGAGTTTCCATCTATGGATACTTTTGAGGCACATGCATGTAAACCAGCTGAGATGGAAAATGTGTCTCAAGAACATGTTTCAAAGAAACAAAAGACAGGACAAGTAGGGAAAGGAAGAAGGGTTAGTCTTGGTGAAAACGCGCAGGAAAAACGGTTTGAGCCTGAGGATGGATCGGATTTACTGCTTGAAATGCGACAGCAAGAGAACCGTATCAAAGCACATTTGTTGGAGACCTTAAACCATGGAATGAAATGGTACATTGTCGTGCATGCACGTTTCAAGAAACTGACAGCAAATGCTGAAGGTGTTATGGTAGAACAAGTGGATAATGCATTTATCAGCAGTCCAACATATACAGCATACAATCCAGCAGATATTGAACAGGACTTGCCAGAAGCCTATAAAGAATTATTTACCAAGTTTGACGAACATGAGCGACAAGGCTCTGGCTGGGTATTGGATAACATACTATACATTGAAGTACATACAGCTACGTTGATGCCTCTAGAAGCGAGTAGTTTTATTCCACTGCCGAAGAAAGTGAAGAAAACAATGGGTGTGATAAACATTAAGAATGATGATAACAAGTGTTTCTTATGGTCAGTATTGGCTTACCTTCACCCTCTTGACAACAACCCAAATCGCGTGAATCATTACAAACCATTTGAGAAGGAATTAAAGGTAGAGGGTAGGACATTTCCGACACCAATTACTGATATTCCAAAGTTTGAAAAGGAGAACGATGTAGCCATCAACGTGTTTGGATACGAACAAGATGTAGTTGTTCCAATACAACTTAGTCGAAACGTCAGTATCAGAGAAATCAACTTACTTCTGATTAGCAATGACAAGACAAGGCATTACTGCCTCATCAAGAATTTTAGCAGACTTATGTGTTATCGATCAAAGCATAAGGCTGCATATTTTTATTGTTTCAACTGTCTTCACGGGTTTGTACGACAAGATCTTTTAGATAAACATCGTGAAGTGTGTGACAAGAATGGAGCACAACGTTTATCATTTCCCAAGGAACCATTCATCAAGTTCAAGAATGTGGCTAAACAACAGCGAGCACCGTTTGTGATTTATGCTGACTTTGAATGTTTCACGCAAAAGCATGAAGAAGGAGACAAGTATCAACATCATCGTCCAAACAGCTTTGCCTATGTGGTTGTGAGCCAGTACAACACACGTGCACCAGTTGTGTATCGAGGAGACAATGCCGTAAAGGTCTTTTTAGACCATATGGTGAATGAACGCGATCGTATTGTACGTGGTTTAGAGCAACCAAAGGAAATGGTGATGACTCGTGAAGACAAAGAGAATTTCAAGAACGCCACTGATTGCTACATTTGTCATGAACCTCTAGGAGCAGATCGTGTGAGAGATCATGACCACATCAATGGCAAATATCGTGGAGCAGCGCACAATGAATGCAACTTACAATTCCGACTTAGAAAAGATCAGCAAGGGGATAAAGATTCTTTTATCATTCCCGTATTTTTCCACAATTTGCGAGGCTATGACAGTCACCTTATCATGGAGGAAATTGGGAAATTCAAAGGTGAAACGATTACAGTCATTCCCAACACCATTGAGAAATATATTGCATTCACCCTGAGCAATCTGAAATTTACAGACAGCTTTCAGTTCATGAGTACCTCTCTACAGAAGTTGGTATCCAACCTTGCAGCAGAAGGGAAAGATAACTTCTACAACATGACCTCTCACATTCACAATAGTGATCAACAAGATTTGCTGCTGAGAAAGGGTGTGTACCCCTATGATTACGTGGACGAACCATCCAAGTTTGCTGAAACACAGCTACCATCAAAGGATAAGTTTTATAGTCAGCTTAGCGAAGAGGACATTAGCGATGAGGATTATGCGCATGCACAGAAGGTGTGGGATACATTCAACTGTACAACATTTGGTGAATACCACGACCTGTACCTGAAATCAGATGTGTTATTACTAGCTGACGTGTTTGAAAACTTTCGTCAAGTATGCCTCAACACGTATGAATTGGATCCTGCTCATTACTATACAGCACCAGGACTGTCGTGGGATGCAATGTTGAAAGCGACAAAGGTGAAGTTGGAATTGATCAATGACATTGACATGTACCAAATGGTTGAGCAAGGCATACGTGGAGGAATATCTGTGATCACACACAAGTATGCGAAAGCGAATAATCCCTACGTAGCAGAATACAATTCTGAGATACCAAACAACTACCTGATGTACCTCGACGCAAACAACTTGTATGGCTGGGCCATGTCACAAAGCATGCCACAAAGAGGATTTATGTGGGTGAGCGAGCCAGAATCCCTCGACTTCATGGATGTGGATGAAGATGATGACATTGGATTCATTTTCGAAGTGGATTTAGAATATCCAAATTCAATCCATGATCGTCATAATTACTACCCAGTGGCTCCAGAACGGAAATGTGTCAAATTTGGAGAATTGTCAGAGTACAGTCAGAAGCTACTGGAAGATCTAAACATGAAAGGCAAACCCAGTGAAAAGCTTATTCCTAACTTGTCTGACAAGAAGAAATATGTACTTCATTACAGGAATTTACAACAGTACGTCTCACTGGGGTTGAAAGTCACTAAAGTACATCGCGCCATCATGTTTGAACAGAGTAAATGGTTGGCAAAATACATTACCTTGAACACGGAAAAGAGAAAATTGGCCAAGAACCCATTTGAGAAAGACTTCTTCAAACTGATGAACAACTCGGTGTTTGGCAAAACCATGGAAAATGTGAGAAAGCGAATCAATGTTGAACTTGTTCACAAGGAAAAGCGGTTCAAGAAACTTGTAGCCAAACCTTCTTTCCACAAATTCAAAATTTTCAACGAAGATTTGACCGCGGTACATTTGCGCAAAGTGGATTTGCTTCTGGATAAACCCATTCAAGTTGGATTCACCATTCTCGACCTCAGCAAAGTGCTTATGATCAACTTTCATTACAACTACATCATGGTCAAGTATCCCAATGCCAAGTTATTGTTCAGTGACACCGACAGTCTATGTTACGACATAGAAACGGAAGATATCTACAAGGATATGCAGCAGGATGCTGACCTGTTCGACACAAGTGACTATCCGCCGGATCATTTCCTACATTCCAACGTGAACAAAAAAGTGCTTGGGAAAATGAAGGATGAGACGGCCGGCGTCCCCATTGAAGAGTTTGTTGGACTCAGACCGAAAATGTACAGTTTATTGTGCGGTGGGAAAGAAAAACATACAGCTAAAGGCATCACTCGAGCTTGTCAAAGACGCATTAAACATGTGCAGTATAGAGACAGTTTGTTCAAGAAAACTCAAACGATGGCTACAGGACACATTATCCGAAGTCATAGTCACCAGCTTTTCTCGGAGAAGTTGAGGAAAGTAGCCCTCTCCCCATATGACGACAAGCGATATGTGCTGAATGATGGCTATTCCACCTTAGCGCATGGACATTACAAGGCTGTGGTATAAAAGGGGGAGGTCCTCCAACGGAAGAGTTATTTGAGGTGTGAACATTGAAGTGTTAACATGGAACGTGAATGTCGTAAGAGATCTACAACTGATATGGATACTCTTGCAGATGCAGTTAAAGACTTAAAAGTGAAAAATCCTACCACCACCATCAAGAAATTGAAAGTGGAGACAGCACCAACACCACAGTCGTGGGATGGAATGCTTTCTCTAGGAAATGGAAAGTATATCAAGATTATGAAACAAAGCAATGAAGGAGTGGTAAACATTCGCAAGTACCTGAGAGATGAGGGGACTGGAAAAAACCGTCCAACGAAAAAGGGAATTTTGCTGACAATACCTGAATGGAAAATGCTGAAGAAGCAGGTGAAAGAAGTGGATAAAAGGCTTCGCAGACAAGAAGGTGGCTCATAACAAGGTAAAAACATGAATGCACTCATGCTGAACGGTGGTGCTTACCTTACTGTAAATGATAGGAATGAAGTGATACTAGATTCTCAGAGAAGTTATCATCGGTTTAAACCTGAAGTGTGGAAAGACTTTAAAAACATACCACTTGAACCTGGGTTTAAACGTAGACTTGAAAATAAAGTGGAAGTGACGGTGGCTGAATATGATTCTAACATACGTGTAGAAATCTGTAGAAATCTTTTACAGGATTATCCAGAGGATTATAAGGGAGTTGTGCCAGATACACCATATACAGATTTGATCCTCTTTGATATCAAGAACTGGCGCGCAGTCTTACGATTCCTAGAAGTGATACAACATCCACTCTTTGCCATCTTGCGAGCATAAAAAACGTCTTTGCAGACAAGGAGACAGCTCATAGTTCATCTGACTGTTGAACGAGATGGAAGACTTTTTATCGGAATATGAACCCATTACGCATGGATTCTCATATCTGAGAAACGTATATGATGACATCGTGCTAAAACATTTTGGAAAGTATATCATTCTATCAACTGACGAACAATCTGTGTTGAAAGACCATCTAGAGAAGCTGAGGATACCTGGCTTTCTCCTGAAACTCTCAGAGGATTTAGAAGTGCGTGTGACTGAGAACTATTTAGACGTGTTTGTACGATTTCGCCAATATGACGAGCTTGCAAAATGCTACGACTACATCACCCTCAACACAGTGGAATGGCACGCTCTGTTACAAGCATTGGATTGGAAAGAACCTGACGCTTGAATTCAAAGAGGAAGGAGTGCAACTCATGCGAGGCACCAAATCCATTGAACTGACGCATCCCATGTGTGTTATGGTGATGAACATTGACATGAATGATCATGGATATGAACTGAAACTGTCTGAACACAAAGATGTTAAAATAATAAAGTTTGGTAATGGACAGTGTTATGCTAGTTTTCATAGCATTTACAAACGTGGATGTAATGTCTATGATACATATATTAATTTAGATTGGTATGAATGGCATGTGTTTATTGATGTATTGAATGTATTTGTAAAATAATTGTGAAATGTAAATAATGTATAACACAATAAAAAAGAATGTTGTATAAAACTGTCTTGTTTATTTACAATATTCATAATACAATTCACAATTACCAACAACTTAACTAATGCAACTTAACTAATACAACATCAATAAAATAATGGTTTATACTGTCTATATACAAAATCCTTTACAACAAAATCACCATCACTTCTTCTTAATACATCAATGATTTCAAAAGGACTATGTCCTCGAGCTCTTTGAATTATATAATATATACAATAAAATCCACATGTAGAGGATATCGGTGTTTGTAATGGAACTGAATTATAAATGAAATTAAACTTTAAAAACTTATTCAAACGACTGTCTATAGGTAAAAGTCCATAAGAGTCAAAATATTCTGCAGGGTCTTCGTCATAATATACTGCCACCCAATGCTCTCCTGGCTCATCATGATCGTCTGTGTTGATGACATAGGCACCGCGTTGTAAAGATGGTAACTGGTCCATGGCAAACACACCTTGAAACAAGTCTTTTGTCGTGGCATCATGGGATAGGATGGCTTCTATCTGCTTCGTGTTCATGACTGGTAGTCGAATTGAATGCTACGATTTGCACTTATTTCAACAATGTTATCAAATTCAGCATACACTATAACATTGACTGTATTTTGCAAGGCACCAGCAAAATTCATTTCTAGTCTCAAATTCCCATGTTTGATAAGGGCATAATGATCAGCACCATCATAATCAGGTGTTAAGTCAAAAGAAAACAACGAATAACCTCTAGGCCAATCTTCCCGTTTTATAATGGAACTTTTCTCACCATCCAATCTGTCAAAAGATTTGTAAAGAGTTTCAAAAGCATCAAGATATTTGCCTCGATTTATATCAAGCTTGAGAGGTTTGGATAGGACTGGTTCACCATCAGAGTAAAGCTGCATAAAGTTAAGATTAAAATGTTCAAAATTGTATGGATTTCTCAATACTGTTCCAGCAAAGGATTCATTATGAACCATTCCAATGACAATACGTTTTGGTAATTGGCCTAAAAAGATGCTATCTTTCACAAAAGATTGAAATCCAGTTGGAATAGCTAAAACTTTACATTCTTTTCTATTAACAATAAACTTAGCAGGACTTTTCTTCAATGCATCTGCATGTCCCAACTGAATACCTGGACTAACCCTCACTTTGCGAATGGTTAAAAACGCTTCTCTCACTTCTACTTTAAAACCATTATTTGCAGCCATTAATACATATCCATCTTTTTGTCTATGTAAACGTAATTTCATACTAACACCATTGGGAAGATAACGATCCTGCTCAAACAAATCTACCCTTAAACCACCTGTAAGCGCAAACTCACGGCTTAGACGTGTATACAAATAGCGATTATGTAAACCATTATTTCCTGTTTCAGCTATATCACCACCTTCAATATTTACATGAAAACCTGATACATATCTTTCATGATTAGGTCTTTTCACCTCATAAGTATTCATTGATCCGGCAGTATCTTTAAAGATGAGACGCATAGATCGCTCAGAATGGAGACTTTCTTCCGAGTCATGAATGAGATGAGATATGATGCTAGTATAACCATGGGTATTGTTACTATGTGATATCAAACGATCATTTAGAAATAATTCAATATTAGACCATAGCCCATTAAACAAATCATTGATACATGACACGTTATCATCTACACCACACAGTGTTCCATCGGCCTTGACAATGCGACATACAATATGGAGTTTACTGTTCTTTAAATCTAGATATTCTTCTGTACTCGCAGGAATGTAGAATTCTATTGGAGCACCCTCTCTAATGGTAGTCATTGGTTGATAGTCTACATTATAACTTTTTTCTACAGCAGTTTGCGTTGGTGGTATGTGAAACCATTCTAATGGAGAAAGGCTACATTCACAAGAATGATTATGAATTAAAGACATGATTAAAAGATGTCTTTCTTATGTTTTTTTGATGTTATCCGTTTAGCTGCCTTTCGCCTTCTGACACGTTTTGCTCGTTTCGGTCTCTTTTGTCCTCGTAACCCACCACCAAACATACGTTGTGCTACTCGACCTGTAACATCTTTCGCGATATCTTTTGCAGCCCTTTTAAGATGTGGTGCAACGATTTTAGCCCCTGTCTTAAGCAGTGGAATAGCTTTTCGAGCCAATGATCCCAGTATTGAACCAATACCATCTCCATATTGTATTCGCGCTCCTTTAAATCCTGGTAATTCTCCACCCACTTGACGAAGAAAATGGTTGCGATAAATAGATGGATTGTGTGTGTATGCTTTCATAATGCTTTTGGTCGAAAATGAAGTTTACAGATCACCTTCCCAGTTTGAAATGGAACATTATGGTCTGTATCATCCTTAATATTCATTTCTATCACGTCAAATTTGGATGTGTTTACAGGAACATAATGAGGTTCTCCATAAGTTTTCATGATAATGTCTCCATCATGTCCTTGTATTGCAACAGAACGTAGCAAAGGAACATAATAATCACCAACAACTTGTGGCTCACAATACTACAATACACATAAAGTGTATAAAACCCCTGTTTCACATCAGCTTTATATTCAGCTGTACACGTTTCAGTATACCATTGATCTGGGATAAATCCTAAAATCTCAGCTAATCCAGTGGAGAATGACACTTCAAAGCCGTATTTTAGATATAGAAAAACGCGTCGTCTAATTTTATCATACTTTATCCGAATACCTTCTTTAAGGTCATCTTTCATAGAATTAGTTGCTTCTTCATTGACTGCATGACATATTTCTTGTATGGATCTGTAGTAACCATAAGGAATATTGATTGTGTCAAGAACAATATCATTCAGTGGTTGTTGTCGATACTGAATAGAATAGTCCATTCCATGTCTCATGGTTGTCCATGTATGTGGATATTGAATTTCAGCTAATGCTACTTCATATTTTCCGTTCAGATAGATGGTTCGAGGCATACGAATTTGATAATTCGAAGTCTTGTTGTTGGGATAATAGTTCATACTAGCATTGCTGGGTAAAGTAATGTAAAAACTTGTTGACTCCATGACAGCTAAATCGTTTATGTGATGTAGATAGACTAGATGTGTATATACATTACTTCATGTTTGACACTCTTCATCCTCACTTTCTACATTACTGTCTACATTATTGTCTAAATTGCTATCTACATGATCTAAATTGGTATCTACTACTTCTCCCTGACAACAAGCACTAACACACCTAATTTTTACAGGAATAGTATTTTTATTTCCATTTTCTTTACAACAACAGCACCATAACTCTTTAATCCATGTTAAAAAGTTTCCCATCCTTCTGGAAACAATCTTTGTTGACGTTGTTGTTGCTCTTTTGTAATATCTTCACGAGTTGTCTTTTTGCCAAAAACAGTTTTTGGAATATTAGCGTCTACAATTTCCTCAATAAACTGCTTCCAACCACGCGGTGGTTCTCGTCGTTCTTTTCTTTTTGTAGCAACCAATGCTTCTTTCAACAAATCAATAATGTTAGAATTTGTAATGACAGTACCTGTTTTTAAAACAAGTTCATTTTTATCTGTCCATCTCGTACCATATTTCTTAAGTTCTGCCAGAAGTTGTGTTAGTTTTACATGATAAATGGGTTGAAAATGGTTTAGAAACTGTTGAGACTTTTCTGATTTTTCTGCATTAGATGCTGTAACAGACTTTTGTCGTTGTTGTTGTGATTGAATTGTTCGTAAATGGCGTCCAAGCACTTGAGACATTTCTATTGCTTTTTCACGAGTTCGTTTCCCACGTAAAAGTTTATTCACTTTCGTTTTGATTTCAACATCTTTTCCCTTCTTTTCTAACAACATTTTATATTCATATTCAGGAATGAGAACCATTTTCAAAGTATGTTTCATTTTAACAGCAACTGAGCTAACAAGGGTAATGCAAATTTAGCAATAGCTCCAATAAATCCTCCTTTCTGATTAACCAACTTCTTTTTTCTTCGAAGTGATATCTTCTTATTTGCTAGTGTACGTAGGGTATGACGTTCACGCTTGAATAACTTATACCTTTTTGAGCTTAAGGGTAAATGTCCTCGCAATATATTCAAACAAATTTCAAACAAGCTAGTTAATTCCTCCTTAGTAGCTTGTTGTAGTAAGGATTTACGTCGTTTAGGCCCGCTGCGTGCAAGCAAGTGAAGGAAAGGTTGATTCGCTTGAATACGTTTAGACATCTTGGCTGCGAATGGTTAAGTGACTTGGTTCTTGTTCATACACCACCTTATCAACATATACGTAATGTGTATCTTTTGGTAAAATGCCTGTACGAATACGTAGTTGATCATTTGTCTTCGGCTTCAAATCAATGAATAAATAGCCATGAGGTTTGCTGGTAGCATCTTGATAGGCTTCTATGAGAAATTGAGATTTTCCAGGATACATTTGTCGCGCTAATGTACTTATTTGTTGACTGTCTCTAGGATTTTTAAACAGAATGATGTAATGTGTATTCAAACTAATATTACGCATTTCTCTACCATGATGAAACAAATTATGCACAATAAAAATAATGCTTAGATTTTGATGACTGCTGCCAACACTAAAGAGACGTGTCATGCGCTCATCACTATGACATTTAGTCATTAAGTCATCAATGATGAGCAAGTTTGGTTTTTTCGGGTTAAAACGCTCTTCAATGTTATCTGGAATGCCTTGGTAAAATTCCACACCTTTCATTCCCTTATACAAAGGCTGATCTGCTGCATAGAGCCATAAAATGGTTTTTGGAGAGGGTTTAATTAACTTTTGTTCTAGAATTTCTCTAACTAGAGAAGTTTTACCACTGCCTGTAGGTCCAGAGACCAAACACGTGAATGGATGCTTCATTTTCGAATATCTGTTTCTTTCACCCAACTGTTAAACTTCTTTGGCCAACCTAACCACTTCACAAATAATTCTTTAACACCTCGTCTTTTTCGTGTTTTCAAGACCTTTTCAATTCTGTAGACTGATTCAATATCTTTTGTCACTTTCTGCAGTTCTTCTTCATAAAAATGTCCGTCAATATCTTCATCCAAAAAGTCTTTCACACGATACAAGTGTATTCCCTGCTTCTTACAACGATGTGTGATAATGAACACTTCTTGCGTCCACTTTATATGATAATCCCGTTGAAATACATATTTCATGTGAGAAATGCGAACCTGATCACCAATTTTAAATTTGTAGGGTTTTTTCTTCTTCTTTGGTTTTAATTTCAATTTGTCTACATACATATACTTCCACACTTTCGATTCTATGTCTTTACGAATATCTGCAGGAGCATACTTATTAGGGAGGGAGCCATGAGGTCTATGGTTATAATTATACACTAAGTCTGGAAGGATGTCCATATATCGATACGTTTGATTATGAAGGAAATATCGATACATCATTCCCTTTAGAGTACGAATGACTCTCTCAGCAAAGTTGGCTTTGGTTTCATTCTTTGTCGTATAGGCATGTATTCCCTCCTTCTTCAAAAATGCTTTTACCCATCTGTTTTTAAATTCAGTTCCTTTATCTGACCTTAGAGTTCGTGGTCTTCGTTGTGTTTCATGAAAAATCTTTTGAAAGGCTTCTATGACGCTGGTATGTGATTTATTAGGCATTGGCTGCACCCACAAATATTTGGAAAACACATCAATGACAACTAATAAAAAGTGGGTGTCATCATTATAGGAAGCTATGTTTCCCATGTCAGCTAAATCAATATCCCACATGTCATCAATTCCACGTGTAATGACACGTTGCCTTTTAAACCTGTATTTTACAGGTTGTAGTAAACTGAAGGCATCTTGATCCTGTAACCATTTCTTCACTTGTGAATGAGTGACTGGTTGATCATGTTTTTTTAATATGTGATATAGTTTGTAAGGACCAGCAAATGCCCCGGGTTGACCAGGTTTAAAGTAAATATTGGTTAAGTAGTCTTTCCACGTCGACATGTTAACACTAAATGATCAACACTTGTTAACATATCTTACATTTTATTTTATCAACACATCTTGCATTTATCAACACATCTTCAATTTTATCAACATATCTTAAATTTTATAAAAGCTCAATCAACATATCTTACAAATCAAGTATTGATACAATGGTGTGAATAATTGGAGTCCATTGATCTTCAATGAACATTAACCAACAACTTAATTCATCAAATGTGATAGCATCTACACCATATTTTTCACAGCGTTGATTTGCATTATCTAACACTTTATCTAAATGAATGTAATATTTAGCTTCATTCCAATATGTATAGACACATGCAGAATGACAAGTATGTTCTGAACACTCTTCATTTTGACAAGCAGGACATACTAAACATGCAAACGTTTTTACAGCTAATAACATTTCTTCACAATATGTCTTTTGCACAATATATTGTCTCAATGTAATGTCTGTCATTATACTGCAATGTAGATTAACCACTCTCTCACTTCATCAAACAGTCTTGGATCAAATCGAGCGAAGTGATATGCTGCTTCCACATCAAACTCCTCAGCTCCGTCAATGTTTGAAAACATACACTCTTTGATGAAATCCTCACGTAAGTTTGGTACACTTAACGTGGAATGCGCAAGTTCCCAATAAATGTCAAAATGTTGCAGTTGTTGTTGAATAGATCCAAAACGCGCCAGTTCACTTATCATGTAGTCCACATACTTGTCCTTGAAACACGTTTCTACATCCATCTTTCACATATCCATATAACACGTCTGCACACTGTGACGGTTGGCAAACAAATGACTCTCAGTCTTACTCCGCAGAAACAGTTAGTGAGCCGCACTTGTTGCAGAAGTTGTCTGGTTCACACAACTTGCAATTGTACTTGTGGCAGTGACAATCATAATCCTCAGCATATCCGTAAGCACCACAATATTCACAGGTAAGTCCAAGTTGATTTTGCACATCCATATTCTCCAATTGAACTTCAGCCAGTCTTTTCTTGGATAGCTTTGACACTTTCATCCGATTGTCCTTTTGTAGCTTGATAGAAGTTTTCTTACCATGACATTCCGCGCATGGCAGTAAGGTTGAGGTTATGCTATGGATTTCCTGAAGCAATGTCTCCCATTCACCATCATTCATGTTGATGTAAAACTTGTATTCTTTCCCTTCAAACAGTGATGCTTGCACAAAACTCACATAGCGCATGTCCAAGTATGAAATGACTTCAAGCCATTTCGTTTGCGTTAAGTACAGTTTGAAGCCAATGTCACGTAATCTTGTCAAGTTCTGACACACAATCTTCCACAAGGATGGTGATAAAGCAAGCCATCTCTCTCCACGTTTGATTCGAAGAAATAATCCAAATTGTCCATGCTCCACAGTAATGGTTAAGTTTGCACTAATTTTAAAGCTGCTTGTCTTCTCCATGGCTGCGCGTCGAATGATGACTGCACTTGACACCTCACTCCTTTTATATGGACATTACATGTATGTTTTCATGAGATGTTTGCAAAATCGCGGAGTGATCTCGTTGAAACCATCCAGAAAGGCTGTTGGTAAACCGTCTGTTAGAGATTGTCTCATGACGATCACTAAAAAATCTCCTCGTTTGCGACTTCCAATTATCCATTGGAAGAGCATTGGCATGGTGAAATATCCTTTTTCATAGAGGTAGGCCATCATCTCGTACACCTTAATACGTTCTTCAAGGTACTTGAAGCCATGTAGCATGACCTTTGCACATTTGGAATCGCAATCTTCGTCAACACACTTTGGCGCCGGTAGACATAATGTCTTAAAAAGTTCCTCATGAAGACTTCTAATAAGTTGAACGAAACGTCGGGTCATGGCTTCGGAGAACTGTGGCTCTGACGCGGGAACATGCTCTATGTTTCCTTCTAGCATGTAGATAAGCTGAATGACAGTGTTCACTTCTTCCGTTAGGTATATGTATGTGTGTTGGTCGAAAAAGCCTTCTTCACATAAGCACCATAAAATGTTACAATCTATCAGAGGAATCACTGCTTGAAAGTTCCGTTTCAACAGCGTGACGTCTTCTTCAGTAACAGGAATGCTTTTGCTCAATTCGAATTTAGATTTGAGCTGCTTTTCATCGTCGTCGCTGTCGTCATTGTCGTCATTGTCGCCATTGTCGTCATCGTCGTCGTCACCGTCGTCATCGCTTGACATGACCACTTCTTCCTCCTCAAGATGCTCTAGATGAGCCTGTAACTTTGTACTAAGTGGTTTGGCGCTACCATTTACAAGCGCATTGGCAACCCAGAACGGGTAGTCAGATCCCTCGGGATCGGGCATTGCTTGCTGTACTGGCTGTACTTCTTCAGGCCTAGTTTGCTGTACTGTAGACACGGCTGACGGAGCCCCTAATGCTTCCTCCAAGGCTTTTTCAGCTTCTTTTAGTGTACTTAGGAAGGCAGCAGTCTCCTCTGCAGTTAAAACTGCATCTGTAAAAGCCATTGTTTCATTGCTGAACAGGCTATCAATTTCCATGTTGTTAGCCGTTGCTGCGTTTCGAGACGTCTCCATGATGGTTTGGCAATGCAATGATTAGAGTGGTGTCAACCCGACCTTTTTATACTACTGACGGTGAGCCGTGAGCCAGCGGCGTAAAAAGTAGCCGGGAGGGGGGGGGGCTCACTAGGTAGCTGGGCCGGGGGGGGGGGGCTCACTAGGTAGCTGGGCCGGGGGGGGGGCTCACTAGGTAGCTGGGCCGGGGGGGGGGGGTCGATCAGTTTGATTTGCAGTCTGTGTGCAGTCAGTCTGCTTTGAACCTTTGAAGCGAACACATCGAAATTTAATCATGCAGTACAAGGACGAGTTTTTTTCGGATGAGCTTCGAGGTCGCTATTTTCTATCAGCGAGGGATGTCAACCTCTGGGAGGAGATATTTATAGAATATCAAGTTTTTCTGTTTCGGAAGCGAGCACATCGAAATTCAACCATGTTGTATAAGGACGAGTTTTTTTCGGATGAGCTTCGGGGCCGCTACTTCCTATCACCGAAGGATATCAACTTCTGGGAGGAGATTTACATTGAATATCAAACTTTTCTGTTTCGAAAGTGGAGAAATTTCCTTGGGAACAGACCAGAGGAACGGTTCAACCTGTTTGGCAGGGCGGCGGAGGAGAGCCATAAGCGACTACGCCATCGTTCGCCGCCCAGGGACCCGTCGCCCTGCCAGGAAGTGACCAGAGTGACCAGAGTGACCGCGGCAACGATGACAGAGACTCCTCCAGCCAGAGTGATCGCAGCAACGATGACAGAGACTCCTCCTGCCAGAGCAACTCCTGTCAAAGTCGCTGCGTCAACGATGACGACCCCGTTGAAAGTGAATCAAAAGGAAGCTGATGTGACTGTCCGGAAGGTGCTGGCGGCACCAAGCGCAACCGTTACAAGACCGGACAGTCCGCCACCAGCTCCTGACGATGAGCTTACAATCGCTGTCGCCAGTATTTCGGATACAGTCAGCCTCATACAGTCACCTTCAAACACTGACCGCAACAACGAACCTGCTCAGATGAAACTGGAGGATGTCTCTAGAAAAGAGTCAGATTTCCAGGAGGTCATGCAAATCTTGGGCACTTTGGATAATGTTAAATATTGTGAATTCTGCCATTTTGGCTTTCCGGTAGAATATTCAATGAGATTGCATGAGCAGCAATGCCCGGACGCTTTGAAGTCCCAATATTATTTTTGTAGTGTCCAGGGCAAAGGATTCACCTCGAGCAGGGCCGCGGTTGCGGCACATAAGCGGAAGTGTGGCTGTGGCGAGGTTGGTGGCGGCAGCGGTGCCAGCGGTGGCGTCAGCGGCGGCGCCAGTGGCGGCGGCAGGAGAACCGATGGCGGGAGGCAGTGACAGCGGCAGGAGAACTGATGACAAGAGGCAGTGACCAGGACCAGACTACGGAAATCCCTCCAGGGCCGCTTTTTAGCGGCCCTCCCATTATTACGAAATGAAACGCTTCATCAGACAATCTTAGTATGAATGAGAGTGTGGGAAATGCTAAAAAAAAAAAAGAGGACTATAAATCATTGATTTATAGCTCCATCTGTCCGTCTGACCGTCTGAAAAAGCTAAACAAATTGCTGCCTGGGTTAAAAATACCCTGGCATGAGAAATGAAACGCTAAATCTGTCCGTCTGCCCGTCTGAGAAAGCAAAACAAATTGCTGTCTGGGTTAAAAATACCCTGGCATGAGAAATGAAACGCTAAATCTGTCCGTCTGCCTGTCTGAGAAAGCAAAAAGAATTTGCTCTCTGGGTTAAAAATACCCTGGCTTGAGAAATCGAACGCTAAATCTGTCTGTCTGACCGTCTGCTGTGGTGTTATGTGTGTGAAGAGAGAGAGAGAGAAATAAGCCACTGTCTGGGTTAAAAAAAAATACCCAGGCTTGAGAAATATAACGCTGAATCAGTTGTGGCTATTGCTATATGTGTAGAGAGAGAGAGAGAGGGATAAAAAAAAACAAAAAAAAAAACGACTGTCTGGGTGTCCGTGTGTCTGGGTGTCCGTGTCTGGGTGTCCGTGTGTCTGGGTGTCCGTTGGTTTGGTTGCCATAGGTGTTGCAAGAGTGAGAAAGCTTTAAAGAAAGGATTGTTGCTTGTATATGGTCGCAATGCATGGAGACCTCTCTGTGGTTAAAACACAGCATCCCTTAAGGAAAAAGAGTGCTCATTTTTAATTGCTGCCACGGCAATCCATTAGTGATGGTGTGTGTGCTTGGAGAACGAGAAAAGCCCTAAAAACAGTTGCTGCCGTGATTTGGTGTGTGTGGAAAGAGAGAGGGATAAAAATAAAAAAAAACGTATGTATGTGTGTCTATGTGTGTCTATGTGTGTCTGTGCGTGTGTGTGTGTGTGTGTGTGTGTGTGTGTGTGTGTGTGTGTGTGTGTGTGTGTGTGTGTGTGTGTGCGTGTTCGGTTTTCGTAGCCGCAATGCATGGAGAGTTCTCCCCCTTAAGGAGGCAATGGCTGCTCACTTTTAATTGCTGCTACGACAAGCCATTAGTGATGGGATATGCGTGTAAAAGCCCTAAAAACACTTGTTTCCGTGGTTTGGTTTGATGTGGGTGAAGAGGGATGAAAACTAAAAAAAAAGAAAAAAAAAAGGACTGTCTGGGTGTCCGTGTGTCTGGGTATCCGTGTCTGGGTGTCCGTGTGTCTGGGTGTCCGTTGGTTTGGTTGCCATAGGTGTTGCAAGAGTGAGAAAGCTTTAAAGAAAGGATTGTTGCTTGTATATGGTCGCAATGCATGGAGACACCTCTCTTCCTTAAGGAAAAAGAGTGCTCATTTTTAATTGCTGCCACGGCAATCCATTAGTGCTGGTGTGTGTGCTTGGAGAACGAGAAAAGCCCTAAAAAACAGTTGCTGCCGTGATTTGGTGTGTGTGGAAAGAGAGAGGGATAAAAATATAAAAAAACGTATGTATGGGTGTCCGTGTGTCTGGGTGTCCGTGTCTGGGTGTCCGTGTGTCTGGGTGTCCGTTGGTTTGGTTGTCATAGGTGTTAGAATAGTGAGAAAGCTTTAAAGAAAGGATTGTTGCTTGTATATGGCCACAATGCATGGAGACCTCTCTGTGGTTAAAACATAGCATCCCTTAAGGAAAAGAGTGCTCATTTACTAATTGCTGCCACGGTAATCCATTAGTGAAGGTGTGTGTGCTGGAAGAACGGTAAAAGCACTAAAAAACACTTGTTTCCGTGGTTTGGTTTGATGTGGGTGAAGAGGGATGAAAACTAAAAAAAAAAACAAAAAAAAAAAGGACTGTCTGGGTGTCCGTGTGTCTGGGTGTCCGTGTCTGGGTGTCCGTGTGTCTGGGTGTCCGTTGGTTTGGTTGCCATAGGTGTTAGAATAGTGAGAAAGCTTTAAAGAAAGGATTGTTGCTTGTATATGGCCACAATGCATGGAGACCTCTCTGTGGTTATGGGCCGGTGAGCTCATGGGCTGGTGAGCCGGGGGGGGGGGCCTACCAACCTGATGTTTGGCAGGCCCCGGGGGGGGGGGGCCTACCAACCTGATGTTTGGCAGGCCCCGGGGGGCTTGCCAAGCTGGTGGTGGCAGGCCCCGGGGGGCCTGTCGACCTACTGTACGGCTGGCCCCGGATTGCCTATCCATCAGTTGGTTGCAAGCTTGAGTCGCTCTGTGTGACGTCATTGATGGGTCAAAATACACAGCAGGCCAGCTCTAACCATGTCTCTATGAACCCTTTGCTGTCCGGGTGCTCAAGTGCTCAAGTGCTTGAGTGCTCGGGTGCTCGAGTGCTCGAGTGCTCGAGTGCTCAAGTGCTCGAGTGCTCGAGTGCTCGGGTGCTCAAGTGCTCGGGTGCTCGGGTGCTCGGGTGTCATTTTGTCCGGGCACCATTTTGTCCGGGTGTCATTTTGTCTGGCTGCCCGTTTGACTGGTCGTTTGAATGGTTGCCCGTTTGAATGGTTGTTTGAATCGCCGCCCGTTTGAATGGTCGTTTGAATGGTTGTTTGAATGGCCGCCCACTCTCCATATTACGTCATTATGACGTTCATATGACGTTCATATGACGTTCATATGACGTTCATATGACGTTCATATGACGTTCATATGACGTTCATATCCACTCCATATCACCTCTATATCACCTCCATAACACGTCCATAACACGTCTAGATCACGTCAAAATGACGTCACTGTTTTAGAAACCCCATGGGGCTATCAAAACACCACGTGACGTCATTATGACGTCCATATGATAACCATATGGTAACCATATGGTAACCATATGATAACCATATGGTAACCATATGACGTCAATATGACGTTAATATGACGTCAATATGACGTCACTGTTTTCGAAACCCCATGGGGCTTTGAAAACACCACGTGACGTCATTATGACGTCACTTCCTGTTTTCAAACCCCCACTTTCCCCCTACTCCCAGTGAGTCTGCGGAGTAAACAGACCGAACCGGCGTAGAGGTCTGCTGTTGGACAACGACAACGGATCGAATAGCCGTAGAGGTTGTCTGTTGGACAACAACGAACATATATACATTTATAACTGAGTGCTGGGGTGCACAAGTGTGACCGTTTAATTTTTGGCCTTGAAAAAAAAATGCTCAGTTTTAACAAAATAACCTGTCTTTTATCGATCAGAACATTACGAGACTTGTCAACAGCTGCGGGAAAAGTGAAGAGCAGGTGAAAAATATGGTGCTACTTTAACACATTGTCAACGAAGAGAGAAAAACCTCATTCGGGACAAACCCTGAAATATCGGACAACTGCCAATACCGGACAAGAATTCTTAGTCCCGTTTTTTCCCATTGGTTTACATGACCACTGAAATACCGGACACCTCTATATACTGGACAAAATCCGCCAGTCCCCCCCCCCCCCCCCCCCCCCGTTGTCCAGTGTAGGCAGGTTTTACTGTATTTGAATACCCGGTTCTAGTCCCTTACCGAATGGATGATAGTTACAGTAATTGCTGGCATGGGAAGTTCGATAATTAATCTAAAAGTGACGGTAGAATCCAGTGCCATGTGTTTGTCTAATTAAGTAAATTCTACTTAGAAACCATTACACCTTCAATCTTAGTAAAATAATAGCAGCGGAAAAAATACACGCAAAATCTTCCATTAAAGGCGCGTTCTGTGATCCATTAATGGGCTAATCCCCGGATCTAACACGAAAAGCGTTCAATGCATTAATTGATTAACCATAAACCAAACTGGTCAAACGTAATAAATATGGTGTTAGATTCCATTGTTTCAGCAAATATTAGTTTTGACTCGAAAATGGCATTCTGGTGGCTCGCTGGATTTATCGCCGTATAAAAAGTAATACCTAAAACAATCCTTCTTTGTTGCACTACTTTTCTTCGCGCACATCCTTTGTTCACCTGGCGATAGAGTGAACTAGGTTAATTTAATTTGTGCGTATTGGTACATACTTTGGTTGGACTTGTGCAAGACATTTTGTTCCATTGCGATGAGATCTCTGCAATTCTCTACTATTGCAATTGTAGGACAAGTATTCATCCGCCCTCGTGAAATAACTCGGAATAAAAACTATAGCATTTGTACGGAAGCGTGGAAGGGACATTTCACTTCATACTTCATATCTAAACTATACATATGTAGTACTTATGTAGTTCATATGTACTACATATGTACTGCATATGTAATTCAAATGTACTTCATATGTAGTTCATATGTACTACATATGTACTGCATATGTAATTCAAATGTAATTCATATGTAGTTCATATGTACTACATGTGTAGTACATAAGTAGTTCATATGTAGTTCATATGAAATTGGCTTCATATGAAATACATATGTAATTCATTTGAAATACGTGGGAAATTGAATGTGAATTTCCTATGTATTTCACATGTAGTTCGCATGTATTTTTGACTATTTCATATGTACTTCATATGTACTACATGTGAATAATTGAGGTATGAAGTATGAACTGAAGTGTCCCTTCCACGCTTCCGTACATTTGCTCGTGTGAAATTCAATATTCACACTGCGAAAGATGTTACCTATGTTTAATGATGAAGCTGTCCCTTGTTCATAAAATATTCACCCCTTCTGGTTACGTTCTGGTTTGCATGTAAAATGACACAAATTCAGAAAAGGTCTTCGCTCTCTTTCGCCCTCTCCTACAAATTGCTGAAGTGTGAACCACGTCGTCAGGTCAATAGAGGAAACACAGATTAGCGACACACATTAGAAACGCACACACACACACACACACACTCTCTCTCTCTCTCTCTCTCTCTCTCTCTCTCTCTCTCTCTCTCTCTCTCTCTCTCTCTCTCTCTCTCTCTCTCTAGTTTGCATAAAAAAACCGCGAAGCACCAAATCTTCGAGAGGTGATATCGTGCTAACATTTATGGCTCCGATTCCAGCGACTTTTTCGCAATGTGTGAAATACACCCTAAAACACCTGAATTTTCTTTCCTTAGATGCAAAATGCCATAAAAGGTTAATTTAAAAAAATCCATTTTGCCCTTGAATTAATGGGAAGTAATTAATAGCCAGCGAGTAATGGATCAAAACCTCTTTATTGAGTCGTTATAAAACTTAATTATGGCATCAATCATGGTAATTATAATTTAGTTAGGGCGGTGTCACAGTATCGAACGACGGGGATGGAAGGGAGGGCGGGGGGAGGGGGGGGGTCGTGGTGTTTTATAGCAAGGATGCTTCACCGCCGGAACCACCCTCCAACGACACATTAAAAAAACCTTAAACGGTTCATAGTGACTATTTAAAACGCCCAGTCCAGCCCCTTGCCGAAATTTTAAAAACATTTTTTTATTTTGTTAGACGCAGTAAAATCTAGGAAGGAAACGGTTGCTGTGCATCACGTGACATCACTCAGAGATCACGTGATAACATCACTCAGAGATCACGTGATAATAACTCATTTTTGCGGCACGGGAGCAAGTTTATTCTAAAGTGGTATACTTAATTAAATTGCCCCTTCCCACCTCGCCCCCTCCCCTTCTTCCCACCGTCAGCCCCACGCTGATATACCCGAATGTTTTAGTTTTCATATAGGTATCATTTTGAGACAACACGCAAACTTTTAAAACACCCCTAAGCAATGAGAACTCGGCGTATTAGCCACCCACATCAATATTTCAATCACGACAATATTATGTCGTAATTTCTCCGAAGGTCGTACAAAGTTGAAAACGCTTTAGACTTCAAATGTCCATATTTGTCAAAGAAGACGTCAGCTCAATTTCAGCATCCAAAAATAACCTCGCTCTTAATGGACGTGTTACCTCATATCATTTCTTCTTCTTCTTCTTCTTTCTGTTTTTACTTAACTATTGGAAGTTCTGCCTTGTCATGCAAAATTCAAATCTTTAGTTTAAAATGCATCCGCCTTCCAGTGCATATTTATGTGCATATTTATTGAGCGATAATAAAAGTATTAATTTCATATCACAATTCATTTTTTAAAACATTTACTTATTTCATTGTGACACAAATTGTACGATTCTCCAGATGTATTTCCGCGCTTAGCCTACTTCTTATTTTGGCTGCTGTTCACTTTTCTTATATCGAACCATATTTAAAATCAATTTAAAATTTAAAATAAATATTTAAAATAATTAAATAATTCAATTTAAATTATTTAATTCAAAATAAATATTTTTTAAAATGGCGTATATCTTTTGATTAAATGACACTTATTTTTAGGAGGCAGAAAGTCGAACTTTCCAAATTCTTAGTCTTCCTGCCCGCACATACACGACTATTGTTCAAACATACTTTGAAGACCTTTCCTTACATAGTATTACCGTTGTGGTCATAAAATTGAGACTGTTCTTATCGGAATTTTCCTGCCTCTAACTTAACAACTGTTCAAACACCCTCCCCCCTTCCCTCGCCCTCGTTTAGTGGTGTTCTCGCGAGTAGCAATCAGCTAGCGGTAACTAATAAGGTAACACATAATTACCCAAATAAGTCGTGTTACCCGCAGGGCACAACTTCACACCTTTAGCGCAGGACAGCTTAGAGAATATTACCAGATCAACGAAACCTCGCTGCGTGGATGGAACAACCCTTATATCAATTAACATTTCTGCACACAGATTTTGGAACAACCCTTAAATATTACAAGAAAGAAAAAGCATAAAGAAACAGGAAATTGTTGACTCAGAACTATCGAAGTCTTAACCAGATCTTAAGTCAAAATCGCGCATAGCTTATACAATTGAATTTGAAGTCTCACAACATTGAATGTGTGTGTTTGTGACGTACCCATCTGCTGCCCCCCACAACATGTAGTACCGTTTTCACACGACAATACGAAAGTGTCACAGGATGCTTGTCTAAATGGCAAGTAGACTTGTCATAAACGCATTGAAATGTTTTCTAAAGAATGCTTAAAAACATTCGAACTTTACAGCTTCAATTTGCTTGGAATGAAGAGGCTTGTTGTTATTTTTTGCACGCTTATTCTCCCGTCCTCCTCTTCCACACCCCCCTCCCCCCCTCCCAACACCCCAACGCCCGTTACTTATTAATATTTCATTCTACAACACAGTGTTATAACCACAAGCTTTTTTCATAGAATCAACGCGAAATTTCAACACACACACACACACACACATACACACAAACACACAAACAGACAAACAAACAAACAAGCAAATAACAACAAAAAAGCTCGAGTTCGGAGAATTTTGTCTGGGACAAGAAGGACAGCAATCCCCCGGGTCTAGGACAACCCCCCCAGACAACTCCCCCGAGGAACTCCCCCTGACAATTCCCCCCGTAGGACAATTCCCCCGAGGACTATTCCCCACCACGTAATTTTTATTTTTATTTTACTTTGAATGCCGAAACAAAAATAAAACAACCAGGTATATGTCATTTCTTTTTTTGTAACATACCTTAAAATCAAAAATGGGGAATTGACTGGAGGGGGGGGGGATTGTCTGGTGGAATTGTCCTGTTCCCCAATCCCCTTCCCATATTTGGATCAATTCTACGTTGAGCAGACAATAGATTTTACAAGCTCTGCTCTGTCCACTCAGACGTAATTGTGTGTAATTACAAGTGCGCTTAATTACGCGTAATTAAAAAAAAACAACCAAGACTGTCCTGATTGGATCAAACAGACCCGCCAACCATGATAGGTTAATTTGCCTGGGCAGAAAAAAACATTAAAAATATTCTAATTTATAATAATAATTTTAAAAAAGTAAATTTGAAGTACTGAAGTTAAAGGGGAAAACACGAGGAAACGAGATCTTACCTTTTTGGCCACTTTTAGCGAGAAGTATCCACTCCCTTGATATTACTGCTGTGTTGAAAAGTTGAACCGAAAACACTGGAGTGGGTCCTTGGAACTTTCAACGAGCACTTGAAGATTTCGGTGTAATTTGCTACATAAAATAAGTAAAAATAATCCACTGGAAACTAGAGCATAACTAACAAGTCTTGAGTTATTTGGATTAATTTTTTGTTTGTTGTAAATCGTGGTACAGCGATAACATTATTTTTTTATTGTTATAACTTCTTATGTCAGATATCCCGTAATTAACACACATGAATAATTCACTCTGGAGTGCTTGTGGTTAATTGGCTGCCAGAAAATTACTAAAGCTCAGCTCAAAACTACAACTAAACTGTTATTTGTTTCTATAATATCTTATGTATTTTTTATCAAAATCTATAAGTTTTTTTCTTAACAATCTTTGACAGCTGTGGTGCCGTGCGACTTAAACACCTTCTAAGTCAGACGTGTTTTATCCAGCGATAACGATAATACAGCCAGTTATGAAAGTCAAGAAATACTTTCACCGCATAAATCCAATGTGCCCGCGATTAGATATCAGCTACAACTTTATCCCCAATACACACACCACAAGAAGTCATAGGGAACCTGTAATCCACGGTGCAAGTAAATAAAGATTATTGTTTCCTCCCCTATATTTTCTGCTCAAGTTTGGGTTGTTGTTTTTAGGGCAAATCTGCAATCCACCTTCCAAATTAAGGCTGAAGGTTTTCTGCACTGTTTTTTTTTCTTTGTCAATCTATTGGCCCGTATAGCATATTGTTTCAATCCCGCAGAGAAATGTCACAACATATCCTAAGGGGAAACTGCCTGTGCCATCTCTCCCCAAAATGACATCACCTCTAAAAACCTTTAAATAGCAATCTGAAAACTGTACTGGGTTATCCGGTGGAATTCCTTAAACGCAAATATTAATATTTGTATAGCAATGCTCATCAAAGTTACAATTCAAACTGGCCTTAAGAAACCGCACACCAATTATATAATTATTCATACGTACTGATAAATAAACAGTCTTTTTAAAAAGTTTAATTATTTAGATTCCCTCTAAGTAGTCGATCTGACAGTTTACACTATTCTATCGTTTAACGACAGGTTTTTGTCCTCCAGTAGTTTTCTTTCATACCCTGAAGGGCCTCTCTGTAATTGTTTATGTGCCCGTAAGAAACTTGTCTTATTTGAAAACGAGTCAAATCGTTTGATGAACAAATATTTTTTTAAAAGGCCTTCCCTTCCCAATGTTTCGTGTTTTTCTCTCCCCCCAATTCAAAGCGAGCACGTTTTAGCCAATGAGAAAGCTTAACGAATAGCAGAGGCTTCTCTGCTACATATAAACCCATACAATAAGTAAAATCACACGCATTGCCGTCGCAAGTGGGCAAAACGTTTTTATGTGGTTCGTTTTGCTAAAAGACACTAATTCGCTTTTGAAAAAAAATTATAAATTGCAGTAGTTAGGCCTTGTGGGTGCTGTAAATATGTTTTCTCTTTTCAGTTTGTTTAAATCACTGTGTTCAATTCGAAATGTACATTTCCACCGGCAAAGTTTGTCTTGGCGCAGTTTTATAAACAGCAATTGTAATAGAATAACTAAGTAAATACAATATATTAGTCCTACAATTTATGGTACCGATTTTAAAAGCTGCCAAAGAATATTAATTATAACAAGACAGTCGGGGGAGGTGGGCGGGGGGGGGGTGGAGGGGACGGGGGCGGGGGTGGAGAGCGTTTACTCTTTCTTTTCTCAGAAAATGTGCCAAAGTTTTATGTTTTGATTTTTGCATGAGAGAAATTTGCTCCCGAAGCCTGTTTTTTACCAGAAGAATAAGAAAACAGGTTTTGCTGGAGTAATAGGCAAACGCAACGCAGCGTGTATCCACATATTTCTATAGCTTTTTTTTCTCTAGCGTTTCTAGTTCCAATCTATGCTGCTGTCGGGCACTGATTGCTGCTTTACGTGTCTATGGATGAGGTTTCTAACTTAACAGGTCTGTGATTTTTGTTCTTATATTTTCTGGACTGCCACTTAACAAAAACGCCTTTTACAGAGCGAGTAGCTCACCTGGAGTGAACTCGGTGTGCTCTCACACACGGAACGAGTAGGTCTGCTGGAGTGAACTCGGTGTGCTCAGCAGATACTGTGTGATTCCCTGCAGAAAGGAACAGTAGACATTTGGTCGGTTAGCAGAAATCTGGTTTTTCGGAAGATGCGAGGGGCGAGGGGGAGGGGGAGGGGGGTGAGGGAGGGGCGAGAGGGTGAGGGGGCGAGGGGGAGGGACGAAAGGGGAGGGGGATTGGGTGAGGGGGCGGGGGCGAGGGGAGGGGGGAAAGTGGAGAGGGGAACCGTGGGGAGGGGCGACGCGGAGGGGACGAGGGGGCGGGGCAGGGGCTCCGGTATATATGTGTGCAATGAAGGTAAAAGGGCCGAAATTTTGACACAGTTACTTTATATATGACCCCTAAGCGAGGGAAACTGATAGTTTAATCATAATTTTTGATGTCTTTTTATGGAGCACAAAGTAAGTAAAAACAAAAATAAACCTGTGTTATTTTTTAATTGTTGGTGATTACCATAGTACAGGCTTCAGCGAGAGAGCTGGTAGCGTATGTTTCGGTGTGAGCCTGTTGGCCCCGTATCTCAATGTTTCAGTGTGAGCCTCTTGGTTCCGTATCTGAATGTTTCAGTGTGAGCCTTTTGGCCCCGTATCTCAATGTTTCAGTGTGAGCCTTTTGGCCCCGTACCTGAATGTTTCAGTGTGAGCCTTTTGGCCCCGTATCTCAATGTTTCAGTGTGAGCCTTTTGGCCCCGTATCTCAATGTTTCAGTGTGAGCCTCTTGGCCCCGCATCTCAATGTTTCAGTGTGAGCCTTTTGGCCCCGTACCTGAATGTTTCAGTGTGAGCCTTTTGGCCCCGTATCTCAATGTTTCAGTGTGAGCCTTTTGGCCCCGTACCTGAATGTTTCAGTGTGAGCCTCTTGGCCCCGTATCTCAATGTTTCAATGCGAGCCTTTTGGCCCCGTACCTGAATGTTTCAGTGTGAGCCTCTTGGCCCCGTATCTCAATGTTTCAGTGTGAGCCTTTTGGCCCCGTACCTGAATGTTTCAGTGTGAGCCTCTTGGCCCCGTATCTCAATGTTTCAGTGTGAGCCTGTTGGCCTCGCATAAGAACGTTTCAGTGTGAGCCTTTTGGCCCCGTATCTCAATGTTTCAGTGTGAGCCTGTTGGCCTCGCATAAGAACGTTTCAGTGTGAGCCTTTTGGCCCCGTATCTCAATGTTTCAGTGTGAGCTTTTTGGCCCCGTACCTGAATGTTTCAGTGTGAGCCTCTTGGCCCCGTATCTCAATGTTTCAGTGTGAGCCTGTTGGCCTCGCATAAGAACGTTTCAGTGTGAGCCTTTTGGCCCCGTATCTCAATGTTTCAGTGTGAGCCTGTTGGCCTCGCATAAGAACGTTTCAGTGTGAGCCTTTTGGCCCCGTATCTCAATGTTTCAGTGTGAGCCTGTTGGCCTCGCATAAGAACGTTTCAGTGTGAGCCTTTTGGCCCCGTATCTCAATGTTTCAGTGTGAGCCTTTTGACCCCATGTCAGGCAGGAATCTGCTCCTGCTCACACCAGAATCATCCATCACTCCGCACCGTTTTCAGGGCACCAAAGCTGTTTCCAAAACATGTTGTTTATTTGTGATAGTATTAAACCTGATTTTTAACCCTTTCAAGTGCAAAATGATAAAAATCAAATGGATTTTCTATTTTTACTATATTTGCTTTTTCTTCAAATATTTCAAGCGTGCAGAGATGCAGGATGAGGAGCAGGATGAGGAGCATAATGAGGGGCCAGATGAGGAGCCGGGTGAGGGGCCGGATGAGGAGCCGAGTGAAGGGCCTGATGAGGAGCCGAGTGAGGGGCCGGATGAGGAGCCGAGTGAGGGGCCGGATGAGGAGCCGGGTAAGGGGCCGGATGAGGAGCCGGATGATGAGCCGGGTGATGAGCCGGGTAAGGGACCGGATGAGGAGCCAGATGAGGAGCCGGATGATGAGCCGAATGAGGGGCCGGATGAGGAGCCGGGTGAGGAGCCGGATGTGGGACCGGATGAGGGACCGGATGTGGGACCGGATGAGGGGCCGGACGAGGGGCCGGATGATGAGCCGGATGAGGAGCCGGATGAGGAGCCGGGTGAGGGGCCAGATGATGAGCCAGATGAGGAGCCGGATGAGGAGCCGGTTGAGGAGCCGTATGGCCCCATGGCAGCATAATGTCTAGAAACAGCGCACCCGTGTTGTCGATAACGCCGAGCAGGAAATGCTGCGGCATTCATTAGCAGCCAGTATCTGCGTTAGCCATGACGTAAGCACAGCGCCAGGCGAGTTGGCTCATGTAATGAGTGTGCAGTATGTATACGACATGGATCCACAGTGAATGGTTGTAAGTCGCCGAGTGACAGTGTACATCACTGATCCACGAAGGGGTCATACGTCACTAATCCATGACGGGACATACGTCACTGACCCACAGCGGATCTATACGTCACTAATCCACGACGGGTCATACGTCACTAATCCACAGCTGGCCATACGTCACTGATCCACGACGGGTCATACGTCACTGATCCACAGCGGATCTATACGTCATTGATCCACGAAAGGGTCATACGTCACTGATCCATAGCGGATCTATACGTCACTGATCCACGACGGGTCAAACGTCACTGATCCACAGCGGATCTATACGTCACTGATCCATGACGGGACTTACGTCACTGATCCACAGCGGATCTATACGTCACTGATCCATGACGGGACATACGTCACTGATCCACAGCGGATCTATACGTCACTGATCCATGACGGAACATACGTCACTGATCCACGATCTTTACGTCACTGGTCCACGAAGGGTCATACGTCAGTGATGAACAGCGGATCTCTTTCGTGTGTTATCAATGACCAGCAGGTGTGACAGAATGAATGTTAACTGACTGGTTTTCTAAGTCTAAATCTTGCCACACTCTCCATGAACGAAATGAAGAGCTTTTCGTAAGTAGGGCGTACCGAGATTACCGAATGCTATTGGTGTTTTTGAGATTACCGGGTGCTATTGGGGTTTGGAGATGGCCGGGTGCTGTTGCTGTTTTGGAGATTACTGGGTGCGATTGCTGTTTTGGAGATAATTGGGTGCTACTACTTTTTCTGCTTTCCAGTAGAGATTTGCCTACTTATTATTTAGTAAACTTTCATCAATTCATAAAAAATATTTTGACCCTGCACCCCGCCATCCAATCCTCCCCCCTCCAACCCCCACCCCCCCGTAACAAAGGCACTCTGATTTGATATGATAATGCAGTACGTGAACACTATAACACGAGGGGGGGAGAGGGGGGTGGGCGGGGGAGAAGGGGTCTAAAGGGAGTCAGCTGTTGTTTCTGAGCAAGCCGTGTTTGGATGGCTTGAGTTACCACTGTATAATCACTGTAGTGAATACGAACGCCTTTTCTGACACCCCCCCCCCCGATCCACTCCACCACCTCCAAAATCATAACTGTATTTTGCATTTTAGTTCCGTCTTTGCAATATAATACAAACTCATGAATATCTTTAAAAGACCTTTTGTTGCTTTAACTACGTGTGGTAAAAATTCAAAGCCTGCAGCTCTTCCTTATGCCGCGTTGTTTCTAGCAATCGATGCCCCTCCCCCCGCCCCTCTATAAGTCTTTCCCTTCGGGGCGGGGGGGGGGGGGGGCTATTTTACTACGACACAAGAATCACTTAATAATATTTGCCAACAAGAACATTTTTATTGTTCACCTTTGTGATGTATTTGTGTTTAACATAACAGTACAATGTGTACCAGCTTTCTCACTAACTTCTCCTCATTCTCGAAGCGAAAGGATTATCACCTCTAAAAGGCCACCCCAGAAAATCAGTAATACATTTTGAAATCGACAAAGAAAAGGGCCTTTCATTTGAGGTACCCGAATTTGTAAATCCTTATCTTCAAAGTGAAAATTTTCAATAAGGCTTCCACCGTTATTAGCTCTAGTGTATTAAAAAAGGATAGGGTCGCAAAAGATATGTCAAGTTTTGAATATGAATTCTGCAGCAAGCTTATAGCTAACTGGTACCATATTTGATTAACTTTTCAATATTAAGTCAACACAAGAGCTTCCTTTATCCAATTTCAATTTCCTGTATTAACGTTTACTGCATCGTCACTCTCTCTCTCTCTCTCTCTCTCTCTCTCTCTCTCTCTCTCTCTCTCTCTCTCTCTCTCTCTCTCTCTCTCTCTCTCTCTCTCCCCTCTCTTTCTTTCTTTCTTTCTTTCTCTCTCTTTCTTTCTTTGTTTCTCTCTCTTTCTTTCTCTCTTTCTTTCTTTCTCTCTCTCTCCCTGTATACGCCAATGATAAATTATAAAAGAAGGATTAGCTATGTAAAACGCCCAGGTGAATAAATCTAACTTCACGTCTTTTTTTAAAGTTGCTAAAATGTTAATAAAAACATAACGGAACTTCAAAAACACCCATTTAATGTCAGTCAGCATGTTCAAACACGTTTGTTGAGAAGATTTATCTGTTGAAATCTTTTATTTCTACTGTGGGATGTATAGATTGAAGTCTGTCTTCAGTGCGAAGAGGTTTGCAAATACAGTAATAGTTCAAATTTAGCACGCCTCAATTTTAGCCCCGTATGGTAATCGGATCTACTATATATATGTATGTATTCTTGACATACGTTGACTCCCATGCAGTTTACCTTAATTACAGATAAAATTTATTGGACGTATAAAAATCGCCCCTCCTCGCTCCACCAATCGCCCCAACCCCCACCTTATTCTTCTTAATAAATCGTAGTCTGCCATCCGCCAAGCCACCAGTACCACCACAAATTTAAAATCCGAAATCGCCGGTTACGTTCTGTCTGTGACTATCTCATTGTTTTAGTCCTAAATTAACAGACAACTGTTTTCAGAAAGAAGACTTGGTCGGTTCTTAACATGATCTAACGGTAGTGCTGGTTAAATGTTTCGTACTTATGTGAGCGAAAATAGCAGACATTTGTCCCTTTACGGTAGTTGGCAGACATCTGCAGCTTGGTGTTAATCTGCCATAAATTATAATAGAATAAGAAACTACAGCCTTAAAACTTTCAAAATTCAAAACTGAGTTGGATTTAAAGCGTCACCACAAAACAAAAAAGCAACAAAAAAAAAAAAAAGAAACAAAAAACTGTTAAAAAAAAATAATAAAATAAAAAAGCCTTTCGAGAACATATCCTTTGATACTGACAAAGTGTTGGCCAAAAAAACTCCTATTTAACTAGGGAAGAGTAAGTTTACTGTATCTGAATGTTGTTTACAAATGTGTACATAGTTTAAGTTAATGTTGCCCTTATTTGTTCGTGCAGACACACTCTTAAGCGTCACATTTAAAATGGCAAAGTGTCGAATTTCTATAAATAAGCCTCTTAATATTTTCAAAGTGTAGAGTTTATACATGCGAAATTATTCAGATAAAGTTGGAATTGGCGCCACATTCTTACAGCTTTTATTTTTTTTTATTTTAAAGTTGTTTTTTTTAGTTCAGGTGTATTTATTGTTAGAAAGTCGCGTTGCGAGGAGAGGAATAAAACGGAAAATAGTTCGTTGACGCGTTGGAAATCCTTTATTCACTTATTCGTCCACACTGGGTGCGCTTGCCCACAATTAACGAAGCGTTCACCCCACAGAAAACCTACTGGTGCGTCACCAGCGTTAAAACTTGATGGACGTATTCTTCACCGTGGTTATAAAGGTCATCAACGGTAACTGAAACAACACGTATTCAGTCACACATTAATCTCAGGTACACGGCTTTGACACTTATTCACTAACCAGAATTCCACTTAAACTGACGATTAAGTAACAAGTATCAATACACAAACAAATCGCTGTCAAATGAAATAAACCGCTGAAATATACAGACATATTTCCGGAATATTGACCTTTACGTTTTTCTCTTAAAATACAGGTAAGTGATTACAACAGCACAATATTAATAAAACAACAATAGCTTACCGAAAACTATTTTGGCTCCTCCTACAACTTTCTAAAATAAATCCGTGTTTCTTTAAGCACCCATTCATCCACTTAGAGATTCAGTACTTATTCTTAATAAACAACCTGAAATAGCTGTCCAACTTTAGGACGTAACAATTATCCAGTTCTTTTATCTTAATATTGTCCACTTTTGGACCTTAACTTCTTGTTCACTTTAGGACCTCGTTAGTACTTTGTCCACCGTTTGAACCTTCAATTCTTGCCCCCTTGTGGGACTCTTAAATTTGTCCACTTCTTAGGACTTAGACCTTCTGTCTATCCGTATTTTTTTATCTCGAGCGTTACCTCGGAATCACTCCAGATGAGACAAAATCACATACTCTTATACCCAAATTCTACCCCAGGGCGGTCCAGTGCAACACGTGCCCCGTCACCAATTCGGGATCTTATTGGCCACAGTATCTAAAGTAATCTACAACAATAGGCCGAATCATTGCTCCAATAAACTTATCTAATTTGACCACTATGGCAACCAAAAGATCTGACGGATTTTACTTACATAATAACCCCTATGGCAAACATAGAAACCCCCGCCCAGAGACCCTTGATGGCTGCGGAAGGCTGTTGCATAATGTCTTATCTTTTGCACAAAAACAAATAAGTTATTATCAGTAAGGGAAAGCAGTATTTACTTGGATTCTTTGAAACCACCAGGTTGTCCGGTCGTAAAATACATCAATGCGTTAAGCAATGGCAGTTCTTACTAATCTGATTGAGAAATAGCATCAAAACATCTGTAATTACATCACAAAACCACGTTTAAAGTTGAAATTGAATGCCCAAAAAATACAGAGAAATTCAAAGATTTAACCTATTTAAAAATAAAACAGAAATCGCTCGTAGCGGTTTCTACATTTATTTAAATGTATTTTTGTTTTTGGATTTCTTCGCGGCCGTTGGTTCGGGTGGGGATGGTGAGGGGGGTGGGGGGGAGGGGGCGGGGGCGGGGTACCGTGGTAATTCTCATGCATTGATTGATCTTACTTTTAAAACTTTTTTTAAATTGAACATGAGGGGATTATTATTTGTAATTGTTATGTATGAATGAGCATTAAGACCCCGGGTTTGAATCGCTGTTTGTGACCAGAATGAGTTTGTTTCTTAAAGCATACCATTTTTCGAGCATTGCCTTGGACCATCCGCAAAATCATCCCAAAATCATGGAAAAGCTTATTGCTGAACGATGCAAGTTTAGGTTATTATTCTTCATATATAGTTGTTTTAAAGCCACAACACATAGTTGGCTGTATTTTTTATTTTTTATTTATTTTTTGTCATCAAAAGGCTTGAAACCCTTATTTACAGTCCTTATAGATGGCCCCTTAACTGAACCCCCTTATTTGAACTGTATTTCAGGAGCCACCCAACTGCTGAAATGTCCTTTACCCCGAGGTGCAGGGGAGAGGGGGAGGGATGACTTGGTACATTGTGTGTTACAGCGCGTGTTACCCCCAGGGAATACATAGAACTAGCAGTAGGATCTTACTAAGGTAGTCCTATCTGCAATCCATTATGCCAAGCGCCGTGCTCCACTGTTCCTTACGAAGTACTCTGTGATTTCGTTAGAGTGAATGTGCACTTGATACAGACCATCAGAAATGACACTGGGCGTTGAAAGATAAGCCTTGAGCTGATGTGGTCGTTTTTTCGGAGAAATCCTATTTGTGGTCAAACCTTATAGTCTCAGCCAACTAACATGTTTGTGGTCATACTTTATGGCTTTTGGCAACTAGCACGATTCTATTTGTGGTCATACTTTATGGTCCCAAACACAAGACTGGAAAAAATTTCCTATTTATAAAGATGTTCCTATTTATAAGGAGTTTCTATGAACCAAAATCATACTTTGGGCATTCCAAAAAAGTGACTCCAAACCTTGAGGGGAAAAAGGGAAAGAAAGGATAGAGAGATTTTACCTTTATATCAAATCTACTTGCATCTAAGAGCGATCATTTTTTTTAACAAATCATATGATATTTTTTTTAAATTAAAAAAAAATTTTGAGTTGCAATTGCTTATACGTTCTGAGTAACAGCTATTTATGCGGTATTTCTTCTACCATTTTTGTGAAAGCGAGATTTCCTGCGCATTTTATTCTGAACACCCAAAGTGAATTTAGACATCTATGCGGTGCTGGTCCTATTTTCAAGCGGTGCACAACACTGATCCTATGTGAAAGCGGTGGCCCATTACCGGTGCTATGTGAAAGCGGTGGCCCATTATCAGTGCTATGTGTAAGCGGTGGCCCATTACCGGTGCTATGTGTAAGCGGTGGCCCATTACCGGTGCTATGTGTAAGCGGTGGCCCATTACCGGTGCTATGTGAAAGCGGTGGCCCATTACCGGTGCTATGTGTAAGCGGTGGCCCATTACCGGTGCTATGTGTAAGCGGTGGCCCATTACCGGTGCTATGTGTAAGCGGTGGCCCATTACCAGTGCTATGTGTAAGCGGTGGCCCATTACCGGTGCTATGTGTAAGCGGTAGCCCATTACCGGTGCTATGTGTAAGCGGTAGCCCATTACCGGTGTTATGTGTAAGCGGTAGCCCATTACCGGTGCTATGTGTAAGTGGTGGCCCATTACCGGTGCTATGTGTAAGCGGTGGCCCATTACCGGTGCTATGTGTAAGTGGTGGCCCATTACCGGTGCTATGTGTAAGCGGTGGCCCATTACCGGTGCTATGTGTAAGCGGTAGCCCATTACCGGTGCTATGTGTAAGCGGTAGCCCATTACCGGTGCTATGTGTAAGCGGTGGCCCATTACCGGTGCTATGTGTAAGCGGTAGCCCATTACCGGTGCTATGTGTAAGCGGTAGCCCATTACCGGTGCTATGTGTAAGCGGTGGCCCATTACCGGTGCTATGTGTAAGCGGTAGCCCATTACCGGTGCTATGTGTAAGCGGTAGCCCATTACCGGTGCTATGTGTAAGCGGTGGCCCATTACCGGTGTTCCACTGTAGACGCGCCACCAGCTATAAATGCCTTTGTTGATTCTATATATCTAATTACTGTAACCAAAAACTCTTAAAATGGACAAAATCAACATGCATTTCTCAAGTTCTTTAAGATGTGTCGTTCTCTTTACGTAAACCATTCTCCTGTGCTATTTCTGCACTCGGTATCAAATTGTGTGCGTCTTATTTTCTTTAGATACAAAGAAGGATAAAATATTTTGATATCTAATAGTGTGTTCAGTGTCTAAAGCGTAGTGGTGATGAATGGCGATGGACTGCTAAGCTTTTAGCTCGGACACTTCACAGGGCACCAAGTGTTATGATGATTTTCTCTATAAACAAATCGCCCCTCACAAAACAAACCGCCATGTTTTTACATTTATGGGGGACAGTTTTTCTTTGCGGTCAATCTACTGCTGTTCCAAACCTTAATCAGAGGCGAACGAAAATTATTTTTGAACATTTTTTATTTTACATTTTAGTATCTATCAAAAATACTTCTTCTTCTCCTTGTGTGCTTTTTCTTCTTGTTCTTGTTCTTCTTCTTCTTCTTCTTCTTCTTCTTCTTCTTCTTCTTCTTGTTATTATTACTATTATTATTATTTATTATTATTATTTATTATTATTATTTATTTATTATTATTATTATTATTATTATTATTATTATTATTATTATTATTATTATTATTATTATTATTATTATTATTATTATTATTATTATTATTATTTATGACATGGCTTCAGACGCTTACAGCGATATACAATTTGTACCATTATTTATTTTTAGACGGGAATGAAAAAGTGAAATTGAAAAAAGCACTCAGGCAGCTGTCTGCTGGAACAGAATTGATGTTGCTCGCGTTTACACAGCAGCTTCTCGTTACACTTATTCACCCCGCCATCGTCCTGTTTTTTTTTATTTTTTTTTTATATTTTTGTTGTTGTTTTTTTTTTCTTTTGAGTGTGAGCGATCTGACGGTGGGGTCAAAGTCTCTATAGCTGAAATTCAAGGAAGGGGGGGGGGGAGCCTGGGAATGACAATGACGTCATCGGTATGTGCTTTTACCCCACATACACATACACTGGTGACGTCATTTTCGGAATCGTTTATCTTGAGACTTTGACTCACTCCATCCAAGTATCTTATTGTACCTTTTCCTAAAAATTAACTGATGAATACAATCGGACGAAGGAAGAAAAGGACAAACACGAAGCCGAAGAGCATCGGCTGTTGAATTAAAGATTTATTTATTTAAGTTGGACTTTTTTGGGGGGGTTTTCCTGTAGCAGAGCCACACCCGGCAGTCTTCCCTTGCTTTCATATTGTACCAATGATATGAATTTGATTTTTACCTTCTTCATATAAAATTGACAGAAGTGGAGAGTCAATTCGCGGACAAAACTGAAGTGCTTTACGAGAAACAGAACATAAAAACACTCCACAGCCATAAAATGTGTCCTTTTAGAACCTTTTATAATGCTTCATTTAGGATCAAATTACAAACCAATCAAGACTGTAAGTTCCTTTTTTTAAAGTTTTTATATGAATAAATTTAGAATTCAGATTCTGTCAAAATTTGTTTCAGCTGAAGCAATGTCCGTTCCGAAACGGGCAGGTAATTTCCCGCATAAAGAAAACAAATGCTGATCTTTACAGATTTCCTTGAAAATTTCCACCCGTTTGGTTCTACCACAAAGATATATCGACAGGCTCTTACATGGTGGAAGTTGTAGGGTGGGGGGGGGGGCGGGGGGGGTAGGGGAAGGGTGGGGGTGGAGTTGTGAGGGAGAGTTACTGTCTGCTCTCTCATCGTTTTCCTTGAAGTAATGATTAACCTTCGGGCGAAGGAGGGAGAGGGGGGAGGGGGTAGGGGGGTGGTTTGAAAATATCTCACAGCGGGTTGGGAACGACTATTTCTGTGGATAGCCTTGTAGATGAAAACTTACTATGTTAACTGCGTTACCACTAAAACGTTGTCGATCGTTGTGAGGTATTCGCTAATAGCGACATTTTTTAAATTCCTAATGAAACTTTATAAAATATGGTCCATTAAATACAAGTAATGAAGACGTTACCTAGTTTAATCCAAGGCTTTGAGACCCAAGGAAAAGGCATTTATTACGGGTGAAGGTTGGAAAAAATTCTGGAATAGCCCCCAAATTGAAAAGTAATGTTTTTGAGTTTGCACGTTAAAATGGAATTGTTTGCTGTTTGTATGAGCGTGCTATTTACAACGTCATAAACCCGTGTACCAAAAATCAAGTGGTAATGCTAACAAACTCTGTTTAAACTCCTCTGACCTCGCTTTCACTGGGAAATTAGGATTTCTCAATAGATCACAAAAATGCCTTAAACGAACATACATGAAGACAAACAGGCGTACAATAAACGGTCTTTTTATTCGTTTTAATAAAGTGCCCATTTACACATGAAACCCTTGAGCAATGTGCGACTGGAGAATTATTTCTGAGGGGTGGGGGGGGGGGAGATTTTTTAAGTCGGAGAAACAATTGTCATTGCCTTCGCCTGGGGGAGGGGGGAAGGGGGAGGGGGGAGGGGGAGGGAGGCAAAGTCAATATATACCCAGAAGAATCTTTACACGCTTGATTTGTCATACATATGTTTTACTTTTGCTCCAGTGTTAGAGTTAATACCATTCATTTCACGAACCTTGGACTTCCATCGAAGTAAAACGAATCTGATGCACCGATGTCAGAGCAAAAAGGTGCATTGTTCTTCTGTTCTCGTAGATGAGACTAATTGTTTTAGTTGGACGTCAGTAATTAAATAGTAGATGTTGACTTACTTTGAGTCAACACGAAGTATTATTGACCAGGAAGAAAATGTTGACATTTTCGTAACTAGTTAATTTATACTTTGTTACATGTTACATTTTGATTATACACATCTGCAACGTGTCGGCATCATTTAAAAAATATTGATTTGGGAATAGACCAATCAGATTACAGGATTTACCCAAGTTACGTAACAATGTCTTTGGATGTAGAAGAACTGTTTAGAGAGGTGTTTCAGTTCTGAAGAACAATAATATTATGGAGAATAGGGCTTGGGTGAGTGAGGGGGAGGGGGGTGGAAGGGTGCGAAGCCATATCGCCGCATAACAAGGCTATATTTTCAACGAAAAAGAAATGCTACTTTCGATCCTTTGAACATTTCCAAATACACCGCATATAGATCTGTGTATTTGTATCTAAATTAGGAGTTTAATGACTTCAGAATTTATGACTTAACAATTCGCCTGAGCAAACATAACAAGCGTATCTCTCTTGATCTTTGCCTACGTACTTTCCATCCCTTTCGAAAATGGCCATAACCTTTATTAGGTGCAAATCTAGATATTTAAGTTAAATTTGTCATATTTCTACCCCCCTCTTTCTTTGAAAGCCCAATTTGGACCCCGCTGTGAAGTCTTGGAAGGATGTGAAGAAAGGGCAGCATTTGTTTGCGGGGTATTTATCTCCGTGGGCGAGTTAAACGCTCTAGTCTTTGTCGCTTATGTATTTCTGTCATGGCCGCGTTCACCCTTCTTTATGTCTGATCAAATCTACACACTGGTCTAGACTCGGTTTATGGTTGATTGACGGCGAGGGAGGGAGGGTGGAGGGAGAAGGGGAAAGGTGTGTGTAGTCGTGGGTCTTGAAGGAATATTTTATTTAAATCAAATGTCAGAACATCAAGTACAGGAAAAATACAGACATCACCCGAAATTATTCTCTCTTGTTCACTTCAAATGTTGCATTATTTAATGTCAATTAAAGACCAGCAATAAAATACAAACACTTTAAGTCTTGAATTCACACAGAGCAGAAGCAGAAACATTTCAGATTCCAAATATTGTAAATGACGTCAGCAGCAACTTGGGGCTCCATCATTGGGACAAAAGTGTCTATTCGGACGTACTTCGACCGGACACCCTTCGTCCGAAGTACTGTCACCGCACGCACTTCATCCGACGTACTGTCACGGCACGCACTTCGTCCGACGTACTGTCACCACAAGCACTTCGTCCTACGTACTGTCGCCGGACGCACTTAGTCCGACGTACTGTCGCCGGACGCACTTCGTCCGACGTACTGTCACCGCAAGCACTTCGTCCGACGTACTGTCACCGCACGCACTTCGTCCGACGTACTGTCACCGCACGCACTTCGTCCGACGTACTGTCACCACAAGCACTTCGTCCTACGTACTGTCGCCGGACGCACTTAGTCCGACGTACTGTCGCCGGACGCACTTCGTCCGACGTACTGTCACCGCAAGCACTTCGTCCGACGTACTGTCACCGCACGCACTTCGTCCGACGTACTGTCACCGCAAGCACTTCGTCCGACGTACTGTCACCGCACGCACTTCGTCCTACGTACTGTCGCCGGACGCACTTAGTCCGACGTACTGTCGCCGGACGCACTTCGTCCGACGTACTGTCACCGCAAGCACTTCGTCCGACGTACTGTCACCGCACGCACTTCGTCCGACGTACTGTCACCGCAAGCACTTCGTCCGACGTACTGTCACCGCAAGCACTTCGTCCGACGTACTGTCACCGCACGCACTTCGTCCGACGTACTGTCACCGCACGCACTTCGTCCGACGTACTGTCACCGCAAGCACTTCGTCCGACGTACTGTCACCGCACGCACTTCGTCCGACGTACTGTCACCGCAAGCACTTCGTCCGACGTACTGTCACCGCACGCACTTCGTCCGACGTACTGTCACCGCACGCACTTCGTCCGACGTACTGTCACCGCAAGCACTTCGTCCGACGTACTGTCACCGCAAGCACTTCGTCCGACGTACTGTCACCGCAAGCACTTCGTCCGACATCCTGTCACCGCACGCACTTCGTCCGACGTACTGTCACCGCAAGCACTTCGTCCGACGTACTGTCACCGCACGCACTTCGTCCGACGTACTGTCACCGCAAGAACTTCGTCCGACGTACTGTCACCGCACGCACTTTGTCCGGCGTATTGTCACCGCACGTACTTTGTCCGACGTACTGTCACCGCACGCACTTTGTCCGGCGTACTGTCACCGCACGTACTTTGTCCGGCGTACTGTCACCGCACGCACTTCGTCCGGCGTACTGTCACCGCACGTACTTTGTCCGACGTACTGTCACCGCACGCACTTCGTCCGACGTACTGTCACCGCAAGCACTTCGTCCGACGTACTGTCACCGCACGCACTTTGTCCGACGTACTGTCACCGCAAGCACTTCGTCCGACGTACTGTCACCGCACGCACTTTGTCCGGCGTACTGTCACCGCACGTACTTTGTCCGACGTACTGTCACCGCACGCACTTTGTCCGACGTACTGTCACCGCACGCACTTTGTCCGGCGTACTGTCACCGCACGCACTTTGTCCGGCGTACTGTCACCGCACGTACTTTGTCCGACGTACTGTCACCGCACGCACTTCACCGGACGCACGTCTTTGTACGCCTTGTCCAAAAACACATAAACAAACAAAAAAGCGTTTTCTTGTCGTTCCACGCCCTACAACTGCATTGTGACGTCACAATGCAGTTACTATCCCTCAGGCTGGCAAGAAATGGGCTCCTACCTAAAAGCCTCCACACCCTGTAAGCTTTAGAAGTCTGATACGGCGTCCCGTGGGCAGCTCCCAAGCCAATTTTCTATTGCTTTTAGAGTGAAAAATTAATGACCTTTAGGAAAGGCGACTAAATAATCGCATCGCTCACTTCGTGGCCCGGTGACAGGCGGTTGTCTAAAATGATGTCACCATTAGAGGGATTTTAAGCGTGTAGGGATGAGCTTCAGGGCCTCGTCCTCATCGGCTCTGTCAAGCTTTTGTCAAGGCGTGTGTATTTATAGAGTTAAGCATAGAGGCGTTGCACCCACCTCCCTCCCCCCCCCACACACATCCCGTCGGATCCTTGAAAGCAGCTGTCCGCGCTCTCACTGATCCATACTAAAAGTGTTTTCGCGCACTTCATGGAAGGACCCAAAAGCGTTTGCTGAACGTTTTGCTCACACACACACAAGAAAAAAAAACGAGCAAAAACCAAAAAAAAAAAAAAAACTAGAAAAAAAAAACAACAACAAAAAACAGGTTATACGCGGTCAACTAAAGATGCCTCAACTGTATACTAAAGAGTTTGTAGCGCCATCTGTAAACAAAGAAAAAGAACAAGAAAAAGAAAAAGACAAGAAGAAGAAGAAGAAGAAGAAGAAGAAGAAGAAGAAGAAGAAGAAGAAGAAGAAGAAGAAGAAGAAGAAGAAGAAGAAGAAGAAGAAGAAACGTTTTCACTGACGATTGTATCAATCTGGGAAAGTGCTACGTCATTCTTGGACAATTTCCACAAACGTTCAACGGCAACAACACACTTCTCTGACGCTCAATCGAATTAGCATATGGTCAGGAATAAAACGCCACACTTCGAGTCCCGATATTCCGATTAAATCTATAATTCCCGCTGCTTTTCACTTTCGCAGTTTGGCGTTTCGCTTGCGTTGCTACCCCTCCCCCCTTCAGTGCCTTTTTGTTGTAAATTGGAAAATTTTACCTTTAATAACAGGTCATGTGGGTGGACATTCAAAGCCCTGAAAAAGCCCATAGAGAGGGTGTTAGGGTTTGTCATGCGGGGGTTGAAATAATTATTCTATTTTCCAGCACTCACTCAAATGACATAATGATGCATTTTTTTTAATTTAATGCCAATTAACTACGTCACGAACGGCAAAAATTAGCAAAGCGCCTTTCGTGTGGTTGCTCACGTGAGTTCGGCCATGCATAGATAGATTTTGTCTACAATGGGCCTGAATTTCACTTCTCACCTTCTAAAACCTTAAACAGACCACGAGGCGTAAAGCTTTGAAACATCAAAGCCCTCATTAGTTAACACTCAAAATGTGACTTTTTTTTACGTAAGTTGTCTATTACAAGGCTTAAAATGAAAAGAGGAGAACTAGCGTTAAGTGATTTAGTGCTGGCTGCGAAGTTATATCAAACACTGCCAAGGTTTTAAAAATGAGATATTGCAAGGACCGCTTTAGAAACCATTCAATTTTCAGTATTTTTTACACACACACACACACACACACACACACACACTGCAAATGTGTATATATATATATATATATATATATATATATATATATATATATATATATATATATATATATATATATATATATATATATATATATATATATATATATATATTTGCAGGAGAACTAACTCTAATTTAGTAGAATAAAATAAAAATCACGTTTTTTTGTCACAAAAAGGTAGGGTAAAAACAAATACATAGAAATTCAAAGAAAGCTCGAGGATGGTCCAAACTTGTGTCTAAACATGGCGTAGTTGTTGATTTGCGCAAACAAAAATGGGGCTGAAGTTGCGTGAGATCCAGAGAAACATGACATCCCTAAGAATAAGCGAGCCAGAGGGCAATAAGCGTTCACATTCTTATTGTTCAAGGATATATGTGAATATTTAGAGGTGTCCTTCAGTGAGTTCGCTCTCATTTTATTTAGGGATATCCTTCAGTGAGTTCGCTCTCATTTTATTTAGGGATATCCTTCAGTGAGTTCGCTCTCATTTTATTTAGGGATATCCTTCAGTGAGTTCGCTCTCATTTTATTTAGGGATATCCTTCAGTGAGTTCGCTCTCATTTTATTTAGGGATATCCTTCAGTGAGTTCGCTCTCATTTTATTTAGGGATATCCTTCAGTGAGTTCGCTCTCATTTTATTTAGAGACGCCCTTCAATCAATTAGCTTTTATTCTATTTAGAGAAATCCCTTTGTGAGTTCGCTTTCATTTTATTCAGAGATGTCCTTCAGTGAGTTCGCTCTCATTTTATGTAGAGATGTCCTTCAATGAGATTGCTCTCATTTTATTTAGAGATATCCTTCAGTGAGTTCGCTCTCATTTTATGTAGAGATATCCTTCAGTGATATCGCTCTCATTTTATGTAGAGATGTCCTTCAGTGAGTTCGCTCTCATTTTATGTAGAGATATCCTTCAGTGATATCGCTCTCATTTTATGTAGAGATGTCCTTCAGTGAGTTCGCTCTCATTTTATGTAGAGATATCCTTCAGTGATATCGCTCTCATTTTATGTAGAGATGTCCTTCAGTGAGTTCGCTCTCATTTTATTTAGGGATATCCTTCAGTGATATCGCTCTCATTTTTTTTTAGAGATATCCTTCAGTGAGTTCGCTCTCATTTTATTTAGAAATGTCCTTCAGTTAGCTAGCTCTCATTTTATTTCTTCCTTTAACCGAATGAATTATAAATATCTAATGGGAATAGAGATGTTTCCAGGTTGATGTATGTAATGATTTAGAGACAAATCGAATTCAGTATAAAATACACCCAATCAGTATCGCTCATGATGCAACGAAAATGAAAATGTAAATATTAAATGAAAATATCAAACGTGGAATTTAGTAATATTTTAATATATTTATAATTTATTTATTTATTTTAATCAATCAACTACAGTGCTGTTAGTTTCAGGATCGCCCTGCAGGAAAACCTCACTTAGCCGGACACCGATGGGACTGATCTAATTTGTCCGGTTAAGCGAGGTGTTCGGTATATTGGGGAGTCCGTCGTTCTCCACACGTTAACGCAATACCATCGAAGTATTTTAGCTGTACAAAGAAACGATGCATTTCATACTTCAGTTTTTCACCACTTTGAAAAATGACATGTGGTAAATACAAGCAGTATTGCCATCTACTAGTAGTTACTGGTAGTAAATACTGGCAGTATTACTATCTACTAGTGGTAAGTGCTAGCAGTATCACTATCTACTACTGGTTACTAGTGGTAAATATTAGCAGTATTAGTAAAGTATTATTTTACTATTTTATCAGGAATTCTGTTGTAATTCTGACTATGTATTGTATTGTATATTGTAAATAATCTACTGGGACATAGGAAAAGTGTCGACACTGCTGTATCGTATAAAAGGTAGCGAGTCGGAGTTGGTTATGATATCAGGTGGTGAAATTATGGGGTGATATCTCATGGCGGGGTTCCGGACCATGCCCCCCAGACAATACCCCCGGATAATACCCCACGATAATACCCCCCGACAATACCCCCCCCAGACCATACCCCCCGTGCCAATAACCCCCCCCCCCCCAACCAGAATATTTCCAATTTTCAACGTTACAACAAAATGAAAAGAAAAAGTACAAGTAGGGGAAAAACGGGGGTTTGAAAACAGGAAGTGACGTCATAGTGACGTCACGTGGTGTTTTCAAACCCCCACGGGGGTTTGAAAACAGTGACGTCATATTGACGTCACTGTGGGGAAAACCCGATCGATAAATTTCAGAGTGCACTCGTACAGAGTGTGGGGGAAAACCGATCGATAAATTTTAGAGTGCACTCGTTCAGAGCGTGGGAACGATCAATAAATTTGAGAAGGAATGGGATTTTCAGCAGGATAAAAGTGTGGCTCCGAAAACAGGAAGTGACGTCAAAATGACATCACGAGGTGTTTTCGGAGCCCCATGGGGCTCCGAAAACAGTGACGTGATTGTTTTCGAATTCGCATGGGTATTTTGAAACAGGTAATCGAAAGAGCGCGCGCCCGTTCAATGACGTCATGATGACGTCATCATGACGTTATAAAGACGTCATCATGATGACGTTATAATGACGTCATCATGACGTTATAATGACATCATCATCATGACGTTATAATGACGTCATAATGACGTCATCATGACGTTATAATGACGACATCATCATGACGTTATAATGACGTCATCATGACGTTATCATGACGTTATCATGACGTCATCATGATGTTATGGCATATTAAGACAGTTCTAAGCAGGATAACCCTAAGTCGCCTGTCAATCATCATGACGTCATTAGTCACGTGACCTGTCAATCATCATTGGTCACATGACCTGTCAATCATGTGTGATGTGATTCCAACCGCATATGAGGAATATTTTCCTGCTGATTAACCTTCTGGCCTGAATGGCTCAGTTGGTAGAGCAGAGGACCCGTAAGCGGACCCATGATCTGAAGGTCGGTGGATCGAACCCACCCTCGGGCATCACTTTCATATCATGGGTCCTCAATCTTAGAAGACCCCCCCCCCCCGGGTCCTCAATCTTAGAAGACCCCCCCCCCAGGATCAAGACATGACATGAATCGAACCCCCCCCCCCCCAGGATCAACACATGACATGAATCGGACCCCCCCCAGGACCAGGACATGACATTAATTGACCCCCCCCCAGGACCAAGACATGACATGAATCGGACCCCCCCCCAGGACCAAGACATGACATGTATCGGACCCCCCCCCCCGGACCAAGACATGGCATGTATCGGACATAGCCATATAGCTATATGACTATGTAATTGCTATGTGAACATAATTAGTTTCAAGTATGTATGTCATTATCAGATCGTTCAACATTCAAGCCGCGATAGCTCACTTGGCAGAGCAAAGGGCTAGCAACCTGAGAGTCCCGGGATCGATACCACATCGGGGCAAACTTTTTTTTTGGTTTTTTGTTCACTTTTATGACTCTGTGACATTATGTGACAACATGTGACTGTGACATCATGTGACTCTGTGACATTATGTGACTTTGACTGCTTTTTTTTTTTTTTTTTTAAACATAATGGCTATATTTCTATGTCTATTTTCACTATTATTATGATAATATTTAATTAGTCATATTTCAATGGTTCTAACCACACAGCATAGGAATAAGTACATGTGTACAGAGTGTGGGGAAACCGATCAATAAATTTTAGAGTGCACTCGTTCAGAGTGTGGAGGAAACCGATCGATAAAATTTCAGAGTGCACTCGTTCAGACCGTGGGAACGATCGATAAATTTGAAAACATCAAAGGCCTAGACCGTGAGAACGATCGATAAATTTGAAAACATCAAAGGCCTAGACCGTGGGAACGATCAATAAATTTCAGAGTGCACTAATTCAGAGCGTGGGAACGATCAATAAATTTGAGAAGGAATGGGATTTTCCACAACTCTATGTTTTATGTTATAGTAGTTGGAAAATGACACTTCTAAAGCACATTTAACAAATGTAGGTTTTTATAACATATAATATATAAAATAAGTTTGAACATTTTAGCATGCTACTTATTTAAATGTTCTAAAGTTATAGTAGTGGAAAAATGGTGGTTCTAGACCAACTTCAACAAATTTTGTTTTTAACACCATATGATATATAAAATAAGTTTGAACATTTTAGCATGCTACTTATTTGAATATTCTAAAGTCATAGTAGTGGAAAAATGATGGCTCTAGACCAACTTTAACAAATTTTGTTTTTTGACAAAATATGATGTATAAAATAAGTTTGAACATTTTACCATGGTGTAGTAGGGTAAAAATAAGGGTTCTAAACCAACTTTAACAAATTTAGTTTTTAACACCATATGATATATAAAATAAGTTTGAACATTTTAGCATGCTACTTATTTGAATGTTCTAAAGTCATAGTAGTGGAAAAATTGTGGTTCTAGACCAATTTTAACAAATTTTGTTTTTTGACAAAATATGATGTATAAAATAAGTTTGAACATTTTACCATGGTGTAGTAGGGTAAAAATAAGGGTTCTAGACCAACTTGAACAAATTTTTGCTTTTTTGACAACATATGATGTATAAAATAAGTTTGAACATTTTACCATGGTGTAGTAAGATCAAAATCAGGGTTCTAAACCAACTTTAACAAATTTAGTTTTTTACACGTTTCAGGCGATTCTACCACTTGGTTGGTTGGTTGATTGTTGGAAAATGGGAAGTGAAAATGTGGATAGTTATGTAGGAAAACTGCGCCCATTGAAAAGACGTGTTCGAATGGCAAGCCCATTTTAAAGACGTGTTCGAATGGCAAGCCCATTTTAAAGACGTGTTCGAATGGCAAGCCCATTCAAAACACGTGTTCGAATAATTTTTGAAAGATATTACGTCGTAGTATTGTTCAACAAATTGTTCAACATGTTCAACACGTTCAACATGTTCAACATGTTCAACATGTTCAACATGTTCAGCATGTTCAACATGTTGTTCAACATGTTCAACATATTCAACATGTTGTATATAAAGCTATGTTTAAAGACTTTCTCATCATTTGAATAGTGTAGGTTGAACCGAAAGGATGTATACATGCAACATTTGTTCGAAATCTTACAATTGGCCGCAAAGTCTTAAAAGACACTTAAAGGTTGCTCACGCTTCAGAAGTGGATGAAGAATCGGATATGGAAAACCCTGTAAAACTACCTTTCACGGAAACTTTAGATGAGTCTTCTATGGAAAGTCAAAGCGTCAACATAGCTGAAAAGAATGCACATGCTTGTACAGAATGTGGTGCATTGTACAACAGCGAAGAAGCTTTGCTCAAACATATGGAGCAGTGTGGTGAGGATGCTGATGACAGGAGTTCTGAAAGTGAGTCAGAAACAGACTCTGAAAGTGAGTCAGAAATAGACTCTGTTTGGCATGATATGGTTCAAGACGTCTACGATGACTATGATAACATATTTCAAGAAAAGGTTTCAGAATATGAAGAACAAGGACCTGAAGATGCGCGCGAAATAGCAAGTTATGACCTTCGACCCATTTATAAGCATGGACTAAAACAACTGTTTATGAGACTGTTCAACTATACCCAGCGTCTACAACAAAGCAAACATTATCAAAAGATTTTAGAGGACTTTAATTACTTTGTTGATGAAAAACATTATAAGTATTCAAAGGCATTAAAGGCGGCTATAAGGAAAAACAATGCATTCTTTGAAGAGCTACTAGATATGGAGGAGGAGGAGGATGGTAGCAGTGACAACAAAAGTGGCATGGACAGTGAACAGAGTGAAACAGATGCAGAAAAATAGACTTATTTGACTAAACTTTATAATAAAGACTTTATAAATGTTGTAATATTTTATTAACTTAAGCGTTGTGTAATATATGTCTTGCTTTGCAACATATAAAGTCGTAAGGTTCCTGACACGGTTTTAATTGACCCGTAAACCATATATCATATATTGGGTATTATAGTTAATTTTGTATTATTATGTATTATATTCAAGAATTGTATTACTATGTATTATATTCAAGTATTGTTTTATTATGTATTATATCCAAGTATTGTTTTATTATGTATTATATCCAAGTATTGTATGAGAAAAATAAAAAGTTGAAAAGCATCATATGTGTTTTTATTGAACATTACAAATATGTACAATTATGATAAAAACAAAACTATTTCAAATACATATTATGTTAATACATGTGCAGAAGAACTAAACTTAAAATTTTATAACAACTGACTTCACATGAACATAGATAAAGTTAATTTCATAGTCTACATATGAAGACAATTTAATTTGAACTACATATCAAATGTACATGTCCATATGAGTCAAAGCTAAGTTCTTGTCAAGCTTCAAAACCGTCGGTCCAATCTTCTGCACTGTGATGAAATCACAGCATCCACTAAGCTCGTCATGCTGTTAAAACTGTATACAGTCATCTCGCTGTCTACTCAACCATCTTCTGACAGTCACTGCATTTATACAGATCCATTTTCTGAAGCATGAGATCCACTGACGTCATTTGCTTCTTCAACATGTGCCAGTCTTTCAATGACAACAACATTCCCTTCTTGGTAGGATACAACCTCCCAGATGCATGATTCGTAATATATTTACGAATGTTAACCATCACTTTCTGTTGATAATTCACCAATTTAATATATGTTTCTCCATTAATGGGTATCATAACCGGTGAATCGTCTACACGCATCTTCTTCATAGTGGTATCAGCTTTACGCTCCGGTTCTCGCTTCACATTAGGCTCTGTCGTATTTTTTCGCATTTTACACGGCGGCGTCATAGCTGGTAACTCATCTCTTTTTATCTTTCTAAGATGTGGTCGCTTTTGACGCTGCTGACGTAACTTCGCCTTAGACTTTACCATGGGCATTGCCTTAGACTTTGCTGTAGGTATTGTCTCAGGCTTTGCTATAAAATTTTCTGCAGGCATTGGCATAGATGGTAGTTGTTGTTCACTCACTGCAGACATGTTCACTCTTCAGTATCTTGATACAGAATGTGCGTTATGTCTGAGGGTAGGTACCTTTTATGCTCTATAGGGAGCTGCCACACTCGAGGTTGGACACACTATGTCCTAAAATGTTTAGAAATAATTTTACCATATGCGACTTTGCAGCCAATTGTAAGATTTCGAACAAATGTTGCATGTATACATCCTTTCGGTTCAACCTACACTATTCAAATGATGAGAAAGTCTTTAAACATAGCTCTATATACAACTTGTTGAACATGTTGAACAACATGTTGAACAACAACATGTTGAACATGTTGAACAACTTGTTGAACATGTTGAACAAGTTGAACATGTTTAACTTGTTGAACTTGTTGAACATGTTGAACATGTTGAACAACTTGTTGAACATGTTGAACAAGTTGAACATGTTGAACATGTTGAACTTGTTGAACATGTTGAACAACTTGTTGAACATGTTGAACATGTTGAACTTGTTGAACATGTTGAACATGTTGAACGTGTTGAACATGTTGAACAATTTGTTGAACAATACTACGACGTAATATCTTTCAAAAATTATTCGAACACGTGTTTTGAATGGGCTTGCCATTCGAACACGTCTTTAAAATGGGCTTGCCATTCGAACACGTCTTTAAAATGGGCTTGCCATTCGAACACGTCTTTTCAATGGGCGCAGTTTTCCTACATAACTATCCACATTTTCACTTCCCATTTTCCAACAATCAACCAACCAACCAAGTGGTAGAATCGCCTGAAACGTGTAAAAAACTAAATTTGTTAAAGTTGGTTTAGAACCCTGATTTTGATCTTACTACACCATGGTAAAATGTTCAAACTTATTTTATACATCATATGTTGTCAAAAAAGCAAAAATTTGTTCAAGTTGGTCTAGAACCCTTATTTTTACCCTACTACACCATGGTAAAATGTTCAAACTTATTTTATACATCATATTTTGTCAAAAAACAAAATTTGTTAAAATTGGTCTAGAACCACAATTTTTCCACTACTATGACTTTAGAACATTCAAATAAGTAGCATGCTAAAATGTTCAAACTTATTTTATATATCATATGGTGTTAAAAACTAAATTTGTTAAAGTTGGTCTAGAACCCTTATTTTTACCCTACTACACCATGGTAAAATGTTCAAACTTATTTTATACATCATATTTTGTCAAAAAACAAAATTTGTTAAAGTTGGTCTAGAGCCATCATTTTTCCACTACTATGACTTTAGAATATTCAAATAAGTAGCATGCTAAAATGTTCAAACTTATTTTATATATCATATGGTGTTAAAAACAAAATTTGTTGAAGTTGGTCTAGAACCACCATTTTTCCACTACTATAACTTTAGAACATTTAAATAAGTAGCATGCTAAAATGTTCAAACTTATTTTATATATTATATGTTATAAAAACCTACATTTGTTAAATGTGCTTTAGAAGTGTCATTTTCCAACTACTATAACATAAAACATAGAGTTGTGGAAAATCCCATTCCTTCTCAAATTTATTGATCGTTCCCACGCTCTGAATTAGTGCACTCTGAAATTTATTGATCGTTCCCACGGTCTAGGCCTTTGATGTTTTCAAATTTATCGATCGTTCTCACGGTCTAGGCCTTTGATGTTTTCAGTAGTGGGAAAATACGGGTTTGAGCACACGTGTGCTCAAACCCGTATTTTCAGGTGTTTTGAAACCCGTACGGGTTTGAGCACAGGTGTGTTGAAACCCGTACGGGTTTGAGCACACCTGTTTTCAAACCCGCTCGGGTATGAACACAGGTGTTTTTTTTTTTTTTTTTTTTTTTTTTTTTTTTTTGGAAGTTGTAAGAAACAAACAAATAAACAAATAAAAGAAACAAAAAAATATATATATAAACAAATAAAAAATAAATAAAACGAAGGTTAAGGACACTCAACGTTAAGATAACTAAAGATCAGTAAAGGTTAAGGTCACTATATATGAAGAATAAAGTTAAGCCTATCATAGAAGACTTTTATAGACGAATGAAATGAGAGAAAAAGAGAGGTATATAAGAAAAAAGTGAAAGTGAGGCATTAGTCAAAATGAATCGCATTGAGTGCTACAAGTGCTGGGTTATCCTACGGTATGAGGGTGAGCCACACAACTGTCCCGTGGGTCATAATGCTCCACGCCGGTTTTGTTGCAGGAAGTGTGGTGGTCTCCTATGGTACAGTTACTCATCTGTAGCATGGGGGGCTGACTGCACGGATTGCTACTGGTGTGGAGTTAAACTAAAAAATTTGGGTGGTTTTAACTCGCACCCATTCAAGTGTGTTGGCCGCCCTTTTACCATGGATCAGTACTACAAGTGGCAATGTAAATGCAAGTTCTTGGAGGGTTCAAAGAGCTACTACTAAAAACTATTACAACCAACACCCTCGGCTCTTTTCAGAGCCACTATTTCTTAAAAATAAGCTAAACCTGTTTTTATGTGTGTATGTGTGTGTGTGAAAAAAAAAAAAAAATGTATAATTTTATCTTCCAGTTCAAGTACTTTTCCCCTCTCTCCACTCTCACATTTCATGTCTTGTATTGAATATTGCTGAAGGTGAAGGACACTAAGTGAAACCAATCATTCCTTCCCTCTCTCTCCACCCCCACATTTCAGGTCATGTATTCAAGACCATAGAAGGTGAAGGACACTTTAAGTGAAGCCAATAAAGGAAGACTTTTACAGACCAATGAAATAAGTAAAAAATATATATATAAGGAAAAAAAAAAGAGAAAGTGAAGCAACAATCATGTCTTTACGCCTTGACAGAGTCGGTTTGTTTCATAAGTTTTTTTCACTCGGTGTTCGGAACACAGTGTTTTTGCAGTGTGTTTTAGAATGGCCGGATGAGAATGCGTATGACTTATGGAAAATATTTTTCGCTATTGAAATGGCGTTAGGTGGTATAGAAGACTGGATTGAAGAAAACCAGCTCTTTGGGCGGGTTTGCTAATCAATCCAGAAGAAAAATTAAAGCCCTTTTAAGGGCTTCTATTATTACAAAATAAGCAACATGTGTCTTTAAAAAATTGTATGTATGTGTGTATGTGTATGTGTGAGTGAATAAAAGTATTTTTTTAAAGTTATACGAGTATTAAAACGTTATGTAAGTATAAAAACAACATTTTTTTTTTAAGAAAAGAAAGAATATATAAATAAAATAGAAAAGGGAGCAGCGTTGCTTAACACAAATTGTTGCACATTTCAAAGTACAGAGCAAGAGGCACAGTGACGTAACGTAATTAAGAACCAATCGTCATGCCATTTCACGGACAAATAAAATTGTGGCTACATTCAGACTTACTGTAGGCAAGGTCAAGGCCGCTCGGAACGGGTTGAGGTCGTATGTAAATGAGGCTGCTTTCAGGGTGGGGGTGCTCAATAAAGGTTAAGGCCGGTTAAGACAGGTTGAGGTCACTAATGAATAATACTTATTTCAGAGAACCAATAGTTTTGTAGTTACGAGAACGAATCAGGTTGGAAAGGGTGGTTTGAGAGGGGGGGAACCATATGAATATATAAAAAAAAAAAAACCTGTTTGAGGTGTTTGAGAAAAATGGCTCATCAAGAGGGAGACCAGATTGATTTAACAGGCAATGAGGAAGAAGATTCTGACAGAGCTATTATGGCTTCTTTTATAAGAAGTCAGGGAGATCGTGCATTATCAAGACAGTGGGTGACAACATATTACTTGAATGAGAATGGAGAGCTTATTGAAATGAATATAGGAATGCGGTTTTTTCACCAGAAAAGACTTCGTCTACAAGCCATAGAAACAGGAGACTACAGAATGGCATTTTACTTCCATTTCCTGCTAGGATATAAAATGCCTTGCACACAAGAAAGGGAAGAATATCCAGACTGGTTCAACGCATGGCTGGAGAAGTACACAACACGGTGTTTCATTTGCTTTAAGAAAATGGGACAAAGCAGAGCCTTCACAGAAACATGTTATCATGACCTCTGCATAGAATGTACTCACCAATGGTGCCATAGATGTTATGAAACTGGACAAATGACCTGCCCCATGTGCCGAACCAACACGAAATTTCAAATTTTTGAGACCAGGCAAATGAGAATAGCACTCTAAAAAAAATAAGCAAAAATCCAACCGGCTCTTATAAGAGCCATCCACTCTTACAAATAAGCTAAATCTATTTTGTTTTAAAAACAGTTTGAGAAAAAAAATGTGTGAAAGTGTTTTAAAAGCAGTTTGAAAGTCATTGTAAATGTTTGAGAAAAAAAAAAGTTGTGTGAAAGTGAGTGGGACTTATGACGCTGTCATTACCTCTCTGAACTGTTTCGTCATACGAACATAATTACTTCGCGCTCTTTTGATCAACCGTCTGCTTTGTTGAACTATAGCAACCACATACCATTTACTGACCCTTAATCATACTACATCATAATTATAGTTTTATTGCCATCTTTTCCTTTTTTTAATTTTTAAAAAAGTGAAAGAATAAATGTATTAGAAAGAAATTAAGTAGAAGCCAGAATTTCTGTTTTAATTCATTAACAAATATCATATATTAAAATCCTTTAAAACATCTTTTTTCTGTCTTTTTATGTATAATTATTTAGAGTTTCATACATAGTCTTCATTAAAACTGAACATAAAAAAAAAATAATTATATAAAAAAAAAAGCTTATTTAAACAGTTAAAGTGTTAATTTTTTCAATTTTTTAATGAAATAACGTTAAATTTCATATAGAAAAACTTTTTTTTTAGTTATTTTAATAAATGTAGTAATAAATAGTATCTTTTTGTTTCACATTCCATTTTTAAAAATAAGAAAAACTATAAACCTTTTAAGTTATAAGTGAAAAATAAAATATGAGAAACACAAATCTAAACCCTCATCACGGTGTTCAACCCCATGTCAGCATGGTTTGCCTTTACGTATGAACTTAGCGTATAAAAAGACGAAACAGTAGGAGGGATGGATAACCATGGAACACGAATTTTTCAACATCCAGTGTGAGCTGTATAAAATAAGTATAAGACTGCAGAAGCTGCAGCTCATGGCCAAGAAATCGGTGGTGTCGGTCGGTACTCAAACCGACCCACCGACGCTGTCACCGCCACCATCAACACCAGCACAGCCGACATTAAATCGACTGTTAGCAGGGCCGCCGGAGAAGAAAATGAAGGTTCCAGATTTGCCAACAGTAACCTATCTGGGGCCAGCTGGAGCGGAGAGTAGTCAGCAGGGAAACCAGCTGACTATTCAAACCCTCGAAAGCTGGCTCCAGCAGCAGCAACAATAGGAAAAAATAACATAATGGCCCTTTTTAGGGCCCCTAATATGTGAAATGAGCGCTTATTACGAAATTGAATGAAAGGTTTTTTATGTGTGTGTGTGAAAGGGCTTATGGTAAAAGACGAATAAATGTTTATTAAAAAAAAAATAAATCAATAAAAAATAAATAAAATAAAATGAATAAAATAAAAATAAATAAACATAAATTTAAAAAGAAAGAAAGAAAGAAAAAAAAAAAAAATCACTTTTCTGGAAGTGGTTTAAAAAACATTTTCATCAAAACCTCTTAAGGTTTAACGTTATGTATGACGTCATTTACCTAAATATTTCAATCATACATAACTTTAAAACTATTAAACCAATTTCAACCGTCTTTTCAACATAATATTCAGGAAGACCAAGTATTTATGAATGTTATATTCATGATGTCTATATGCTTAGAATTTTTTTATATATTTTAACCTAATTTCTTTAAGAAAACTATAACCTTAACCTCATTTCGCTAAGGACACTTCATTAAAGTATACATGCACCTTTAACCTAAAAATCATTTCATTAAGGACACTCCGTCAAAGTATACATGTACTTTTAACCTTAGCCTCATTTCGTTAAGGACACTTTGTATAAAGTGTACATGCACCTTTAACCTAAAAATCATTTCATTAAAGACACTCCGTCAAAGTTCACATGTACCTTTAACCTTAGCCTCATTTCGTTAAGGACACTTTGTTAAAGTATACATATACTTTTAACCTTCATCCCATTTCGTTAAGGATACTTCGTTAAAGTACACATATACTTTTAATCTTGACCCCATTTCGTCAAGGACACTTCGTTAAAGTACACATGCACTTTTAACCTTGACCCCATTTCGTTAAGGACACTTCATCAAAATACACATATACTTTTTAACCTTAACCCCATTTCCTCAAGGACACATGTACTTTTAACCTTGACCTCATTTCCTCAAGACACTTCGTCAAAGTACACATGCACTTTTAACCTTATTTTAATTTCGTTAAAGTGAACGCGTACTTTTAACCTTGACCTCATTTTGTTAAGGTTACATATTTTTTTTTTAACCTTGACCTTTCATACATATATAAAGGTATGTAACAAAGCATATGATAATTATGGATAACACTGTGGTTACAAAATATTATTATGGAGAATATGACTTAATAAATAAAGAAATTAGGAGACGTAAAGAATCAAAAAACGTCATTAATGTAGTGGATTTAACGGAGGAAAAAAAATATAATGCTACAGAGGAAAATAATGCTACAGAGGAAAATGCTACAGAGGAAAATGCATTAATATCAGCTTACATTAATCGACAGAGTGAAGTTCAACCAATCCGGACGTATTACACTACACTCAAGTTTAAGAATAGAAAACTTAAATATATTAGAAAGTCTATGAGTAACTGGACAGAATTAGGGAGAAGACTAAGACATATACAGAAAGGAGAGTACCGATACGCCTTTATTTATCATATCATTCTTGGTATGGGAATACCATGTAAACAAGAAAGAGACGAATATCCTGAATGGGCTAAGCAGTGTGAGATATACTTGAGTGAAAAGTGTTTCATATGTAATGGTGTTATGGGATGGAGCCGAGTATATACAATGGCATGCCTTCACTACTGTTGCTTAGAGTGTGCACATAAATGGAATGTACAATGTTTACGTGATGGAGTACAACGATGTGCATACTGTCGAACACCAGATAAATGTGTAGTTCTACATCAAAAGCAAATGTTAAAGTGGGGTGACCACATTCTTCAGTTCTAGAGAGAGACAATGCTTTTTATCATTCCATGTATATTGGTGTATGAATTACACTGTTACAGACAACGAAAACAAATTTTAGCTGAACTGGATGAAGTGTACGAACAGTTAGAATGGATGACTATTTAGCTGAAATTAATCGATTGATTGCTATTGGTGCAACAGCAGAGGTGGATTTTATCGGTATTGAGAATGCTCTCAACAAGTTAAGGGAAACTAATGTTATGGAGCGTGCAGCACAGGAGGAGGAGGAGGAGGAGGATGAGTATGATTGGTCTCCCTTACCCATCACTGAACAGGAACTTGATGTATTGGTACATACATCACTGGAGGAGGAGGATGAGTATGTTTGGTCTCCCTTACCCATTACTGAACAGGAACTTAATGTTATGGATAGTGCGGTAGTGGAGGAGGAACTTGATGTAATGGAGCATGTAGCACAGGAGGAGCATTTACCAATTACTGATACTAAGTTTAAAGAGCGTGCTGCACAAACTGATACTTCATCAATTGAAGACATAGACCCATGTGCTAAAAGACGTATATATCAAGCACCAGGAGGTAAATTGCGTGCACATTTATTACATTACAAAGAAAATACAGACGATGAGATGACGGAAGAAAATACAGACAATGATATAACACAAGAAAATACAGACAATGAAATAAAACAAGACCATAAGACAAGGCAGAGAAGTATCATGAAACATCATTGCTGCATATGCAGTCGACATTTTAGCTCTCGTCAGAAGCTACAACAACATCATCAAGCTAATCACCAACGCCTTACTCTAATGTGCACAGATTGTGGTAAAATGTTTAACAGTAGCAAGCTTCTCGGACAGCATCGATTAGTATGTAGTATGAGGAACAAACAGCAACGCGTCTCACAAGTGGGTCGTGGGTATCGAAAAAGTATGCAAAACCATGCGAGAGAAAAGGTGTTTCAGCCTAAAAATGATCATGATATTTTAATGGCTTTGAAGGAATTGGAACCTGACATTGAACATTATTTAAAGGAAGATATAAGAGGAGGAATAAAATGGTATGTCACTCTACACGCAGTATATAGGAAAATGGTGAAAAACGATGAAGGGAATATGTTAGAAAAAACCTATAAAATTTATCAAGGGAGTAAAACATATACTGCACTACAACCTGAGGAAATTCAAAATGCATTACCTGAAGTATTTCAAACACTACATACAAAGTTTCAAGAATTTGAGCGTGAGGGTTCAGGTTGGCATTTAGATAAAGTGAACAATATTGAAGTGCATACCGCTACATATGATCCACTGGTAGGGTCTTCTTATTTACCATTACCCCAACCATTGGTGAGAACACGAGCCATTGTAAACATTAAAAACAAGGACCAAAAGTGTTTTTTATGGTCAGTCTTGGCACATCTTCATGTGAAACATAAAAATGCGAACAGGATGCAGAATTATACGAACTATGAGAAAGAACTCAACGTGAGCAATATCTCCTTTCCAACACCTATACGTGAAGTACCAACCTTTGAGAAGAACAACAGCTTATCTATAAATGTGTTTGGGTATGACAAAAACAATGTAGTACCAATTTATTTGAGTAAATATAATTACGAGACACAAATTAATTTATTACTCATCAGCAAGGGAGAGCGCAGCCACTATTGTTTGATTCGGGATTTTAATATGCTTATGCATACACGTACGAAATATAAAGGACGTATGTATTATTGTTTCAACTGCCTCCATGCATTTACTCGAGAAGATTTGTTGGATAAGCATAAGGCAGTCTGCATGAAAAATCAAACACAACGATTGACCTTTCCTGAGAAGGAAGAAGATTTAGTCATTCAATTCAAAGGCATTGCTAAGCAGCAAAAGATACCATTTATCATATACGCAGATTTTGAATGCTTTACAGAAAGAGAGGAGGATGGTGTCAAGTATCAACATCATAAAGCAAACAGTTTTGCTTACGTTGTTGTTAGTACTGATGCTCAATATTCAAGACGACCAGTACTGTATCGAGGAGACAATGTTGTTGATGTATTCTTACAGAAATTGATGGAGGAAAAAGATCGGATCACAGATATTTTGATGAATGTGAAACCTTTGGAAATGACACCGGAAAACATTCATGATTTTGAAACTGCAACCACTTGTTTTATTTGTCATGCTACCTTAGGATCTGACCGAGTGCGAGATCATGACCATGTCACTGGACTCTACCGCGGTGCTGCTCACAGCAACTGTAATTTACAATACCGTTTAATGAAAAAGAGTCAGGGTCAGGAGGATTCATTCATCATACCAGTTGTATTTCACAACTTACGTGGGTATGACAGCCATTTCATTATGGAGAAGATTGGACAGTTTAAGGAAAGTAAACTACGTGTTATTCCAAACACCACTGAAAAATACATATCCTTTTCATTAGATAATTTACGGTTCATTGACTCTTTTCAATTTATGGGAGCCTCCCTGCAAAAGCTGGTGAACAACTTAGCAAACGAAGGTAAAACGAAATTCCATATTATGACATCAACCATTGAAAACAGTCATCAACAAGATTTGTTGTTGAGAAAGGGAGTATACCCATATGATTTTGTGGATGGACCTGATAAATTTCATGTATGCAGCCTTCCTCCACAGGACGTATTTTACAGTACATTGACTGAGGAAGGTATCAGTGAAGACGACTATAAACATGCGCAGAATGTATGGGAGACATTTAATTGCTATACATTAGGAGACTACCATGATTTGTATTTAAAAACAGACGTCATGTTATTAGCTGACGTGTTTGAAAATTTTCGGCAAGTGTGTCTAACCACTTACGAATTGGATCCAGCACATTATTATACAGCTCCCGGCCTGTCATGGGACGCTATGCTCCGACATACAGATGTTGCATTATCTGTTATCAATGACATTGATATGTATCAAATGATAGAGCAAGGCATTCGTGGTGGAATATCAATGATAAGTCACAAGTACGCCAAGGCAAATAATAAATATTTAAGTACTTATGATTCCACCCAACCAGACAGCTACATTATGTATCTAGATGCAAATAATTTATACGGTTGGGCAATGAGTCAGCCCCTTCCAGAAGGAAATTTTACATGGGTAGAAGACTTGGATTCTATTAATGTCATGTCTATACCGAAAGACGGAGACACAGGGTATATATTGGAAGTGGACTTAGACTATCCAGATAACCTTCATGCTCTTCACAGTGACTACCCAGTAGCTGTACAGCGACTATGTGTTGAAGAAGAGGAACTGTCTCCTTACAGTAAAGAACTCAAGAACGAATTAAACTTGAAGGGGAAACCATGTGAGAAACTGGTCCCTACTCTTTATTCCAAAACAAGATATGTTCTACATTACCGGAATTTACAGCAGTATTTATCATTAGGTTTAACCTTAACAAAAATTCATCGAGCCATCATGTTCACTCAGAGTAAATGGTTAGAACCATACATTACCCTGAATACAGAAAAGCGTAAAGAAGCTAAAAATCCGTTTGAGAAGGATTTCTACAAACTTATGAACAATTCTATATTTGGAAAAACAATGGAAAATGTGCGGAAACGTATTCAATTGGAACTGGTGAATAATGAGAAACGCTTTAGGAAGCTCGTAGCAAAACCAACATTCCATCGTTTCAAAATTTTTAATGAACATTTAACTGCAGTTCACTTGAAACAGGCTGAACTATTGTTGAACAAACCGATTTATGTTGGATTCAGCATCTTAGATCTCAGCAAAACGTTAATGTATGACTTTCATTATTTGTACATAAAAGCTAAGTACCCCACAGCAAAACTGTTGTTCACGGATACAGACAGTTTGTGTTACTGTATTGAAACAAGTGACTTGTATCAAGATATGTTAGAAGATGTGTCTTACTTTGATACAAGTGATTACCCTACATCCCATTTCCTTCATTCCACTACCAACAAAAAAGTGATTGGAAAAATGAAGGATGAAACTGCAGGTCTTCCTATAGAAGAGTTTGTAGGTCTGCGATCCAAAATGTACAGTTTTTCATATTCTGGAGTAGAAAAGAAAACTGCTAAAGGTATTAGTCGGGCATATATCAGAAAAATGAGGCATGAAGACTATAAAAGAGCTCTGTTTCAGAAATGTCAGACTATAGCAACAAGCAATACGTTACGAAGTCATGAACATCAAGTTTATGCAGAACGACTTGTAAAGGTAGCACTGTCTCCATTTGATGATAAGAGGTATGTGTTGAATGATGGTGTAAGTACATTGGCTTATGGACATTGTGACATAATTGTGTGACGTTATGATGACGTAAGCAGTAAGTATATAAGCTACTGTTTACGCAACTACACATACACATACACTCAAAATGCTTATCACTATAACAGTGGATAAGGATGTAGAAGGACACTATTTCATATGTTTAAAACGAGGAGCTAAATGTATTACCTATTCGCTTCAGCAGTGGGAAACAATTAGAAAACATGCACACCTTATAACAGAAGGATGTGAACTCATACTGAGTAATGAGAAGAATGTGAAAGCTACTAGATATGTGGGCCGACAGATTATCACTTTTCACAGGATTCATCGAGTCAATCATAACGTGTATAGCACATACATCAATCTGAATGAAGAGGAGTGGACAACATTTATGAACACACTACCATTCATAGATGATGTGATTTATTCAGAATGTGAAAACTAACTTGTATGAAGTGCTCAGCTATGATAAAAACTGTAAAGAACAAACATAATTTTCTTGTATGTGTCAGAAGTGTAATTTTTTGCTATATCGCACTTATTAATGTTTAATGTATTTAATGTATTCATTCATATGTTAAACAATATATGTAAATAAAGTTGAATGTATATTTGAATGTGTTTTATTTATGTGTTTGAAATAAAAGTCCATAATTTTTTTTTTAATTTTATTTAACCAACAAACACTTGAATAACAATTCATTTTTAACAATATTTAACTAATACTTAACTAATACTTAACTAACAAAATACTTAACAAATACTTTATAAAAAAAAAAGTTTACTTTACAATACTTAACAAATACTTAACAAATGCATAACTAACATCGCTTAATAAAACAAAGGTTTACTAAACAAATACTTAATAAAACAAAGGTTTATAACGATCATAAATCATATGTTTTACAATAAAATCACTGTCACTGTTTCTGAGTACCTCTAGAATGTTTTCTACATTCACACCTCGAGCCCGTTGTAAAATATAATACACACAGTAAAATCCACATGCATTTGACAATGGTTGTTGTAATGGTATACTATTCATTACAAAGTTTTTTCCTAAAAATTGAACTATACGTTTATCTGTAGGTGCTATACCATAGGAATCAAAATACTCTTTATTATACACCGCCAGCCAATGTTGTCCGGGCTTATGCTGTTCATCCGTGTTAATAACATAAGCCCCCGGTTGCCATGTAGGTAACTGATCAATAGCAAATACACCATGAAAAATATCCTTAGTCATACAGTCATGTTTTAAAATAGCTTCAATCTGCCACGTATTCATGTGTAGTCAAACTGAATATTTCGACTTCCCGTTATTTCAACAATATTATCAAACTCCGCATAAATGATAATATTTGTCGGATGCTGCAATCCTTCAGCAAAATTCATTTCCAACCTTAAATTACCATGTTTTATAATACCATAGTGGTCATTTTCATCATAATCTGGTGTTAAGTCAAAGGCAAAGAGTGCATAACCTTTATCCCAGTCTTCACGCTTAATAATACAGCTCTTACCTCCATCCAACCTATCAAATCCTCGAAACAATGTTTCATAGCATTGCAAATAATCTTTTTCACTCATATTCGGTTGGAGAGCTTTGGTAGCTACAGGCTCACCATCCGTATACAGTTGAATAAAGTTAATGTTGTTATGTAGAAAATTGTAAGGATTCTTATCTCCTCTTCCAGAAAAAGCTGAACTTTCCACCATACTTATAACAACTCGCTTCGGTAATTGTCCTAGAAATATGTTGTCTTTCACAAATGTGCGAAATCCAGCCGGCACAGCAACCACTTTACATTCCTTACGTGTGATAGGGAATTTAGCTGGCATTTTCAATAGTGCATCAGCATGACCTAATTGCACACCTGGGCTTGCTCGTACTTTTCGTACCATGAGGAAACATTCCATCAAATCAACTCTATAGTTGTCTGCCGGTGTCATCAACATGTAACTATCCTTTTGTCTGTGGAAACGCAGTTTTACATTGATGCCGTTTGGAAGGTACCTTTCTTGCTCAAACATATCAATGCGTAATGAGCCTATGACGCTCACCGGTTGACTATTACGTGTGTATTTGTAGCGTGTGTGTAAGCCATGGTTCCCAGGTGGATCAGCAATGGGTTGTCCATTCTCTCCTATGGTGAAGCCGGGAATATACTGTAATGGATTAGCCTTCTTCACATTTAAAGAATCTATTTGTCCTGCTGTATCTTTGTAAATGAGCTGTAGCGTTCGCTCTGATTTGAGACTTTCTTCTGAGTCATGAATGAGGTGTGAAATAATGCTTGTATATCCATGAGTGTTGTTGCTATGTGAAATAAGACGATCATTCAGAAACAGTTCCACATTGCTCCATAATGCATTAAATATATCGTTAATAGGAGCCACTTCATCATCCGGTCCACAACCAGCTCCTGATTTCTTTACAATTCTAAAGGTAACGTGAAGTTTTGAATTTTTTAAGTCTAGATATTCTTCTGTTGTTGCTGGTATGTAGAACTCTACTGGTGCACTTGGTCTAAGAGCAGTAACGGGTTGGTATTCTACATCAGATGTTTTTTCAACTGCTGTTTGTGTTGGTAAAATGTGAAACCATTCTAAAGGTGAAGTACTACATTCACAGGACTGATCATGAATAAGTGACATGTTTTTAAAAAATATCTTTTGATGTTGACGCTTTCACTCTTTTTCGTTTACTAACAGGTTTGCGTGCGTGCTTGCGCCTTTTACCATTTGGTATAGCACCTACGAGTCGTGTTGTCGCTTCCTGAGCTACTTTTCCAGTAACATCTTTAGCAATTCCTCTTAATGCTTTTTTCAAATGAGGAGCAACCATTTTTGCGCCAGATGCAAGTAGTGGTACAGCCTTTCTAGCCAATGCACTCAGAAAAGAACCAATACCTTGTCCATATTGCATTTGAGTGCCTCGAAAACCAGGTAGTGCCCGCCCAACTTGGTATTGAAAATGGTTTCGATAAATATTTGGATTGTGAATATAAGGCTTCATATCGCTTTTTGTCTAAAATGAAGTTTACAAATGACTTTACCACTCTCAAATGCTACGTTTTCCCCTGTGTCGTTCTTGATATTGATTTCAATAGTATCGAACTTGTTGCTATTTACAGAAACATAATGTGGTTCCCCATAAGTTTTAGTGACTATTTCACCATTTTTTCCTTGAACAGCTACTGCACGTAATAAAGGGACATAATAATCACCAACAACTTGAGGATCACAAATACTACAATACACATACAAAGTGTAAAATCCACGTGTAATATTAGAGGTATAGTCTGATTGGTACATTTGTTCACTGTCCGCGTCAGATGTAAATAAACCTGTGTCGCGAAATCCTAACACGTCAGCTAAACCTTGACTTAGACCGAGTTGATATCCATTTTTTACAATTATTCGGGTGCGTCGTGTGATGGTGTTGTATTTGAATTTTATTTTCAATGCTGTAATGGCTGTTGTATTGGTTTCTATAAGCAACTGCCTATTCAACATATCTACTAATTCTTCCATTGTACTATAATGACCTCGAGGAATATGAATTTTAATTAACTCTTCTGTACCATACCAAAAGGAATAATCTCCATCTTTTTTAAATGTAGGCCATGTATGAGGGTATTGAATTTCTGCTAATGCTACTTCAAATTTGTTTCTTAAATAAATTGTTTTTGGCATACGTATTTGAAAAGTGGAAGCTGTATTATTTGGATAAATATCTTTGCTTGCATTGCTTGGTAAAGTAATGTAAAAACTTGTTGATTCCATGACGTCTAAATTGAAAATGACCGTTTGGTAAAACATTAATTTCTACACTTATAGTTTCATCTACTGTACCTCCACAACACCCACTTAAGCACCGTACTTTTTGGAAGGTTTTCATAAAACGTAATGAAGGTAATTTAATACATTTCCCATTCCAGCTCATGTTGACGGGCTTTTTTAATATCTTGTATGGTTGTACGTTTTGTAAAAATGGTTAAGGGAATGTTACTTTTTGCTATAGCCTCAATAAACTCTTTCCATCCAACTGGTAGACTTTCACGTTCTTTCTTTCGTGACCCCACCAGTGCTTCTTTCAATAAGTCAACAATATTTGAATTAGAAATGACTTCACCCGTACTTAACACAAGTTCTTTCTGTTCAGTCCACTGTATTCCATTGTCTTTCAATTCTTTTAATACTAAAGTCACCTTTTGATGATATGTAGGTGGAAAATACTGTACTATATTTGTTTTCTTATATGGAGGTGTACCACGTTTTTGTTTGTAGCGTATATATTCTCCCACAAGCTGTGACATCTTTTTAGCAGATTCATGATTCCTTTCAGCTTTCAATACATGTTTTATTTTACTTTTCAAATCACTCTCCTTAGACTGAGACTTTTTAAGTTCTAACAACATAAAATATTCAGATTCTGGAATCAACACCATTTTCTCTGTGTGTTTCATCGTCGTATAAGCTGTGCTAATAGGGGTAGGGCAAACGTTGCTAAAGTCCCAATAAAACCACCTTTTTGATTAATTAGCTTCTTTTTATGTTTAAGAGATACTTTTTTGTTACTCAGTGTTCTCAACAAGTGTTTATGACGTTTCAGCTTTTTATAAGCTTGCGGATTTAATGGTATATGCCCTCTTAAAATGTTGAGACAAATTTCAAACAAACTAGTCAATTCTTCTTTTGTCGCTTGTTTAAGTAAAACTTTACGTCGCTGTGGTCCACTGCGTGCAAGCAAATGAAGGAATGGTTGATTTGATTTTAGTCGCTTTGACATGTTGCTTCATTCAATGTAAAAGCTAGAAATGACTACTGTGCTATAGACATAGCCTTATTTACATAAACGAAAGGTATGTCATGTGGTAAAATACCAGTACGAATGCGAAGGTGTTCTTCTGTTTTTGGTTTTAAGTCAATAAGCAAATAACCAAAAGGTTTGGTTGTAGCGTCTTGAAACGCTTCAATTAAAAATTGTGATTTGCCTGGATACATTTGACGTGCTAATGTTGTAATTTGTTGATTATCTCTTGGATTCTTAAACAAAATAATATAATTAGAGTTCAAACTAATATTTCGCATTTCTTTTCCTTGATGAAACAAATTGTGCACAATAAACAGAATGCTCAAATTATTATGACTGCTAGCCACGCTAAACAAACGCGTCATACGTTCATCGCTATGACACTGTGTCATTAAGTCATCAATAACCAAGAGATTAGTTGTTTTAGGATCAAATCGGTCTTCAATGTCTTCTGGTATACCTTTATGAAATATTACCTGACGCATAGACTTGTATAAAGGTTGGTCTGCACCATATAACCATAAAATATGTTTTTCCACTTCCAGTGGGTCCAGAACATAAACATGTAAACGGGTGTTTGAATTGCATGTTAAAACCACTGTATGTCTTGGTCTTTTATCCAACTGTTGAATTTTTTCGGCCAGCCCATCCACTTCACAAAGTGTTCTGTTTGTCCTTTTCTTTTACGTGTTTTTAAAACTTTTTCCACTTTAAATAATGAATCAGCGTCTTTTGAAACGGATTGTAATTCTTCTTCATAAAAATGACCATCTATAGGCTCATCCATAAAGTCTTTAAGTCTGTACAAGTTAATACCCTGTTTTCGACACCGATGCGTAATGATAAAGACTTCTTCAGTCCACTTCTGTTGATAGTCACGTTGAAATACATATTTCATATGAGAAATACGTACTTGAGCTTTTATTTTAAATTTATATGGTTTAACTTTTTTAGAAAATTTAATAGTGTCCATGTACATACGTTTCCATACTTTGGCTTCGTTTGTTTTATTTACACCAGCAGGTGATAAGCCATGTAGTGAGGTATGAGGTCTATTATTGTAATTAGCTACAAGTTGTTGTAAGATGTCAGTGTACTTGTATGTTTGATTTTGAAGAAAATAACGGTACATCAAACCTTTTACGGTACGTATGACACGTTCAGCATAATTCGCTTTGGTTTCATTTTTAGTTGTGTAGACATGAATACCTTGTTTTTTTAGAAATTCTTTCACCCACCGGTTGGTGAATTCTGTCCCTTTATCTGACCGTAACAACTTAGGTCGTCTGTCTGTTTTCTGGAAAATGGTTTTAAAGGCTTGTACCACAGAGTCATGTTTTTTATTTGGTAATGGTTCAATCCACAAATATTTAGAAAAAACATCAATGACGACTAGCAGAAAACGAATGCTTTCGTTGTGTGGAGAAAGATTGGTAACGTCAGCTAAATCTGTATCCCATAAGTCATCTATACCTTGTGTTATAATACGCTGTCGTTTAAATTTGTACTTGACGGGTTGTAAGAGTGTAAAGGCGTCTTGATCACGAATCCATTTTTTAACGTTATTATATGAAGTTGCTTTTCCTGTTTGCTTCAGAAGTTGATATAATTTATAAGGCCCAGCAAAAGCACCAGGATGACTTGGATCAAAATAAATTTGATTTAAATAATCTTTCCATTTAGCCATGGTATAAAAACACATTCAGTAACAATTAAACCATTTATTTTACAATAGCATTAAAAACATTATACCTATGCTTAACTACAGCTTAACTATAACTCATGTTTATATGTATAACTGTTTCTATAACAACCATTTTACTTTGAAAGTTCTTTTATTACACTTTCTATAACTCATGTTTCTATAACAAGCATATTACTTTAAATGTTCTTTTATTAGACTGTCTATTTCCCTACTACTCTTCCGTAGTTGCTTCCACTCAGCTGGTGTAAGCAGTATACCTCGTTTGCTAGCATAAGTACGTCCATCTTTTGTGGTAATATAGTCGCGGATATTTACATAGAGTTTTTGCTTGTATCGACACACTTTCACACCTTTTCCATTCCCAATTGGGATGAGAACTTTTAAGTTTTGTTGTTGTGTAGTAGCACTTTCTTGCGTGAAGGCTGGTTCACCACTCACTTTCACACCTTGTGCAGTTGGGATAAGAACGGATTGTTTTAAGTGTTGTAGTATATTGTTTACAATTTCTTGTCTAGTAGCTGGTTCCTCACTAACTTTTATTTCTCCTGAATTCATGTTGACGTTCACTCCTCAGCGGTTCGTTTTAAAATGATGAGGAGTGACTGTGTTGTACCCTTTTATTGTGTAGAAGTGTCCACTGGCGCATGCGTAACTAAACACATTTCTGCTACTAAAAAACGAATGTCTGGTAGCCAATCATAATCAGCCTTTTGTAATGCTAGTCCTAACATAAATTGTTCATGTGGTACACCAAGGCTGTTACACTTTTGTGTAAATTCCACCAACACTTGATGAATCGGTAAGTTAAGCCGTGCTTTTTTCCAGTATGTATTAAAGTATATAAACACAGAATCAAGTTTTTCATTCAAAGAAAAATGAGGTGTTAAAACAAAAGACTTTTCTCGCTGTAAACTAATGTACATCCAATGAGCATAACGTTTTTTAAATTCAAATTCCATTATGCGATACGATTCCATGTGGTTCTACCTTAAGTTCACCACACACCTTACAGAAATTGTCTGGTTCACAGTCTTTACAGTTGTATTTATGACAATGACACTTGTCTCCAAAGAACTCAGATCCACCACAGTACTCACAAATGTAAGCAAGTTGGTTGTACGCGTGTTTGTTACAATTTCTCACTTCTCTCAGATCCTCTTTCTTCAGCTCGCTTTCTTTCATACGTTGATGAAAAAGCTGTATTTTCAATGTTTCATGACATTTTCCTTTCAACAGCTCTGCAACTTTTGGTATAATATCTAAAAATGTATTCCATTCCTCATCATTTAGGTTGATGTAGTTGTTGTACACTTTACTGTTCACTTCTCGAATCCAGTGAAAACTGACATATCTCTTTTCAGCAAAGTTAATGACTGTAATATGTTTATCGTCAGAAAGTTTGAGTTCATATCCTTCATCTCGCATGTGGTAACTATTGACTCTTATTTTATCAAACATAAGAGTTGAGAGAACAATCCATCTTGACCCACGTAAAAGACGTGCAAAGCTTCCATATGCTCCTTCTTCTACACAGACTTGTAAGTTATGACTAATTTCAAATGATGTGTTCATGGTTGCGTTCATGGTTGTGACTGTTGAGTAATACTAGAGTTCATTCCTTTTATATGTCATATACCATATGACGTCATAAAAGCGTTAACCAATTATATTATGAGTTGCTTGAAGACGTTATTGAATTTTTTAACCAATCAGAGTTGCTTGAAGACGTTACAGAATTTTTAACCAATCATATTTGATTCCTCACCCCAATAGGCTATGAACCACTTTCTAACGAGTTCTTTTACTTCAGGCAGCCATTCATGTTCTGTTTTTTGCATAGCTTCCTGTATATTAAACCGTTGGTAAGGAAGATTCAATTCTTCACATTCATCCTTAAATCCATTGAAAAGAATATATGAAGAAACTATAACATGTGCACTTGACCATTTTTTGTTAATGTCTTCCCACCATAGTGCTGGATTTTCTACTCGAATGCGTGAAAACATCCATGTAGCGTACCAATACTTAAATATTTTTTCCATAGCTCTGTCTTCTTCCATGTTTTTTTTTTTTGACTTCACTCTGCAGAGTTCACTCCCTTTTATACCCAACTGGTTGCTGAGTCAAGCTTTTCAAACTTCTTGCAAACGTTTGAATTCACTTCAACTCGTCCATGGTTGAATCGAACAAGGTCTGATACATTCGTCGTCAATGGAACATCATCATCATAAAGTAAAATGATTCTTGCAGCTACAACTAGCATGAGCTCAACTGCCCAAATTGTATTCACGTTGATAAATGCTGAATCAATGTCATAAGTTGATATGATAAATGTTAAATCAATGTTATAAGTTGATAGTTTATGTAGATGTTCACAGTCACGTAGAAACGAGTCGATGAAATCACTTGGAATAGTCTTTCCGACAGCTTCCCAATGCAGATGTAAATTTTTCACTTGCTGCATCCAATCCCATTCAAAAGTAGGAAGCTTTGAAAACACATAGTTAGTATAATTCACTTTGAAGACGTCGTCCATAGTCATACATCTGTCAAGAAGTAATGCTGACATTGTGAAGTCTTTTTTCGTCACACAATGTATTACTAGTTGACTAGTTGACATGTTTCACTCATGCTTTTATACTACTTCCATGTAGCAATCCGTGCAGTCAGCCCCCCATGCTACAGAAGGTGTGCTCAAACCCGTACGGGTTTCAACACACCTGTGCTCAAACCCGTACGGGTTTCAAAACACCTGAAAATACGGGTTTGAGCACACGTGTGCTCAAACCCGTATTTTCCCACTACTGTTTTCAAATTTATCGATCGTTTCCACGGTCTGAACGAGTGCACTCTGAAATTTTATCGATCGGTTTCCTCCACACTCTGAACGAGTGCACTCTAAAATTTATTGATCGGTTTCCCCACACTCTGTACACATGTACTTATTCCTATGCTGTGTGGTTAGAACCATTGAAATATGACTAATTAAATATTATCATAATAATAGTGAAAATAGACATAGAAATATAGCCATTATGTTTAAAAAAAAAAAAAAAAAAACAGTCAAAGTCACATAATGTCACAGAGTCACATGATGTCACAGTCACATGTTGTCACATAATGTCACAGAGTCATAAAAGTGAACAAAAAACCAAAAAAAAAGTTTGCCCCGATGTGGTATCGATCCCGGGACTCTCAGGTTGCTAGCCGTTTGCTCTGCCAAGTGAGCTATCGCGGCTTGAATGTTGAACGATCTGATAATGACATACATACTTGAAACTAATTATGTTCACATAGCAATTACATAGTCATATAGCTATATGGCTATGTCCGATACATGCCATGTCTTGGTCCGGGGGGGGGGGGGTCCGATACATGTCATGTCTTGGTCCTGGGGGGGGGGGGTCCGATTCATGTCATGTCTTGGTCCTGGGAGGGGGGGGGGGGGGTCAATTCATGTCATGTCCTGGTCCTGGGGGGGGGGGTCCGATTCATGTCATGTGTTGATCCTGGGGGGGGGGGGTTCGATTCATGTCATGTCTTGATCCTGGGGGGGGGGGTCTTCTAAGATTGAGGACCCGGGGGGGGGGGTCTTCTAAGATTGAGGACCCATGATATGAAAGTGATGCCCGAGGGTGGGTTCGATCCACCGACCTTCAGATCATGGGTCCGCTTACGGGTCCTCTGCTCTACCAACTGAGCCATTCAGGCCAGAAGGTTAATCAGCAGGAAAATATTCCTCATATGCGGTTGGAATCACATCACACATGATTGACAGGTCATGTGACCAATGATGATTGACAGGTCACGTGACTAATGACGTCATGATGATTGACAGGCGACTTAGGGTTATCCTGCTTAGAACTGTCTTAATATGCCATAACATCATGATGACGTCATGATAACGTCATGATGACGTCATTATAACGTCATGATGATGACGTCATTATAACGTCATGATGACGTCATTATGACGTCATTATAACGTCATGATGATGATGTCATTATAACGTCATGATGACGTCATTATAACGTCATCATGATGACGTCTTTATAACGTCATGATGACGTCATCATGACGTCATTGAACGGGCGCGCGCTCTTTCGATTACCTGTTTCAAAATACCCATGCGAATTCGAAAACAATCACGTCACTGTTTTCGGAGCCCCATGGGGCTCCGAAAACACCTCGTGATGTCATTTTGACGTCACTTCCTGTTTTCGGAGCCACACTTTTATCCTGCTGAAAATCCCATTCCTTCTCAAATTTATTGATCGTTCCCACGCTCTGAACGAGTGCACTCTAAAATTTATCGATCGGTTTTCCCCCACACTCTGTACGAGTGCACTCTGAAATTTATCGATCGGGTTTTCCCCACAGTGACGTCAATATGACGTCACTGTTTTCAAACCCCCGTGGGGGTTTGAAAACACCACGTGACGTCACTATGACGTCACTTCCTGTTTTCAAACCCCCGTTTTTCCCCTACTAGTACAGCAACATGTTTTATTTACAGCGGCATGTTTTATTTCTCTCCAACACTATGTTTAATCTTTAAATCGATCTATCGAGTCTGCGTCTCATTCACAGTCAAATCTGCAAGTTCATAGTCCACATCTTTCAAAACTGAATATTGTGCGCTATTCCACGAAGGTATTGCAACAACTCCGTTGGGCAACAGAATTAATTCAATAAACTGGGGCGCGAACTGATAATTGCAATTATTGAACGTATGCATTAAATTGCATTTATAAAATTTTTAACTTAGCACAAATTAGCACAAATTGCAACAACTCCGTTGGGCAGCAGTTAATTGCTATCAATTGGGGCGCGAATTGATAATTGCAATTATGGAACGTATGCATTAAACTCCAATTATACCTACTTTCAACTACATCATAGCGAACTTGCTTAGCTTTTAGCTACAGATCACAGAACTGCAATTATACCCCTTTCAACCAGATCATTGCGAAATGGCTTAGCTTTTAGCTACAGATCACAGAACCGTATTAGTTTGTTGTTCGTTAGTGAAAATATTTTAAATGAAAATTGGAAAAAATTATGGTGGGGGGTATTGGCAAGGGGTATTGTCCTAGACCCCTCGTGGCGATATCATGGTGGTGATATCAGGCTATGATATCAGGCTATGACATGAGGTGGTGATATCAGTTTGTGATATCTGGCGGTTTTTCCAGGGGTGTTATTAGGTGGTGATATCAGGCTATGATATCAGGGGGTGATATCAAGCTATGATACCAGGGGTGATATCAGGTGATGATATCAGGGTATGATATCAGATGTGATATCAAGTAGTAATATCAGGTGGTGATATTACTCTATGATGTCAGGGGGTGATATCAGGTTGTGATATTAGGCTATAACATGAGGTGGTGATATCGGGTTGTGATATTAGGCTATAACATGAGGTGGTGATATCAGGTTGTGATATTAGGCTATAACATGAGGTGGTGATATCGGGTTGTGATATTAGGCTATAACATGAGGTATTGATATCGGGATGTGATATTAGGCTATAACATGAGGTGGTGATATCAGGTTGTGATATTAGGCTATAACATGAGGTGGTGATATCAGGTTGTGATATGAAAAGGTGGCTTGTAAATAGAGAGAATAATGAGTAGCTTTGGTACAGACACTGTTGTGGCCATTTGAGAGAGACATTTTACGAGTAAAACAAATGAGAGACTGAGTTAATTCGCTATCGACGTTTTTATAAACATTTGAGTAGACGATCGCATCAAGGAACGGTCTTATTTTGTGAGAGCTTTCGTGTTTTTTTATTTGTGTCTGTTTGTAAGAGAGCATAGGGAGTGGATGAATTTGTCCACTTGGGAAATAGTCGGAAAATGCCCAGTTCAAGAACGACAATTGTTGGACTGGAAATGCCTGGTTGGAAAATGTCCAGTTATAAAGTATGCCAGATTTGTTTGGAAGGATGAAGGAAAGTCAGCCGTGAAATAAATACGGCCCATGAGATCACTATACCCTTAAAATATCCCCCGGTAAAAATGCAGTCAAAAGTTAATGCAAGTAAATAATTGTCCCTCCCCACGGAACTTACGCATTAAAATATGGCTTTTTGTTTGGCAGAGTACTTCCGGTAGAATTTGCTGGTCAGTCACTGTGAGTACTTCCGGTAGAATTTGCTGGTCAGTCACTGTGAGTACTTCCGGTAGAATTTGCTGGTCAGTCACTGTGAGTACTTCCGGTAGAATTTGCTGGTCAGTCACTGTGAGTACTTCCGGTAGAATTTACTTGTCAGTCACTGTGAGTACTTCCGGTAGAATTTACTTGTCAGTCACTGTGAGTACTTCCGGTAGAATTTACTTGTCAGTCGCTGTGAGTACTTCCGGTAGAATTTACTTGTCAGTCACTGTGAGTACTTCCGGTAAAATTTTCTGGTCAGTCACTGTGAGTACTTCCAGATTTCGGTGACATTTCACCGATCACTAACTATATATTTTCGCTAAATTTGTCAAAATGGGGGGAAGGGGTATGAGTTATGTCAGAGAGTGTTGTTTTCGTGGGAGATGTTACCTAGGATTTTTTTGGAAATGTTTGAAGGAGCAAACCAGTTTTATTCGTATGTTCTTTTATTGGTATCTCCATCAGTCATGGAATGTAAGATTTCTTCCAAGTTTGTGCCAAATCAAGATTACCACATAATGACTGAAATCTACAGTATGTCGTTTTCGAAAGTTATTCAACCATAAATTAGATTACTTAAAACCAGTTGTAATGCAGACTCTTTTCTACATTCCTGTAGTTGTAGGGTTGCGCTATGCTCTTATTGTGAATGCCAAGATCTTAAAATACATTAAAGCAATGGGGTTGTTCTACGATGCATGCCACCCCGCCCCCCCCCCCCCGCCCCAACAAAACAACAGCAAGCAATGCATATCCATGTACACAAATGTCAGAATCTTATCCGGTATGTTAGAGTTCTTTATACAGTAAACCCTGCACTTAGTACCACACTAGATGTCCAGGGTCCTGAGTCGTGACATGTCCGGTGTAACAGGCTGTCTCACCCCCCCCCCCCCCCACCGTACAGTTTCCCCCGGGGGGAAGTTATACTGGGCTATCTTCCCCCCTCCAGTCTGTTTTGGCCCAACAACACGAATTCTTTTTGCGTGTAAATGTATTCTAATAATATTTGTTCATGTAAATAAATGAACTCAATTAAAATGTATAAACTTATTTTGAACTACTGTATTGATTAAATTCAAGACAATGCAACAGAAATATAAAAAGGCATCATTGATCAGCAAGTTCTTTGTTTTTTTTAATATCCTATCTAGCATTTTTAGAGAGCGCAAGTGGTCACTCCTGATCGCTATGATAATCATAAATAACATCAACATCATCCAAGAGGCGCTTTCTTAATTGTATGTTCAACTCTATCTTCTTTTTAGAAAGTGATACCAATAGGGGGCAAAAAATACCAGGTAGATTCCTTGTCTAGCTTCCCCCCGGGGTGAAGATAGCCTACCCAGATAGCAGTTCCACATGGGGACTATGCTTAATACATGTGGATATTCCCACGTACCCACACATAAATAATGTGTGTTTTGTTGGGGGAATTCCCATGTAGTTACGTGGGATTTGGGAGAGTTTGAGACTCTTTCCGATGCGTTTTATGCGCATGTGAACCCATGCGTTTCATACGCATATATTTCCATGTATTTTATATGTGGGAATTCCCCCGCATATTAAGCATGGAATTTTAAAGGGACGACCCACCCTGGGCATAGACGCTAACTCCATCGAATACACAGACATGAACCTTTATAACTATAGTGCAGTTATAAAGTACTCCTTAAAAGAATTTTAAGCATAAAAATTTTAATGAAATTGGTATTTCCATGTCTAACTTTCTATTATACTTAGAACAAAGGTAGCCTTCGACCAAAATATGCAGAATTTAGCAAAATTTAAATATATTATCGCTCAATGGCGGCTGTTTACGGTCTGCGATAATAAGCCCACATTGCCTGACTGCGTATAATATGCGTATATTTTCCCATGCATTTACTAAGTGGAAATTTTCACGCATTATATACGTGTATTTTTCATGGGAATGCCCATATGGGAAATCCCACGTAAAATATACGTGTAATATACAAATGACTTCTAATAACATTTTACGTGAGAATTCAAAAGTAAAATATACATATAACATGCGTTAATTACCCATGCAGTTTACGCGTGTATCTACCCGTACATTTTATACGTAGGAAAGTTTATACGGAAATCACACCGTGGGAATGTCCACGTATATTACCCATTTTTTTCTATGTGGCCATGCCAACGTCCCACGGTACGAAAAATTATGCTAACTGGGTAGTCTATCTTCTCCCGGCGGGGCAGGTGGCTGTACAGGGGGCAAGATACACTGTTACACTAGTTTACTGAAGCTTCTTTATTATGGAAACAAACTAAAAACAAGTCCGGTATAACAAGTAGTCCGGTTTATCGAGGGTGTCAGGAACAGGGGTTCTAGTGTAGCATTCTCGTGCTCGGGTAACTCAATGATCGCATGCTTGCATCACAATCATATCATACATTCAATCATAAGTAGGTCACTTTCTATTGTTGTAACAGGTTTTGATTTCTAAGTCAAAACCTGTTTGAAATCGAGGCTGTAAAAAAGAAAACCGTTTGATTTTTATTTTTATTTCCACATGCCTCTTCCTCCGACACGAAACGAAATCTTGTACTTTCCTCACAGTCACTGTTGCCTTCAAACTTTGGATACTCATTTTCCATGTCGTTTTCAAATATATTTGTGTCGATCAGGTCAAGAGAGCGGTCACTCTCGGGTTTATCATTAGTCCCCTCGGTATCGATTTGTGACAGAATTTTGTCCATCGAATCGTCACAGTTTACATTTTCTTGATTTGTTTCGATTTGTGATATAAAAATGTCCGTGGAATCAGCACTGTCACTTTGATTTAGAACCTGTGTTAAGTCGCCATAAAAAACTGACAAAATCAGCACCATTTTCAATATCTTATGTATTATCCATTTTGTTGTTAGCCGTTTGGCCGCCTGTTAGAAAAGTCGATGAAATTGATTCTACGTCAACTTTTTATAACGTGAAAGCAGCTTTTGATGTATTTCACACTTATTAATTGAATGAGCATTTGACCAAAGTTCCGCACGCAAACAAAGGGAGGTTTTGACTGACCACTTCTTGCTTGGAGAAAGTTCCCTACTAATGATTGAAAAACGGTAAATAATTCGAACACAGGTTTTGACTGGATTTTCAAAACCTGCGGGCTCCGCCCTTAGGTTTTGAAAAACCAGTCAAAACCTGGTTCTCATTATTTACCTTATTCATCACAAAGCCCCTACTTCCAAAGACACATTAGCGAACTTATCTGAAATAAGTCGTGACTACAAATTATAGCTACTTCGTCTCCCTTAATTGCTCCATCCAGTGAGTAATTGGATGGAAAAACTGATCAAGTTGAAGGAATAAGACGAGGCAAAAAGAATAGCAATAATTTTACCAGATCCCGGGACGACGTTCCTTCAACTTCCTCTCAAACATTTTATTTTTTTATGTAAAAATTAGTTTCAATTAACTACCGAAATGATTATTTAATGCAGAAAGTCGTGGTATTTAATGATATCAGTTATTGATTCTTATATAAAAATTAATGAAACGTTGTTTGTAGCATTCAAATAATTGCTAATATCACAAATTTAACCCAATTTGTCACACAAGTTTGTGGCAACATTATTTGGGCAAAAGAAGATATTATCGAATATTGAATTATAATTTATGATTGTATGTCTTTAGTGAACTGGCTTTGTTAATATCACTAAGCTAATCATCGATACGAATTATGCAAGTAATATAAGTCATAAAATTTTTACATTCACGGTTAAGTAAAGCAAACAATATCAAATCAATAAATGTATAGCGATATAAAAAATTACTGCTGTCATCGATTGAATTTCTGATATTATTTATCCAATGTATGATTTCAGATAAAGAATTTCTTATAAAGTTAATATGTATAAATTCATATTCAATTGGTAAAACCATTTACTTAGAATAGCCGTTCATTATTCTATGTATTAAATCGTTGTCTCCATATACAGAGAAATTCAGGGATAGGGCCTCCACTCACTCACAAATGTGATCATCCTCTCACAAATGTAACCACCCCTGACAAATGTGACCATCCCAGCCTCACAAATGTGACCACTCCAGCCTAAAAAATGTGACCAGCCGTTCACAAATGTAATCACAATCCTCACAAATGTGACTACCCCTCACAAATGGGACCAGCTCACCCTCACAAATGGAATGCGCGACGTTTCGTCTAGCGATGTTTCGTCTAAATATGCAAGGTGCGGCGTTGCGTCTAAATTTCGAAAAAAGTAAACCCTTATTTTTTTAAAATTTATTTACAAATATACAAAAATCTCACACTCCAGGCCTTTTCATTATACATGAAATAAATAAGCAATCCTGCAGTACAGTACCTCTGACACTTCACTTTCTTGATTTTGCCCGTTAACTGACTGCGGAATAACTGGTCGTACTCCGTATACCTGGCATCTCATGGCAAAGAAAGGATTTATTTTGAGGTAAAACTTAATTTATAATGATAATAATTTAGACGAAACGTCGCGCCTTGTACATTTAGACAAAACGTCGCTAGATGAAACGTCGCTAGACGAAACGTCGGGATACCTCACAAATGTGATCACCCCCACTAATGTAACTACCCCTCACAAATGTGATATGCTACCATAAAAAATGCAACCACCCTGTCCTCACAACTGTGACCACTACACCCTCACAAATGTGACCTTCCCTTCACAAATGTGACCATCCGACAAACAGCATTACTTTTCAATAGTCCCAAGATTTCAAGGTGCCTTCCATTATAATGGCCCTCAAAGACAGGATAACCCCATCCCGCAGTCACAACTGTGACCACCCCCACCCCTCACAAAGGATTACGCCGGAAGTAAGGCCAAGTCGTTTCGCTGCCACTGTTGCTGCTTTTCTCATGTTTTCTCTGTACTATATTTCCTCAAATGAGTGAGGAGACCCCAAGTCACTTCTTTGCAAAACAGTAGGGCATTAAAGCCATTTGTCTACTTAAATAAGTCAATAAGGAAAATATATCGGTGTTTGTCTTTTGGGGGCTTCCGTATATTGTAACATTAAAAAAATGCACCAACGTCGGTCACAGAGTCATATATCTAACCGGTCTGTGTACGCAATGAACATAAAAAACTAGCAGCAGTCAACCTAACCTCTCAAGCAATTGATGTCAACGCCGGCATTTATCTTCTTAATTTATGTATTTGTAACTGCTTACCCGACCCCTTTGTACTTTCGTAAACAAGCTACTTTTTAAGGCTTTCTTGGCTTTAAATAACTGGCGTAAGTGAAGGTCTTATTTAGGTTGCAGCTGTACAATACACAATATCAGGAGAAAATACTAAAGAAAACACCCAGGAAGTTTACACGCCGTATTTGCTAAACATAATTGATTGCATAATTGATGGTATTACTTATAAACGTATTGCTCAATTAAATACACAAGTTTTTGGTTGTATTTCAGACATGCTTCTAATATTCAGGCAAACAGTAAATCGAGGGCGATTCACATGTGATTACCACATGGGCTTTGTGAGAAGTCTTGATACGTCTGCTTTCTTCCCTGAACCAGCCGACTGATGTGCCGTCAGGTGGAACAATAGCACCCATTCATTTTCACATTTTTATCATCAATATTTTGTTCGATTCGTAGAACAATTAAGATTTTATAAATCGAGATAGAAGTTAACAAAATAAAATTAATGCTTGAAATTTATTGTTTGCTGTTGTTATTGTGGGTGTTATTGCAGAAATATCAGCGGTCATCTCCGCTGAACAACGCTGAAAATCTGGCTCTCGCTTGTCATAAATGTAATAGTCTGCACCAATAATCGTCCTGCTAAGTAAAAGTCTTTATGAATGGTCATTCTGCTGAATAATAGTGTCTGTGAATGGTCGTCCTGCTGAGTAATAGCCTCTACGAATGGTCGTCCTGCTGAATAATAGTCTCTGTGAATGGTCGTCCTGCCGAGTAATAGTCTCTGTGAATGGTCGTCCTGCTGAGTAATAGTCTCTATGAATGACCGTCCTGCTGAATAATAGTCTGTGTGAATGGTCGTCCTGTTGAGTAATTGTCTCTGTGAATGGTCGCCCTGCTGAGTAATAGTCTCTACGAATGGTCATCCTGCTGAGTAATAGTCTCTACGAATGACCGCCCTGTTGAATAATAGTCTCTGTGAATGGTCGTCCTGCTGAGTAATAGTCTCTGTGAATGGTCGTTCTGCTGAGTAATTGTCTCTATCAATGGTCGTCCTGCTGAGTAACAGTAAGTATGAATGACTGAACTGCTGAATAATAGTAAAAATAAAACATCAGCTGTCCTGCTGAATGGTTGTATTAGTGAGTATTTATCTCTCTGAATACTTGTCCTTTTAGGTAATAGTCTCCATCAATGCTTGTCGTAAATAATGAAATTTGAGATTTTGCGTTATGAGCAAAATAAAATATATGCGAGAATATACATATGCTGTTTTGATAAAACAAGCATAAATATCAACTACACTAAAAGAAACATAAATAAAGTAGGAAATAGATTGCTTTTTATAAATACCGGCTTGTTGTGAATACTAAGGTTTTGAATAAAGGAACCTAAACTTGATATGATGATCAAATGGCTTAGTCCTGATCCCCCGTGACCTAATGATTCATAACCCTTTTTCCCTAGATCAGTATATAAGAGACAGTTTTGCCCTGGTCCCCTATAACTGTCTTGTATCATGATTCGTACAAAACAACTCCCAGAATATCAGAGATGGCGTAGCCCTGACACCTCGTGACCCGATGGCTTACTGGTCTTGTTTTGGATCATGTATTTGTGGTCATTTTGCAGGATCTTATTGATTATCTATTGGCTATTTCTTTATATATTGTGTTTTAAGAAACTGAACCGTTCATAAAAAGGGCTATAAGAAAATAGTACCAAAAAGTATGTTCTGCATTTTAGTGATCTGTGAAATACTAAATTATTGTTGAATTAATGCTGAATTTCATGTATCATTTAACCCCTGCTTGTTTGGTTTCCTCTTCGTAGCAAGCAGATGTCAAAGATGGGCAATGTGCTAAAAATGAAAAAAATGAAATGACGCTGAAGAAAGGCATTGTTATTGCTAAAAGAAATGATAACCTTAACATAAAAGTGTATTTAAAATGGTGTTGTTATAAGTGTTAAACTTTGCTCAATCGTGGACAGATTTATATGAACAAGTGACGATACTAAAGTGTTACTAGCATGGTTCGCTTCAGCATAATTTCATATGGAGTAGACGTGCCAATGTATTATTACAAAAAACATAATGGATGAGACACGATATTACTGAAAGACAATGATATGTCACAAGTCAGCTGCCTCCCCTTCACACTGGCAGATATTGCTTAATTTCTTCACTTAAATTGATGAAAATCGTGTGTTTCTGACAAGTCATTATTAGCTCGATGACAGATATGAGTGTTACAAATTTCATTTCTTATTATATGTTTGCTCATAATATTGATTACATAGCTTTGGATTAGTTCGGAAATTTAAATTTAAAATCCTTTTCATGAAGCGTATATATATATATATATATATATATATATATATATATATATATATATATATATATATATATATATATATATATATATATATATATATATATATATATATATATATATATATATATATATATATTGAAACTTTACGTACATATTTTCATTTTGGGAACTCTTGTATAGATTTCATAATTTTATTTTTCAATATAATTTTTGCAGTTTATATTGTGTAAACATATGTTAGAATCATTTATGAATAAAAAATCTCAACAATATAAGAAATAAAATATATAAATTTTGCCATAACATACAATACGCATAAATTCCTTTTGGAAATTTTCTTTGTATTTGTGTCTCCCTGAATAATCAAAACTAATAATTTTTAAAACAAACCATAACCATAGCGGAAGAGAATAGGTTCGGTTGAATTCTACACAGAGAAACACCATACCAAAGATTTGATACACTAATTAAAAGGTTGGTGCAAACTTGATCTTCGTTAGCGTATTAAATTTAACAAGTTATTAAAATAAGCTATGATAAAATAGCATTTATATGCCATTCCAGAAATTTGATACATGAGATAAAAAGGTTATGTGAATATGATCTTATTAAAAGCTTATTCATTTAAAAAGCTTATTCAATTAAGACTGTGATTGAAAATATCTTGGTGAACATTCGCATTTATTTAGCAGGAATTGTAGGCTAGTTTAAGACAACGTTATGCTCGTGGTCAAACGTTACACAAACGCTGTTACAGAAACGAATAATCTCATAGTATCACAGTATATCTAGCCCTGTGGTATCACATTACACCTGGGTCTGCAGTATACCAGCATATCTGCTTCAGTAGTATACCAGCATATCTAGTTCCGTACTATCCCAGCATATTTGGTTCCGTAGTATACCAGTATATCTGGGTCCATAGTATACCAGCATATCTGGGCCGGTAGTATCTTAGCATATCTGGGCCCGTAGTATCACACAACAGTTGGTCCGTAATATTGCAGTAGAAATGTACATGTCAGGATCACAAGACCCAAATTTCATTTTTGGTACATAAACCGGGAAATAATGAGAGAAAATCCAGTCCTTTGCCTCCTAGCTTACGTTTCCTACAGTGTGATGAGTAGCTCTTCTCCGCAGGTGATGTTAAACCACTTACTAAGTCTTATATAAATGGTGGCGCTGTTACAGCAATTTCACCATATCTTCTCAGATCATCACTTTTCTAATGTCTAAGTAATTCAGTGACTTTAGTCATCCTGTTATTTTACATTAGCTTTTCACCCGTTTCAACTAATCAGAACGTGAATTACGTTAAGCAAAGTACAGTATCGGACTGGAGCAAGGATTGATAGGACAACTACGCTTCTTTAGTATAAATTCACCTGATTCGTTTGAGGAAGATAAACGTGTAATTCCTATTCAACTATTTAGCTAAATGTATCAAATTTGCTTGTGCAAAACACAAGGTTATGAGAGTTTTCTCAAATCCACTGCATAATTTATTACCTTTATTATTTTTTTATAGTTCAGCTGTAAAACATACAATATTTAAAATACCAATGTATCTGGAACAATTCAGTTTTTATTGCCGTATACAGCAATGAATGAAAAATTAAAATCGATTAAAAATATCAAGCTGCAATAGAACAGTGCCCATATATAAGATCGCTGACTTTTTAGCTTACAATTGCAATTCTTTACGAGATTCTGATCTATGAACTTGAAACAGATTCATAAAAATTACAAATGATGAAGGCTTTTACTTCGGACACATCCTTGAGGTATTCCGGCAAATTAGTTAAAAAAAGGAAAAACTTCACTAATGATGCAAGTATATCAACTGATGAGCAACTCCATGAACAAAATGTCTGCGTCACAAAGAGCTAAGAACGTAAATGTTGCTCTGTCTCACACAAAAATTGTCCTCGTAGCGGCAGCTGCTCTCAGTAACTGTATGTAAAATCAAACCTATTGTTCTTTGCCAAGGTAATGGACTCAGTTAACAGATGTCAAATAATGACAGAAAATATCCGAGGAATCCTTTTCAAAATTGATTTTAACATATCAACCGACTCGCTCGATAAAATAAAATAAGTAATTTAAGGTGCATGAATGTTTTGTACATTTAATATCATTTAAATTAAATTAAGAAACAGTAGATGTTGGTACATGATGCACTATGTACAAAATAAGAGATAAATAACAAGCGCTCATTTGTGTTAAATAAGTATTATATATCAGTATTACGTTCTTGAAAACATCCTCACAATATTTAAATTACATTACACATTTACATATCAATGGTCTCACTCTCCTAAAATATCATATGGAGATATCTTTCAATCCTAAAATATCACATGGAGATATCTCAATCTCGTAAAATATTATATTGTGTAGTTCAATGGCAGCAAAATATACGTAGAGCAGTACAATTTTTTAGAACAGTTCAATGCCAACAAAACAGTCGTTCAACAGTACGATCTAAACATTTTATAACAGTTCAATGGCAACAAAACAGACTTACAGCAATACAATCTAATCGTTTTGATACCATGACCGAACTGAGTTCGGGTTTACCTTTTCCCAAAATAGTTTAAGTAAGATTAAATTGGAAGTATCAAGGTTTTCGCAATCCTACTTGATATAAGAAAAATTATACACAATGCAGTGACTTTTTATGTGTGTTTAATGTTGAATTGCTCGATATGCTGATATAGGAATTGCAATTATAATTTACTTATATAATACAGTATTTCTGTACTTTTAAGAAAGACTTTCGAACAAGAACAGCTTATGTTGATGCGGATATATTGTGCCATATTTACCATAAATATGAAACCGTTGGTACTACTGTGCCTCAAGTATGATGTAACAAAGCCTTGAGGAATCTGAAGATTCCATGGTTGTGGTTTTCGATGTAAAGTTGTATTTCAAATGGCTTAAAGTGTCTGTAAGAAATTTTAAGACATGTATCTGTTTCTTTGGGAGAGTTTTGTTGTCACCGATATGGCATTAAATTTAAAGAATTTGCGGATACTTGGAAATGAACCAGTACTATCAAATCCAGCTTAGTCGTTGTAAAAAGTAACGTTTTCTACCTAAATGATTTGTACTTCGGCCTATTGTATGTCTAGGAAACTAGTACGGGAAAAATAAGATAAACTGAGCGAGGACCAATTACGTATTCATGCATGACTGGATAGTAATTCTTACAACTGACTATACGGTTACTATATGTTTAAAGATAAGCGTGTGTTGTCATTGTTGTAAACACATGGGAAACACATGGGAAACATGTGGCTTACGATACATTGTTAAATATATATTAAGTGCTATAACCGCACATAGGGTAACAAAAAATAAATGATATATAGGAACCGCATGTTCACTCTACGCCATAGTAGTATACACCATATATCTTTGCCATATGGTAACCATATTGTTGCTCTTTTGTATTAAAAGAAGACAATAATGTTTAAGCTTGGCATTTTATTTTGCTTTCAGACGGTGTTATGCCTTTGAAACTCGATAAATACTCTGTTTTACACAGAGGATTTGCTCCTTATTTTCTTAAAATTATCTTATACACTGTGCATCACAAGATAACGTCATCAAGCCATGTTGAATTTTAAGCCAAGTAAAGCCGTTGAGGCCACATACTGTGGCTGTGCTTAGGATTAACTAATCTTGCTGTGGATTTTCGTAGGGTTAGCAATTCGTAGTATAAAAAGAGTACAAGACTCTACTTAACGAAGTCTGTCATAAAGTGGGGGGAATACGATACCTTCATTTTCCTGGATTTATGCAATTGTAAGCATTTTCAAAAACAGTTTTAAGAACCTGAATCATCTAATTTTTGTTAGTTATAATGTAAGGTTCATTTCCCAAATCAATACAGAAAAAGTACCGCCTGGATACCCCATAATCCGGATAGGATACCTCCCGAATCAGGATATATATTGTCAACTCAAAAAAAACTGCCTGGATACCCCCCCCCCCCCCCCCAAATCCTGATAGGATACCTCCAGAAACCGGATAACATACCTCCATAATCCGGATATATATATATATATCGAGCTTGAAAAAAAATTACTGACACCAAATGTTTTACTGTACATCATTTCACTGAGCTGGATGCCTATGTATTATGTCTGTGGCTAAGAACCTCTCATGAACGTTTTGCAGGCTATCATGTATACCTGTCATCATGAAGGCTGCATAGTTTTTGCGCGCACTGTATTTTATTTTTGCAGAACATAAGTTATGTGCTCCTGAACGGATCACATAATCGGGAGTCACTAAATTTCAATCACCATATTTGTTTATTAAAGATAAATGAATTGTTTTGGCCCTTCGTCACGCCAGGTGCTTGTATTTACAGCTGTGTTTTAGATAAATGACTGGGGAAAAAACCGCGTCAGTTCCAGGCCAGTACCTGTAAATTGACGTTATAACACATCGAACTGTTAATAGACGATATAGTTTTATAGTTTTTTTTTTCAAGGAATGATGCGATGAGAACGGGAAGACGTTGTGTGGATGGGGAGAGGTGGAGGGGGGCGGGGGGGAGGGAGAGGTGGAGGGGGGCGGGGGGGGGCGGTTTTATCACAGAGCTTGCATGCCGTGCCAGTTTTTTGTTGGAACATTCATAGATGGCAGATTTGAAGGCCTCGGGGAAGAGGGGGGCGGGCATTTGGCAGCATAAGTGTTAACATGCGTGTTAAAAAAAACAAAAAACAAACAAACAAAAAAAAAGAAAACAAACATAAACAAAAAAAGCGACGAAAGGCGCGTACTTTTGGTGTCAGGCGCGGTCCCCGCGGACTGACAATTTTGTTAAAGGAGGGAGGGGGAGGCTGTAATTTTCACTCAGTACTCCTCCTACAAATTGCACACACACACACACACACACACACACACACACACACACACACACACACACACACACACACACACACACACACACACACACACACACACACACACACACACACACTCACACACACACACACACACACACACACACACACACACACACACTTCTCACTGTGTCACAAACACATAATCGCGTGAACAGTGGGTCTTTTTATTCATAAATTTGACACTCCGCGTTAAGGGAGTGAAATATATTTGTAAAGCTTGGCAAGTCATTCCCACTTGGTATTGAAAATTCCAAATGGGGGTGGATTGCCTCGAATTCTATTTTTTTCCTCCTTTTTTTATTTTTTTTTCTTCTTCCGCCTAATCGGTTTCCAGACATCTCCTCCAAGACCGCTGAAGCTAGACCAACCAAACATGTATGGAGGGTCATCAGAAGTGGTGCACCTGATAAACATTTTTGACCTTGACCTTACTGGAAATTCTCACCGTGTCCTCTCACTGTGTCCTCTCACCGTGTCCTCTCACTGTGTCCTCTCACCGTGTCCTCTCACTGTGTCCTCTCACTGTGTCCTCTCACCGTGTCCTCTCACTGTGTCCTCTCACCGTGTCCTCTCACTGTGTCCTCTCACCGTGTCCTCTCACCGTGTCCTCTCACTGTGTCCTCTCACTGTTCCCTCTCACTCTGTCTTCTCACTGTATACGTTCACTTTTCATTCTGCTCCTGCTGGAGTAAATTGGCGCTATTTTTGGGATCAGAATGTTTACCCCCTTTTCGGCCTTTTCACTTTGTTTTATTAATTGGGGTTGGGGGGGGCGGTTGATACGTTTTTAAATAATTGGCTGCAGCATGCACGATACTTGCATGTCCTCGGCTTAATCAGAACTTCAGTAGCTACAGTTATTTGACAGTAATGTTGCCTTACTTCGGTGTATTCAGAAAATAAAACGTCCCTTTTTATGATTGGATATGGTTCGTTTAAGCTTTTGACGTAATTAACTGCAACAAAAGATCACAACGAGAATGCAAGTCATACACTGTCAATATGTCCCCTGACGTAACGACAGACAAACGTGCGAAAGTAATGAATTTATAAGAGCAAAAACCTTGGCCTTGAGTGAACCGCAAGGTGTCGCCACATTAGCATGAGCTACGCCGGAAGTGTTGCTGTAACCTCGCCCTGTAATATCCACCTCAGCCCAGACACTGACACTTAATTGGTTATAGCCTGAAGGACTGGAGCATGTACCAGAAGATGTGTTGTGAATTGTTATGAAGACCGATCGCAATACTTATCTGGCAGTGCTAGTACTCATTCGCATATGCCTGATAGAGCTAGTACTCATCCACACGTGCCTGACAGAGCTAGTACTCATCCACACGTGCCTGACAGAGCTAGTACTCATCCACACGTGCCTGACAGAGCTAGTACTCATCCACACGTGCCTGACAGAGCTAGTACTCATCCACACGTGCCTGACAGAGCTAGTACTCATCCACACGTGCCTGACAGAGCTAGTACTCATCCACACGTGCCTGATAGAGCTAGTACTCATCCACACGTGCCTGACAGAGCTAGTACTCATCCACACGTGCCTGACAGAGCTAGTACTCATCCACACGTGCCTGACAGAGCTAGTACTCATCCACACGTGCCTGACAGAGCTAGTACTCATCCACACGTGCCTGATAGAGCTAGTACTCATCCACACGTGCCTGACACGAGCTAGTAATCATCCACACGTGCCTGACATGACCTAGTACTCATCCAGACGTGCCCGACACGAGCTAGTACTCATCCACACGTGCATAACAGAGCCAGTACTCATCCACATGTGTGTGACAGAGCTAGTACTCATCCACACGTGCCTGACAGAGCTAGTACTCATCCACACGTGTGTGACAGAGCTAGTACTCATCCACACGTGCCTGACAGAGCTAGTACTCATCCACACGTGTGTGACAGAGCTAGTACTCATCCACACGTGCCTGACAGAGCTAGTACTCATCCACACGTGCCTGACAGAGCTAGTACTCATCCACACGTGCCTGACAGAGCTAGTACTCATCCACACGTGTGTGACAGAGCTAGTACTCATCCACACGTGCCTGACAGAGCTAGTACTCATCCACACGTGCCTGACAGAGCTAGTACTCATCCACACGTGCCTGACAGAGCTAGTACTCATCCACACGTGCCTGATAGAGCTAGTACTCATCCACACGTGCCTGACAGAGCTAGTACTCATCCACACGTGCCTGATAGAGCTAGTACTCATCCACACGTGCCTGACAGAGCTAGTACTCATTCGCACATGTCCTTTACCGTCATACTACGACACATAGGGACCTGCTGTTTATGACATCATAAAGGTAGGCTGTTGCTAGATCAGCCAGACAGGTGCTTCCCCGTCAATCTACGACACACGCGGGCGGGTGCACCGTCACAGTACGACACATACGGCTCTACTGTTTATGACGTCACAAAGGTGGACTGTTACCTAGCTCAGCTAGGCAGGTTTTTCCCCTTCATACTAGAACAAATACATTCCCGCCACTCACGGCGTTACCATGGTATTACAATATTATAACTGAATGAAGCAAAATAAATACATCGTGATTGTTTGTTGAACTTAAACTGCAAGAATATTTTTTGTTATTCAAATAAGAAAAGAAGAAAAAAGATAAGATCATCTGTAACGTTCAGTGGAACTGATAACCTCGATGACGTGTCTTCCTTTGAAGCAGACGTTTCTCGCTAATCCGTCTCGTGATTCATAAAGAAAACCTCCTTTGCTTACAGACTGCGTGCAAATAGCCTCGGTTAAATATTGATAGGAGGGGGTTTGTGCGGCAGGCGAGCCTGGCGTGATGAGTAGAGAGTAAGGTGATAGGGCACGCACACGGGTGCTGTAATCAGTTATGACTTGGATATCCTGACGTAGAAATGTGATAACCGCACGCAAAGCGGGACGCCCTTGTACTCGCCGATCCTGATGCCATTAGCTGGAACCCCTTGTAAGATTCCTGGTAAGAAAACGCAATGTTTCTCAGCACGTGACTTTCAAAAAAACAACAATAACAAAAAATAGATTATCCGGAAAACAGGTGGAGGTTGACCAACGTCGAGATTACGAAGTTTCTGGCTGAAAGTTTTGAAGGAATAAGCGGAAAAGTAGCACCCACCCAGTCACAATCTAACCATGGGAGCAGTGAGGTTGAGGGGGGGGGGTAGTGGCGGGGGGTGAAGTAATGAAGCACCCACCCAGTCACAGTCTACCCATTTGAGCAGTGAGGGGGGGGGGGGTAGTGGCGGGGGAGGGGTGAAGTAATGAAGCACCGACCCACTCACAATCCAACCATGGGAGCATTGAGGTGGGGGGGGGGGGGCGGGGACACATTATATCACAACAACGTAGGGTTGTCGTTTCCTGAATCGTTCTATGTAAGTGGTATAAAATAGAGGTTTATTCGCTGTAGAAAAATATCTACTGAAATGACTGCGGTGTTGTCGTTTGAACGTAATCCAGTCATTTTTCCCTTTCTCCAAAAAGAAGGAAAGAAATATTTCGACGTCTCTAAGTATGTGGCTTGATGTTGATTATAACTGAAAGCAAACTCATCGCCCCTCGCCTTGCACTTCGACTTAAACGATCAGATCACGTGATCAAACGCCAGCCTGCCTGCCCGTGGCTTTGTTATCGGGGGCTCTCCGCATGACTTCTAATCCTTGATGCAATTTCACGCAAGTTCCGCATAGATACACTTCATGTATCACTGCTGCAATGCGAAAAAAGTGACAACTTCTATTGAAGCATTTTTTCCCCTCCCAATGTTTTCTTGCTGCAAGGATCTGATATATTTTGCAGACATTCTGAGTAGGCGTGACGTTTTTATTGGCTATTTTTTTCGTTCCCAATTACGCTACCCCCGTGATGAATTATTTCTACATGTTCAGTCGTGTAGACAAGTAACGTTACCAAAGCAGCAGGATTTCACGCGAGCTCGTCAAACATTTGGCGCGCAATCTGTGTCAATGAATCTCCCAAACGCGAGCAACAAAAATACCTGCATGATAAAAAATCGACCCGTAGCTGACTTTTATTTACTTTTCGTCGGGGGGGGGGGGGGGAGGGGAGGGGGGTCTGGGGGAGGACGTACTTCCGTTGTATTGAGAAACAATCTTGGCAGGTGCATAATTTCCATGGAATGAATACCTCGGCCCCCCTAACTACCCATCCCCTCCCTCTACCTCCCACCCCCTCCCTCTACCCACCCACCCCCTCCCCTACCTACCCACCCCCTCCCCCCCCCACCCTCTTGTTTGAATGCGCCCAATGGAGGCCCCTTCTGAGACTTAATTTTCCACTGGCATACACACAACAGCGTGACAGGGACAGAACGATTTTTTCTTCTTATTTTATTTGCAGAGTTTTATTTTTATATTATGTATTGTCACGCCTGCCAGTGTGTCCGACAAACAGTTTTTGCAAGCCTCTGTATATGAAATCTTATCTCCGTTGGCACAGACGAGAAATCAACCATAAAGAATAATTATATAAAAGAAGTAATTCTTTTCGCCGAGTTGAAACAGAAATCTATGCACGTAAGTTTTGGAGCCTGATCATGACTGTTAAAACTGTTTTGAAAAGGCTGTAGTTCGTGCTCATGTCATGCATGTTTTAGGGTTTTTATAAAACCCAGCAGACTGACCTCTGTGGTGACCTCTGTAAGATTACTGGAACAGCCTTGAGGGAACAGCCACAATAAAAAAAGCACTTATTCAGGCTACAGTGGCGGCATCTGTATAAACAGATGTAGTGGGTGATGCTGAGAAGACAGTGGAAACAGCTCTACACACAGCTGTAAAGACTAATGTTGAAGCGAAAGTGGAAGCAGCTGTATAAACAGGTGAAGTGGATGATGTTGAGACGACAGTGGAAACAGCTGTACACAAATCTGTAAAGACTAAAGTTGAGGCGAAAGTGGAAGCAGCTGTATAAACAGGTGTAGTGGATGATGTTGAGACGACAGTGGAAACAGCTGTACACACAGCTGTAGAGACTGATGTTCAGGCGGTTGCACCAACAGTTTATAGACTACGTAGACGGCGGCTGAAGAGACAGAGGTGCAGGTAGCTGTGTAACCCGCTGCTGAGACAGCTGTAGAGAGGGATTTGGAGAAGAAAGTCAGAGCTATTGAGACGAACTTCGCGGCAGGTGTATTTATCTGCTGTTGAGGAGACAGTTAAGACAGATAAAGCTAAAGCCTGCTGAGACTTCTGGTGAGGTGGCTGAGATCACCAAGGAGGCGGCGATGTACACTGCTGTGAGTGCAGCTGTTGAGAATTCCTCTCACCGCTCTCCCCTGACCAGCGCAAGAATCTATGCGTCTTAACATTACAATAAAATGCGCTGCCGTGATCCATACTTTACACGTGTGGCAGTCGTGACTTCCCTGATCTACTCTACACGTGTGGCAGGCGTGGCTTCTCTGATCTACTTTACACGTGTGGTAGTCGTGGCTTCCCTATCTACTCTACACGTGTGGCAGTCATGACTTCCCAGATCTACTCTACACCTGTGGCAGTGGTGACTTCCTTGATCTACTCTACACGTGTGGCAGTCATGACTTCCCTGGTCTACTCTACACATGCGGCAGTGGCGACTTCCCTGATCTACTCTACACGTGTGGCAGTCGTGACTTCCCTGATCTACTCTACACGTGTGGCAGTCGTGACTTCCCTGATCTACTCTACACGTGTGGCAGTCGTGACTTCCCTGATCTACTCTACACGTGTGGCAGTCGTGACTTCCTTGATCCATACTCTTCATGCATGACAGTCATGGCTGGTCTATTACGTTGATTATGGCGGTAATCTAGAATATGACATCAGCACGCGGTGGTATCATGAACTCTGCTAGCTAATAAAACGGCCGTTTACTACCTGCTTTAATAACTTTTTTTTTTTTTTTTTTTGCTTTGTTAAAAAGTGATTGAATCTCACCTGATGGATGCTTAGAATCAATCACATTGAGATTAAGAAGGTAAATGCGTTCAGTGGATGGGAATCTGAGGCTCAACCAACGTCTTTTATTGTAAATGCATGGCAGAAAACCACGCACATCTGTGCAACACAAACCCATAGAGAAGCCAATGATGATAATGATGATGATGAGGATGATGATGATGTTGATGATGATGGTGATGATGATGATCATCATCATGATGATGGTGGTGATGATGATGATGATGATGATGATGATGATGATGATGATGATGATGATGATGATGATGATTATTATTATTATTATTATTATTATTATTATTATTATTATTATTATTATTTTTGTGATGATGATGGTTTTTATCAACTGGTACTGGAGCGATTTGAGCGATTTAGTGTGGTCTGGAAAACGAAACTTCATTTCTGTGAAAAACACTGAAGTTTTTACAGTATAGAATTTTCTCAATGATGTACAATTTTTACCTCTAACGCTGAAACCGAACACGATAAATTCTGGCACTCGCCATGTAAAAGACGTACCCAACCTTAATAAAAAAAACCAGACAAAAAAAAGTTAAGTAAACGGATTAAAGCCAACAGCTCGAGAAATACGCCATATTTTTTGTTGTAAATGCCACAGAATGACTGCAGGCCTCATGGAGTAGTTTGAAGGTGTGTTTTCCTGGAAGAAAAGAGTTGGTTGTGTTAGATGGTCATCGTGTAAATGAACCGGAAGTCGGACGAGCATTTGGACTGAGCGTAAGCGGTCGTTATGGAAATACGGTCAATCTTCCGCACATTGGATTGCAACATTGGACACATGTAGACTTTGCCAGCCGAATATAATCATATAATATGTAATATTAATTGAAATCTGTAGAATACATTTCTGTAACATTTACTCATTTTCCTCTCCTTCGATAATTTACTTACGCAATTCAAGAATATAATGACATATGTAATTTTTGTATATTTTAAGAAGTATTCAACATAACTTAATGAAAATCTCATGCAATAACAAAACAGATATTTGCCACAAATAGGCAAAACTTCAGCAAAATAAAACTTCACAACAAGGGTAATTTAAAAACATTCTGACGTCATGTTAATTGCGCTTTCCAGTTTTCAATATCTTGTGTACCCTCGTCTAGCCTGGATCAATGCACGGCGACCTGGCCCGAACTCTACGTTTAAGCGCAAACTCTTTCTGTTTTTTTTTTTTTTTTTTTTGATGATGATGATGATTTGAGCTACAGTTTTCTAATAAATGCAAAATATTCACTAGAGCTTTAATGCTATAGTTCTACATATAGCAGTGAGGTTTTATAAATTTGCTGCGTGAGGATTGGCATGTCTCTGAGCTTCATGCGACAGAAATAGCTCTCGAGCTGCCCCTCAGTACACCATGTTTTCTTCTTGTCTTAATGTGTTTTCTGTTATACGCGTGCGGATCCAGAATCCATCATACCTCTTTCTGTATGAGTGTGTCAGTTTTCTGTTTCTGCATACCTCTTTCTGCACGAAAGTGTCTGTTTTCTGTTTCTGCACACCTCTTTCTGCACGCATGTGTCCGTTTTCTGTTTCTGCATACCTCTTTATGCACGAAAGTCTGTGTTTTCTGTGTCTGCATACCTCTTTGTGCACGAGTGTGTCTGTTTGTTTGTTTGTTTGTTTGTTTGTTTGTTTTTTGTTTTTGTTTTTGTCTCATGCCTCCTTCCATCTTCTGCACTCTTCAAGAGATAAGCAATCAGGAATGAATGACGCAATTCCTATCAACGCATGTCAGTTTTAGTCTGTTGTCAGGAACGGCTTGACACATTCAACAATTCTGTCGGGGGGGGGGGGGGGGGGGAGAAGGAGAGCGTGGTGAAGACGGAGGTGATGAAAAACGGATCCTTACAGCAATTCCAAGACTTATCTCATTCAAAACAAACGTGCGAAGCGTGCATTGCGTTCATGAAAGGTCATTAGCAATTCTCATAGCGCAATGAGGCGAGAATGTTTTTGTTAACTGATTATGGAGTTAGGTATTCAGGTTTATCAATCAGTATTGATGATCAACGTCAAATACGCCGCATACATGAGCCACTGGACTGGTGGCAGGGACGGGGAGTGCCTACATCTGACCGGAATGTGGATCATTAATTACTGCGCGCGGTAATGCGATCCACAGACCATACACCGATCTGTGTTCATGGTACAACGAAACCCTTTAGCACGTGTAAAAGTTGGCAGCGCATCGTACACTCAGTACATAGTCTTCATACCTGCAACCTGTTCGTACCAGACAACATCTCTATTCTACAAGACCTGTTCGTAGTGGACATCCACTCTGTACACGGGCAACCCGTTCATACCGGCTGACCTGTTCGTGTAAGATTAATTCCATATATCGGACGACAGGTTCATACCAGGCAACCACTATATACCGGACGACCTATTCATACTGGGCAACCACTGCATACCGGACGACCTGTTCATACCGGACATCTACTTTATACCGGACTCTATACTAGAGGACCTTACAGTTTCATAGCCCCTTTCATTTGATCTGATTTCAACCCACAGTCTCTCAGATAATCTTATAATTCATTCTTATAATAACCAAGTTAGGAAAGCTAACACCCACACCATATCCCCCTATCTTTCTTCTTTCTAACACCCACTTCATTTCATGCGTTTTTACATAAAGATATTATTTTGAAATTTGGGAAGAGCATGCCCAAAGCAGCCATGCGCGAATAATTGGAAATATTTTGTCAGACACCCTCTCCGCTAAAATGAAATTATGGAATGTGAACACGACGTGGAGCAAAACCAATTCCAGGGTGTCTAGACATAAGGAGACTGATTTCATTCAAATTATGGTGTGTAAAATATGGCATCTGCCCAGCCAACTCTGCGACGTTTCATGGACTTTGAATACACAGACCTGGCACACGATGTCCGATCAACGTCGAATTTCGGTTGTTTATGAAAGTCGAAACATCATCTACCTCCCGACGTTGGATAGATGTTGATTTGAGTATCAGACTTTTAATCAACATTGCGTAAAGGTGGCAAATGGAGGTCAAAACAACGTCTCTCTCTCGACGTTGTACAGACCTCTGGAAAGCGACGGTGTATAGACCTGGTGACAATAACAATCTAGAATCGCTATTGACAGCGACAATCATAGTGTGGTCATAGTACCACGTCTCCCCCTCCCCCTCCCCCTCCTCCCCTTCTCCTACCCCTCCCCCTCCCCCCTTGGGTCATCCAATCACGCGGGATACATATTGCGTTCATTTCCATGAATATTATTCAAAAGTAGGTGAGTATTATTAAAAAAAACTTAAATACTCTTGAAATTCTCATATTTTACATCCTCACCATGGTGTGCTTTCAAAGGGACTTACTACCGCTACCTGTTCCTCTGAGCGATAACACGAAAATCTATTCAACGTTGCACCAAAGACGTTGATCAGACGTCGAAGAAAGTTGTGTTTTGGTTTGCGGCCACGGTGCTTACCCAGCGTCTATTCAAAGACATTGATCTGTGGTCGCTGCCAGTCACAACCAAAGTACAACGAGAGCTGCGGCTTGGTCTGATCGACTACGGAACCTCGGATGGACGTTGACCCAACCTTAGAATATTAAATGGGTTATCTTTTTAAAAATGCGTCAATGAAAGATTTTGCCCAATAATTTCATGTTGTTGTACTGGGTGTAAACATGGCATACTTTCTAAAATTCCAGTATCAAATGTTATTGGCCCCTATTTACCCCACCCCACCCCACCCACCCACCCACTCCTCGTTTCCGCCCACACACCAGCCATGTCCTGGTGCACAGTGTGTGAGCTTATCCTCAGCAAATCCGCAGTATGTAAAGGCACGGGTTGTGTGGGCCCACCAGGATTCATTAAACCGGGTTTCAGGCCGCAGTATGTAAAGGCACGGGTTGTGTGGGCCCGCCAGGATTCATTGGTTTCAAGTGGCAGTATGAAAAGAAAATGGCAATTAGCGGTCGAACTTCAAAAGCTAAGCAAATCCTCAGCTAGTCCGCAGAATGAAAAGGACATCAAACAACAAATGAGTGTATGATTGTTCCCCCCTCCCCCCCCCCCCCCCTCTCATAATGAAAGATCTCGGCACTTTCGACATGTCTCAGACTGTGTTACACATTTTTCGTCACACTTATATATAAATATACAAGGCCCGAATTATCTTTGGTCTTATTTTTCTATAATGTTTCATTCCCAAAGATATACAGTATCGGACTGAATTATCTCAGATGACTAGCCAAATAAGTTAGTCATGTATCAACAAATTTGCTGAAGACTAAGTCAAAAGCTCGATGACAACAAGCTTAATGTGTTGTTTTATTCCTTCCATAAGCAGTAAATGTAAACTGAATGCAAGTCGGTAAAATGATAACTATTTACTTAACTTCGCATGTGGTTAATATTTGCATGTGGGTTAATGTTAATATTATATATTTTTCTACGATACTTCAACCTTTTTGTCTTTGTCCAGAGTCACGCAAATGGCGTTAGTGTCGTTTGTTTTTTTTTGGTACACGCGCCATCCCTCCTGGTCGCGCTTAATTTGGGGAATTGAAACTCGCAGATTTCCACGGATCCCCAGGACCAGAGTACAACCTCTTCCCCCCCCCCCTCCATGGATACACAGGACCAGAGTACAACCCTCTTCCTCCCCCTCCCTCCCCCCTCCATGGACCCCCCAGGACCACAGTACAACCCTCTCCCCCCCTCCCACCCTCCACCGCCCGCCTGTTCCACTCAAACAATACGGTGAACCACGCCGAACCAGAAGGGAAAATCGTGCTAGGGGTTTGAGCGCAGTCTGGAGGCTCTTACACTACAGCCAGTTGACAGCATTGTTAAAAGTTCTGCCGGAAATACCAAACGCGCGTTAGTTTTTGGAGAAAATAAACAGAAATCTATTTTTTTCTGTTATACTCAAATAAATGTTACTCATCACAGATTTTTATGAGACGAAAACTAAAATCATCATAAAAATAGCATTAAGCCGGCAATTACATGAGGGAATTAATGCTTTAAACATGTTTGTCAGCTACAGGTGGTGACGTCACATCCGTTCTTATTTGAGTAAACTTAACGACGCAAAAAACGGTTTAGAAAACGACCAGAAAACCATCACGTGTGTCGCAAAAACAGGCGAGGAAATGCAAATTTTTCTTTTTAAGGAAATTGGAAGGAATTAAAGGAAAAATAGCCTTTTCGTTAAGTTTTATGAGCATTTCTGCAATTTTTTCCATGTCAAGAAGAGAACTCTGAGGTATTGTACTGAGACGACTGCAATGAACTGCGGTGGAATTACGGCCTTCATTAAAGACACCTCAGCCATATCATTGGCCTTTATAATATACTTATATTTCACAAACATTCCTCTCTCTCTCTCTCTCTCTCTCTCTCTCTCTCTCTCTCTCTCTCTCTCTCTCTCTCTCTTTCTCTCTCTCTCTCTCTTTCTCTCTCTCTCTGTTTCTCTCTTTCTCTCTCTTTCTCTCTCTCTCTTTCTCTCTCTCTCTTTCTCTCTCTCTCTCTCTCTCTCTCTCTCTCTCTCTCGTCGCTCGCTCCGTCCAGTCAATGTCTTTGGTGTACCGTTGAAAAGAAATTCGACGCGATAAGTGAATCCACGACATTTGATCCAGCGACAGTTGATCTAAGTAGCGGAAGATTTTTCCCGCCTTCTTTTAAAAATATCCATGAAATTTGACTACACCTTATCATTGATGTCGCGGTGACTACTAACACCTTATCATTTATGCCGCGGTGACCGCTACACCTTACCATTGATGGCGCGGTGACCTCTACACTTCACCATTGCTGGCGCGGTGACCACTACACCTTATCATTGATGTCGCGGTGACCACTACACCTTACCATTGACGGCGCGGTGACCACTACACCTTACCACTGATGGCTCGGTGACCACTACACCATATCATTGATGGCGCTTTGACTACTACACCTTATCATTGATGGCGCGGTGACCACTACACTTTATCATTAATGGCGCGGTGACCACTACACCTTACCATTTAAGGCGCGGTGACTACTACACCTTATCATTGGCACCGTCTACACGGTGATTCTGAGTAATACCACGTCACCCTCCTGACACAGTTTCCCAGCACGCAAGCGTTTTATTTGCTCACTCGTTGTCGATAGTGGAAAGATCAATAGGCTGGGGCACTACTGTGAACTATTACAAGCATGTGCCATATATGTTGGCTTCAATTTTAATGTTTTTTTGTTTGTTTTTTGTTTGTTTGTTTGTTTGTTGTTTTTTTTTGCATTTAAAATGAAAATGAAATCCTAAACAATACAGGTGGACCAATTAGACTTGCTACAGTGCGTCTCTGCCAAATTTGGTCCTCTTAACCCCAACCGTTTCAGGCTAGTTTGCCAGACAAGCTGACTGCAGAAAAAAAAAGAAGAAATCACACGGAAACCACCTTGCCTCATCGTACGAATGCAATAAACTATGGGGACACAAAATTCCCAAGTGTCGTTATGAATCACAGGTCCGTGGTGATTTTTTTTTTTTTCGAGTGCAAGCCGAGACTGAGTCAACTTTTTCAATTACAATGCAATTCATAAACGATCTTTTTGCATAGCATTATGGATTGTCTTAATGTTCCCAGGAAATTAATGAGTGTAGTTAATACACATCGCCCAGCAAAAATCTCAACAATATTCTATGAGGCCAGTGAAAAAGATGAAAAAAAATCACAAAAGTCGTCGGAAATATTGTGATAAAATTACTCAAGCGCCTAGTAAAAAAGTCATAAAGATGCAATAAAAAAAAAACTGAAAACCTGTTGCTGCAACCCAATCATTAAAAATTATTCTGCTCTGAAACACACGAGTAGCGTGCCCATTTATCCAAAGGGTTGCATGAAATGCTAACCTATTGACATAATAGGCCATTCTTCACTTACCTGAAGGTGTAACTTGAAAGATTTTGGTTGCACCGTGTACTGTTTTCCGTAAAAGCGAAGAAGAAATTTGTTTACACAGTTTTTGTATGTATATTTTTCTCAAGATATCACAGAGATGATACATAATCATAAAGGTTAAAACTAGACGGTAATTATTTGTATAAAAAGTAATTAGAAAACACAAAGATTTTTATAGTACTTTCGATGTTATACTTCTTCATTCTAAAAATCTGAATCCGTGGTTAAAACGAAAATCCCGAGATATTCTTATTTTAACCTGTCCCTACAGAAATTAAAGACTTTTAATCAATATTCAGGGTTATCAGTATATCCTAATATCTTAAAAGTAACATGGGTATCAGACCAGCAAACGCAATGGGGTTGAGTGGGGGGGGGGGGGGTTGGCTTGGTGTGGTTGGGGAGGGGTTGACCCAGTTCGGTGGTCGTTGTTGGCCCAGTTAGAATAGGGGGTCGGCCAAATTTCTGGCGCGGGGGAGGGGGGGGGGGGGAGTTGGTCGAGCTTGGTGGGGGGTTGGCAAAGTTTGGTGGGGGAGAAGAGCTGGCGTATTTTGGTGGGGATGGGGTTGGCCCAGTTTGGTGGGGGGGGGGAGGTGTTGGCCCAATTTGGTAGAGGGTTGACGAAGTTGAGGGGGTTGTCCCAGTTTTGGGGTTTGGGGGGGAGGGGTGATGGGGAGGATAGGTCAATTTGATGGAGGTCGTACAGGGGGCACGTAAGACTTCAACTGAGTTACTCTGGGGATTTTTTTCCTGCCTCTTCAAAAATGAGATTTTATTTCTGGAAAACTTTTTTCTGAAGTGCTAAAACTGAGTCGAAGATGTTGGGCCTGGAAAAAAATAGCTATTTGTCGCACAATTTATTATTTTTTATTTGATCTTGAGATCATTTCTCTCTAAACAAATTAGACCCCGCTGAGGTCAAACTTTATTATGTTCTTTTGAAAAGTTCGAAGACTCGGCATGGGCCAAAATTCATGTCAATTTATTCACAACATATGGTTTAAAATAGTCAAGTTAAACGTTGCAGCTTTGAATCGTTTTAAGTGTTTCTTGTATATAAATGCGAGCGCAGCAAGCTCAATATTTTAGTATAAAGTGTATTTTACGATAAATCAAAGAACAGGAGGTTATTTGATAAGTTTAAGTTGCGTATCAGTTACAATAATAATATCTAACAAGCGACCAGGTGTGGCTCCATCCGATTTGTTTGGTTTTTTTGGGGATGGGAGGGGGGAGAGACATGCTGTTAAATGCCCTTGTAAACAATTGAGATAACAATGCGTTCGCCAAAACTTCAGTTGTTTCAATATATACAACGTTAAAAGCAGGGAAAGCAAAATGTTCAACGGTAGATACAATAAAGTTACTATACTTTGGAACATAATGTTGAGTTACAAAAATGAATCTCAAAGTGTCTCTGCGTCATTTATATACATTGAAGCCGGTTCCTAATGCTTAGGATTGAAGCATGTTTAGTAGCTATTGAGATGGATCTTATAATCTACACCTTCACTCACTGGGAAAGAACATGTAATCATGACCTTCAGAGTCCCGCGTTTATGTTCTGAATTATGACGAAACGAAGTACGAAAATTCTAAATCGACATGATTTTCACATTTTGCTCTTTTACTGATATTTTTATATCAAACCTGTATCTGTTTAAACAGGACTTATGAAGAATCCACTGAAGAGACGATACACTTAATCTGGATCAGAAGTCCGTCGTATAATAAGAACTTTCTTACATAAAAAGCACAAAAACTGGAAAAAGCACATTGCTTATGATCAAAAGTTCTGGTTTACTTATCGTGTCATGCAGTTTTCATAACGTAAATATTTTGATTCATACTTTCATTATATTGTTCAGATATGGGTGAAGTACCAATTAGCAGCATCAAATAACCCACAATCTACACCAACCACACATGTCTGAGCAGACTGTTTCTTTCGCTCTTTTCCATTTTGTGTTTATGTTACGCCTTGAACAGCTCAGAATCAGTTCTTTTTGTTTCCTTTAATAAACAATATCTGCATCATTGAGTGGTGGCGTCGTGACCTTTCTTCGCATACTCAGGGCCTATGATAAACCTAGAGCTACACCTAAAATAACACACACTGGAGCACGAAGATTCGTACAGTGATCAAGTTGGTGTCTTTGAATACGTCCCGTCTTTATTAACACTTGACAAACCTTTGGCTAGCAAGGTGTTTCTGAATTTGTGCGAGCAGCCGTTGGTATCGTTTTTTTTGACAGTGAACGGATTTTTTTTGTGTCATCTACTCAGCTGACACTACGGGCCCTAGGGCCGCGAAACTTGGGACTTAGGTAGAACTTACAAACGTGTGCATGACACTTTTTATTTTCTGCTTCGATTTCGTTTTCTTGTTTAAAACTCCATGTGAAAAGAGTGTATTTTTTGCTAGTAAATGTGGACCATTCGGTATCCAGACACCTCGTATCCGGACATCTCGTAACCGGACATCTCGTAACCGACATCTCGTAACCGGACATCTCGTAACGGACATCTCGTAACTTTTGGAGAAATGGGACATCTCGTAACCAGAAAATTTCAATGACTTTTTAAATATTCTTTTATAAATTTAGCTTTAGTGTAAGAACCACTTTTCATGAGTATATCAGACCGGAGATTTTTGTTTAATTTTTAGCATGATTTACATTTGGATTATCATCAGTTGAACTACAGATCTGTTGAGATCAAAGATAACCAAATGAATCCACATCATTTGCATATCACGGCAAGATTAGGACAATTAATTCAGATTAAAATTTAACAACAGATTAGGATAAGAAAATCTATAGATGTAGTAAGATGAAAGATTGTGAGCTGAATCCACATCATCGACAAATTGCGGCAAGTAAGGATTAGGATCAACCCGTCGGATTAAGATTTAAATTTAGTGACTGATCTATTCATAACACAGATTTATAGCACATGCTGGACAATTGCAAATAAATCATCTCAAGCAATCTAAGTTAATTAAAAAATGCGGCAAGGATGAATCCACATCAGCCAGGTAAGGCATATAAATAGGTGGCAAAAACCAAAACCAATCATTCATCATTCAGCTAATCAGTCTTTGATAAGAGATAATGGAATTTATAGAAAGTATTCGCGGAAAATCCAAGCTTTGTCCTGACGGGCTCATGTACACGAAAGCTAAAACTTTGAAGTCTGGGCGAGACAGTTGGGTTTGTGTCCGTCGGCAGACACGTTGTAAGGGTTCGGTTTCGACATCTGGAGATATGCTAGATCCTCAGCTGGGAAATGATCACAATCATGACCCATGCCCTGATGAGATATTACAAGTAAAATTAAAATTTATGTCATAAAATAGTAGTTAATTGTTAATAAATAAACACAAAAATGCGATGACCCTTGTTAAAACTAAGCAAATTTAAACTAACGAAGAGTAAACTAAATAAATATTTGTTGATAACGTTAAATAATTTATAAATGATATTATTACCTGCTTAATTTGTTGATTATCAGTTACTAAATATTTGTTATTTGTTTTGACTTTTTCAGATTGCTGCTGCAAGAGCGAAGTGTCAGCTTAAAATGCTGTCCACGCAAACGCAAGAACGCCCTAACACGATGATTAACGCGGTGCGCGCTGATTTACCGGATACTGCGCGGCCGCCATTGGGCCATGATGAGGCTCTTAGAAAAACAATCACCCGCAATCGCCACCATAATGCGCCGCCAGTGCCGGATACCGTGGCGGATTTAACAATAGAAGAGCAATGGTGTGAAACATCTAGCGATAATCCACAGCCGTTTTTATTGTATGATAACGGCCAAGGTGCTGACAGATGGATATTGATATTTGGTTCTCGTGAACAGCTACGTCTTTTGGCCTCTTCAGACACATGGTTCATGGATTGGAATTTCCCATGGCAACGCAAGGTTTCACTGAATTATACGTTATTCGAGTGCCTCTCGGTAATACAACCGTATCCACTGTATTTGGACTCTTGCAAGGCAAATCACAAGCCGCGTACGAAGAATTCTTTCAGGCAATTTTCCAAGAGTTAGGACTGGTCGAACGGTATAAGGCAGATGACGACTTTAAGCCTTTTGGTACTAAAATGGATGGCCTCGCTTTTTTGCCTTTTGAAGAGGCCCAAGATGGACTTGCCCTCCTTCACGAAAGTGTTTTCGAGGAAACTGAGCCATTGTTGAACTGATTTGCACAGACGTACGTCGAGGGCACGTACCACCGTAGGGCAGTGAATCAAAATGATAATGAGATTCGCATACGTCGGATACCGCCTAGATTTCCTCCAAAAGGGTGGAATGTCCATGTGTCCACACTTAATGACAAGCCGAGGACCAATAACAAGTCAGAAGGGTGGAGCAACAGATTTTTCCACCTCATTGGATATAAGCACCCTTCGATCTGGACCCTTATTACAGCGATTAAGAGAGAGAAAGTAGCTCTTAAAACGTTGATTGAACAGGATATATTCGGAGATCCGCCCAAAAAACGTATCCGTATCGAATACGCACATCTTCAGCAGCGACTCAAAACTTTGTGCCTGGATCGTGCCGCCGGTCGAAAATCATTTGAACAATTCTTGCGTGGAGTTGGACATAACATCAGATGGCGAGATGTCAATAGGGAGAATTACGAAAATGACGAGTGATTCTGTGACACTTACTCAGTTGTGATAATGCACAGTCAGTTGTGATAATGTGAACTCAGTTGTGATATCGTGACTTTCAATCTGTCAATGGCTGAATACTGTCGAGTCGGTTGTGAAAAATGTACCAGTAATTTATACAATATTGGTTTATTGGTGTTGAATTGTCTATAACTTATGTTCGGTTTACTTGCTTGTTTTTTTTTTTCACTTGATAAGGTTGTATTGGCTTTGGTAAATAAATATTGTGAAAAAGATTGTGTTCTTTTAAATGTAGAAATAACCAGTTTCTCAGCTGTAAGTTTTCATGCCTTTTTTGTTGGTTACGAGATGTCCCATTTTTACAAAAGTTACGAGATGTCCGGTTACGAGATGTCCGGTTACGAGATGTCGGTTACGAGATGTCCGGTTGCGAGGTGTACCGGATTCCAAAGAGACTGGTCGATAATTAAAAGAAATGTTACAGATGTGGCAAAAGGGTTTTGCAATATAACGAAAATATTCTTTTGAGAATTTCATTGACATATCATCACTTAGACCGGCAAGCGTCGTTAATAAACGACCCATTTCGAGTAATCCATGCGTCCTTCACCTTTCGACCATACCCCCTAAAAACTTTGTGTTCCGTAACTTGTCGGTTTCAGTGCCGACTGTCAACAGTTGAAAAGTTAACATAAAAAAATTTATTTATTTAAAAATCAAAAAGAATTTAATTGTAATCTTATCAGTTTATTGATAAAGTGTATCAAGACCCGTTTCAAGAAGGCGAGGTGTTTGTTTTTATGCAGCCGATAATAGCGTTACAGGCTATAATTCCGTTGTTATAAACAGATGACGTCTCAGATATGTCGGCGATAATACAGTATTTGTGCAATATTACAGAATTTCCAAAATGGCAGTGCTTTTACTAAACAAGGTATAACAAACATAACGCATTCTTTTTATCTCTTTAAATTTTTTATCCAGTTCTTTGTGTTTTATTCCATTATCTGCAACTGAAATCCCCCACCTGATTTAGCTCGGACATGTTGTAAAAATTACCCGATACCAAAGCTACTCTAGAGTGGCTTTGGGAACCAATTTAATCATCACTATCCGTAGACTATTTGTCTTTACATGAACGCACTTTTGCAAGTTTTAGAAAAACACCATCGTAATTGCATTAGCTATTTCGAAAAACAAACAAACATTTTCCTCAAATGGGAAAAGTAGCGTTCAGCAAAATCTTAAAGTGGTGAGAGGAAATATCATGTTAACAGTATTGCTTTAAAGCCTTTAGATTTCCGAACAAATATGTTTCAGCCGGACGAAACGATAGAATCTTATATTATCGACATTTTTCCTGCTGGGTCGAGTGGTAAACGATAGGCCAAACACTTTGGGCGTTCCGAATAAAATGTGCGAAAGTTCTGCGTTTCGAAGGCGACTAATCCGGTAAAAATGAAAGAACTGTTAGAGAGATTTCGCCTCAATATCAAATTTCTCTTGCACTTGTGCGTGATACACCAGAGGTGGACTGCACAGTAACAGAAGAAGAAGAGCAATCGTGTTTTTAACAACTCGTATGCTTTTTAAAAATTAAACGTTTGAACAAATAGTTTTCATTTTCAATTTCTTTGATGTTCCGAGTATGAGCCATTGTTGCCATATTTCTTTCATACTTTTGTGCCATTCTAATTTTTACCCAGTTTCCTCGCAGTCGAAATTCAAAATTCTTGCGCATTTCATTCGAAACACCCAAAGTGTGATTTGACTTATATACCATATGTTTCTCTTACAAAGTCCATCAAGTCGTAGGGTGTTTCTCATTCACTCAGATACGGCTCCCTAGAGAGTCTCGAGTAAACTTCCGGGATACGGTCATTTACAGTTCTATGTCGCGTCACAACATGGCAGCAACTATGTAGTTCTCGTGTTTCAACAACTTTTTTTATTATTAAAAATAATGACATAACTAAGTCACTGTTTGAATGCGACTCGCATGATACTGCAAGTAATAGGGCGAATCGATGTTTCACGTCTAAGAGCCATTTTTCATTGAGCGGTAATTCAGCATTTCGGATATAATCGTATCTGATTTCAGGTACCTTTCTTATCTGGGGAGCATCTACGCCATGTTTTTTCGTCATTATGACGTCATGTATCTTTTTTCAGAGACTGTGAATGAGAAATACCTATTGAGTAGTTTCTTTTGTCGCGTATATCAAAATCAAACGTGCCCTTCACGTGTTTTCGGTTTTCTTTGTTTTGATTTTTTTTTTCAAACATGTCGTGTAATAGTCAAGTATTTATTTATTAGGACAATTTTTATATTACTCGTATACATTTTTAAAACCAAGAGATTTCTTGTTTTAGTGTAATAAATAATGCATAAAGAAAAGCCTAATCAGGTGATTGATTGTTCCGGTCTGGTTGCGGATACTCGTGTATCTGGTGCCAATATGTATGTTTGTTATATCACCATACCAGTATGGGGAAAATATTAACAGTGTCCGTTTACATACGTGAAATAAATGTAATCAAGGGTAAATAAGTCATTTTCATTGATTTGGAATAAGATGTTGTTATCATTATATTGTTATAAGGAATTAAGGCATTTTTCCGTCAAAAATATAAAACATAATTATAAGGTACTGCTTCAAACCATGAAGTTCGACGTTTCGGCGCAGGTATTTCTTCAGCACAATGTTTTTTATCTAGGCTTCAGTCCTTTGATCTGGTGTTTTCTAGCACGTGTATTTAAATGAAGATAGGCTTTGATTTTCTGTTTTTAAAGAATGATAGCGTACCGAGATTGTTTATATTCTTGATTATACATGCTTCATTGTGAAATTACTCTAGAGAAACCAGAAAAACAATATCGTGTCACTGAGTCTCGCGAGTTGGAATCTTTAGATATAGAGAAATTGAAAGCTGATATAAAAAACTCTGATTTGTTGCAAGCATGTTATGAAATGACTTTGGATAAGCTCATGGAAATATACGAAAAAGAATTAAGTGACATATTCAACAAGCATGCTCCTCATACCACTAAATGTGTAAGATCGCAACGCAAGGAGCCATGGTTTAATGATATACAGTCGGACCCGCGTAACAGGAAGTCGTTGGGACTGAGCAAAATGCTTCATATTACGCGAACTTCATATTACACGAACTTTTACACATCACACTTTCAATCACCCATACAATCAATAGGCATAGATTTATTGCTTATTCTGGAACGACTATTGTGTTTATTTTCGATTGCTTGGAGTAAGCTCGGTAGCTGTAGCAGTTTCCTCCATGATTTGATTTATAATTGATAAGCAATTTTATGCACCTTTTATAGGGTTTCGTACGCGCAATTAACCGTTACTCCCGAACGCAATTAATAGATCAATAACCGGATTCTGATATTGAAATTAATGGAATGCATTGCTACATCAATACCCTGAATTTTTATCACAGCATTGAAACGCAATAGCTTTGAATCAAACGAAGTGCAATTAACCATTACTCCCGGACGCAATTAATAGATCAATGGCGGGAGTAAGATGTAAAATCCCGGGAATACAATACAACCTCCAATACCCGAGTGTTTGATTACGGTATTGGTACGCAACGGATTGGAGTCAAACGACTGTTTAATCAGCTTAAAGACTGCAAAAGTGCGACCTTTTTGTGATCGTCCCAGAATAATACCTTTTATACACAGTAGCATTCAATGTTGACACTTACTCAAAGTCTTTTGTTTACTTGTGTTCTTTGTGTTTTTGTTCTTGGCCTTTTGTGTAGTTCATATTACGCGAACAGATGCAGTAAATGTGGCCTATGGGACCTTATGCTGGACTTCATATTACGTGAACTTCATACTAGACGCGTTGATGTTATGTGAATTTCTGTCCATAGAAACCAAGGCATTTTACATTGGGACCAAGCAAATCATTTCATATTACGCGAACTTTATATTAACCGTGTTCGTATTAAGTGGGTCCGACTGTAGTAAGAAGTGCCATTCGCGAAATGCGATCACATGAAAGAAAATACAGGAAAAGCAATCAGGATATAAACAAGGAAAAACAATTCTATAAAAGCGGAAAAAATGTGGATTTCAGTATTGAAGACGAAAAATCGAAATATTATCAAAATTTAATAGATGAAAGCAACGGAACTGACCAGCGCCACCTCTTCGAGAGGGTAAATAAAGTCATGCGAAGAGCAAAAAACGAACCCTCTTCCGGATCACTCTTCGACACAGGATTTGGCGAATACCTTCTCTGACTTCTTCCAAAATAAGGTGAGGAAAATAAGAGAGGGCTTTACGGATGATGACATTGACAAGGCCATTTCATATGATGGTCTCGATGTCAAGCGGAAAGGTGATTTTGCACCTGTAGAATCATTTCAAGAGCTTAGTGACAATGATATCATAAAGCTTGTACGAAGTTCTTCATACAAGTACTGCCAACTCGATCCCATTCCCTCAAGTTTGGTAAAAGCGTGTGTCCACGAATTACTTCCGGTGCTGAAGAAGCTTATCAACCAATCGCTGGACAGTGCTTATGTTCCAAAGTCGTGCAAAAAGGCAATCTCGAAACCGCTGTTAAAGAAGCCGAATCTCGAACGCTGCCTAAAGAACTACAGGCCTGTGTCAGATCTGAACTATTTCGGGGAAACTCATAGAAAAAGCAGTTGGTTTACAGGTATCACAACACATGCTTGATAATGGCATTGGAGAGGTATTCCAGTTGACGTATAAACCATATCACAGCTGCGAAACCGCACTGCTTCGCATATTCAATGATATGCTGACCCGACTCGACAAAAACCAAGGCGTTCTCATGGCGCTTCTCGACCTCTCGGCTGCGTTTGACACAGGGGAACATAAATTTTGTTAAAGAGACTGGAAAAAACACAAGGAATCTCAGGTAAAGTGCTCGAGTGGTTTACTCCCTATCTATCTGAACGGACTGTTTGTGTTGATGTAAACGGCAGCTATTCTGAGCTTGTGACACTAGATATCTCTCTTCCCCAAGCGTCACAGGTTGGACGCAAGTTGTATAGTGACTACACGCAGCCGATGGGTCGACTTCTGCGATCACTGCTACTGTTATTCCATTTCTATGCTATGATTTCCAGCTTTTACGACCAGTGGTGAATTCAGAAGACGTCACAGCAGCAGTCAATCATTTGACATTTAGCATTGACAGTGTCAGTGATTGGGTGAGTAGCAACAAGCTCAAGCTGAACTGTGAAAAACAGAGTTCTTAGTTATTGCAAGCAAGAGAAATCTACCAAAATTCGATGTCACGGAAATAGTTCTACACGGTGAAACTGTGACAGGCTCTGATTCGGCACGTAACCTTGGAGTAACTATAGACTCTATCTTATCACTCGAAAAGCACATCACAAACGTATCCAAATCATGCTATTTTTATCTTTCGTGGATAGTGAAAATTCGGAAATACATAACAAAGGAAAATGCAAAATTAGTTGCCCACGCACTTTTCATAAGTCGTTTAGACTATTGTAATAGTATTTTAGTTGGTCTGCCCAAGTGTTCTTTGAGCAGGCTTCAAAGAGTTATGAATGTGGCAGCAAGGGTCATCTCCGGCAAACACAAGTACGATTCAATCACCGACACACTCAAGGAGTTGCATTGGCTACCTATAGCCGAGCGAATAGAGTTTGAAGTACTGACTACGGTATATTAAGCACAACACAACGAAAGCCCATAATATCTGTCGGAACTTCTGATTCCTTATGCCACAGCTCGACAACTTCGCTCAAGTGACCAAATATTATTGAAAACAAACGTTGTTAAAAACAACTATGGTGCACGTGCATTCGAAAATATTGCACCTAGGCTTTGGAATTCCTTGTCTTATAAATTAGTCCGTCAGTTTATTCCTTTAAGAAGGACTTAAAAACTTATCTTTTTAGAAAAGTTTACTTTTAGATATTGATATCACCTGGCTTTACAGTTTTATTATATTAGTCTAGTCTAGTTACATTTTTATGTTATCGTATTGTATCTATATTAATGCTAGATTAGACTAATCATGTAGGTTTGTTACGCGCTTAGGTGTCTTTTTAGAACTGAATAAGCGTGATATAAGCACGCACATAATAATAATAATAATAATAATAATAATAATAATAATAATAATTCTGATGGTATCCAAGTTGGGCATTCTAGAAGGGATAGGAAGCGCGGTCGCATTGAAAGCCGCGGTAAGATGCGGGGATGGTTGAGGGTAGAGTAAACGACCCAACCTGATCAGCACTGTGGTACAGGGTGATTTATACCGTTGCAACTGTAAGAGGGCATATAGCTGTAGTATACATGGCTTGAATATCTACACGGTTAGGATATACGTAATTGCCATGTGTATTGAATATGATTTGCGAAAAAATATGTACAGAAAATACGTGTGTGATATTGGGAAAGATACAATTATGGATTTCAACTTTGTGAGATATATTTTGATTTTTTTATTGATACTGAGAGAAAAGGTTTTAATGATGTTTTTCATAGCGACTCCCATCATTAAAAGTGGGTGATTTTCCCCCTCCCCCACACCCCTTAGATGAATTTCTTTAGTGCTGGTTTCGTCTTGCTATAGATTTGTATACAGGGGGGGGGGGAGATGTCCTCTGTATATAGCTTCGAACGCAATTCAACCTTAACGGTTGCAAGTTTCGAAATAAAATGATATCTTATCTTATAGAGGAGTCGTAACCCAGTACACATTTGTTCTCTCTACTACTGCTTATTGTAGACCGTATTTACTGCAATTGTAGTCGCTCAACAGTTAGCCATTAAAATAAAATCGGGGGTGGATTGGGAAGGGGGGGGGGGCTGGAATGGGAGTCACTCGTCTGTATAGTATGTACGAGGGTTGAAGCCCATTTATTTTCAAATATGAAATCGCATTTTTGAGTGACGAGACCGTACCAAGACAAAGAGTATCATGGCTGTAACTATGCTTTGGGTAACGGGTGTCAGGGTATATTTGGATAAAAGCGTTATCGTGGAGTTCAGAGCCGTACCCAACTTTAGAGAGGGGCGGGGAGGGGGTGTCGATGATTAGTCAAAAATTAATAAATAAATTAATTAAACATATAATAATAATGCATGTGGGGACTGGTGATATAACGACTGCTTTCATGACACGGATAAAACAGTACAGGAAAACTTGTTTGTAGTGACCACCTTGCAGACGCGGATAAAAAGGTAAAAACTAATAGCAATCACTTTCCAGGATAAAAAGACATGCATTAAAACTTGTAGGTGACTTAATTTCCGACTGGAATAAAAGAAACGTCCATGCAGCCTGTTGGACAGTGACCACCTTCAGGACCCGTATAAAAAGACTGCAGTTATACCTGTTAATGGCTGTCACTTTCTAGATCCGGATAAAAAGACTTCAGAATACTAGTCTTTTATGACCCCCATTTAAGTCTCCGAAAAAGGACAAACAGTACACCTTCAAGAACTCGTATCACTCTAGGGGGCTTGAATGTATGTGCGTATGTTAAACTTTTTCTTTAAAATACTACTCCTCCTACAGTTTTGCTCCAATCGTTTTGATATTATGTTCCCTGGGTGGTCCCCCAAATGGCTATTAGGCTATTACTTTTTTTGACTGCCAAAATGGTGGTAATTTTTGTGCCTGTTTTGACCCATTTTTAAAATGCTTCTCCTCCTACAGTTTTACTCCAATGGTTTAGGCGTTACGCAGGGATGTTCCCCAGGGGTTCGCCTACTAGTCTATTATTTTTTTCGCGGTTTGCCAAAAACATCCGAAATGGCGGAACTTTGAAGTTTGGCAAAGACTGGAATGAATAACAGTGAATAACTGAATTGTCAAACCATTAATTTCTCTCAGTCTTTTTCAAATAGTGATAAAATTTTAATCGAAAGTTTCTTAGATGCTTCTCCACCTGGACTTTGCTTTTTTCGCAGATGACAAAAAAAAGATGTCGAAATGGTGGAATTTTAAAAATTTTGTAAAATTGTGTAAATGTGTAAATACGTGAATCGTTGAAACCCAATCTCTCCAACATCCCTTTTCGGGTAGCTTCCAAATTCGAATTAAATGCATTTTACATGCTTCATTTTTTGGCCTAACAGTATTCGTTTCAGAGTTTTTCTCTCTTTTCTTACTTGGTAACTCGGCTGGGTCATGTCCTTGGACATGCTTGTTTGTGGTTTCATAGTCAAATGTCAAGTTTGGGTTGTGGAATACCTATGTTGACCCTATGATGACCCTATGTTGACCAATTTTTTGTGGCTACGTTTCAGCACTATAACTGTTCCTGTTTGGAAATGTGATCGCAGGCTCGCCGAAAGCTGTCGTGTTAAGGGTACAACTCCTCTGCAACACAGTCCCGTTGATAAACAGTGGCTGATTGCAATCCGAAGTTATAACAGCAACTGTTATTTAATTGCAATTCTCGAGGTCTATTTTTTTTTGCATTTTTGACCCTGACAGAATAACCCGTGAAGAAGACGTGGAGAGCTTGAGGAGGTCTTGTGGAGATCTTGTGGAGGTTTTGTGGAGATCTTGAGGAGATCTGGTGGAGATCTTGTGGAGGTCTTGTGGAGATCTGGTGGAGATCTTGTGGAGGTCTTGTGGAGATCTTGAGGAGGTCTTGTGGAGATCCTGTGGAGATCTGGTAGAGATCTGGTGGAGATCTTGTGGAGATGAGTGTGAGGGACTTGTTGGATTCCACGGAGGGCAACGATGCGGAGAATCAGGTGAGACTGCATAAACCTGGTGGGGTCTTGTCCCGTATTAAGCTCCCCCCCCCCCCGCCCACCCTACCAACCGCCTCCTGTCTCCCACAGAGGCAGAAGAAGACGAGATCGGGTCTCGGCGAACTAGCGCTAAATGTTCGTGTTCGTAATTGTAAGGAAAATACGCAGTGCTATAAATCACTGGACATTGGTTCAGTTATAAAATACTTCTATAACCGGCTAGCCATTAGAGTCGAGTTCAACTAAAAAGAAATAAGTGTCACTGTGCAGTATAGTTTATAGTTGGCTGCCGTTACTGTGTTAACTGCTAGAGCAGTGCAGTGGAGAAGCATGGAGAAAAAAAACTGTTGAGATGATTTTTCAGGGAGAGCTGACGCATACCATGTATGACATCATCGATGACGTCATACTCGGCCTTGCCTTTGAAGTGCACCGCGCGGCCAAGATTGGGACGCTGTTTATAGACGCGACGGACACTGAGTAAGACAGCTGCAATTTTTTTTATTTTCTAGCTGATAAATGTGTATGTGTTAGGTGAGAGAGGAGGGGGGGGGGGAGGGAGGCGTCAAGATTAAAATCTGTTGAAACGTTGTTGGTAACTTTGCATTTTTGCAATTCTTGAAGTCTGTTTTCTTGTTTCTCTATTTAGTAGTTGTTGAAAATATGTGTGCATGTGCGAAATATTGGCGAAAAACCCACTTTTTCGTAAAATCTTGACTAACTCCAGGGAATTAGTCTGACTGTTTTGAAATTTTAAGTAAAGGTAGCAGGCATTACTTCTGACTCATCTTTTAGTTAAAGTTTTAGTTAAAGATAGCGGAAATATTGGCGAGAAAACAATTTCTTAATAAATTCTTGACTAACGCTAGTTATATAATCTTACCGTCTTAAATGGTGAATGGCGAGAAGTATTCGTGAAAAAAATAGAAGTTTTAGTAAACTCCTAACTGGCGCCAGGGGAAAATGTCTAACTCTCTTGAAATGTTGGTTAAAGGCAAATGTTGGTTAAAGGTTGGTTAAAGGCGTGTCCGCCTGGCTAATGTTACTTTTTGGCAGTTCACCCAAAAAATAATGGAAATATTGGCGAAAACCCTCAGATCCTAATGGAAGCAAGAATGTAGGGTTAGGATGTAGTCTTTTTGTCTTGAAAATTAGCGTAAATACTGACAATAATCAATTTTTGTAGTAAAATCTCGACTGACGTCAGGTACAGGTCTGTATCATATATCTTGACATCAGCGTTCGCGAGCTGGGGCATTGTCCATGGACGGTCTTGTTTTTAGTTATCGTTGCTCTTCAGCCAGCTGCGATCGACACCTCCAGAAAGCACAGGCAGAGACGCACTAAGCACATACGAAGCATTTTGATTTAAATGTTACTTCATGTATCAGCTCTTTTGCTTTTAACATGCAATATTTTTATCTTTGCAGGTCAGAGAAACAGTATGGTAAGTATGTGGGTATTTGAATAGAGAAAAATTAAAATTCATTATTGAGCTCTGGCAGTTTTATTGACAGTTGTTGAAATGTCGCACATTTGTCAAAGAGTAAAGTGTTCTGGTCTGAGAACTTATTCCAAGTCGAAAGTTGTTTTAATGTTCTCTGAAGTTTATGATTTAAAGGAAATAAACAGACTGATGTTGACTAGAAATGGTCCTGATCACACCACTCTTTAATTCGCATAGATATATAAGGTTGTTCTGTGAAGTATGCAAATATGCAAATATCTAAAAATAAATAATTGGAAAATAAAATAAACTGTTTTCAGAAATCGTCAATGAGCGCGGGCTGGATATATTTGGACAAGTGCCAACAAAGAAACAATACGAGTGTGTTTGTCCCAACTGTGGGCGCAACATGGCCGCCTCGAGATTCGCGCCGCACCTAGAGAAGTGCATGGGCATGGGGAGGAACAGTTCCCGCATAGCTAGCAGGAGGTGGGTTCATGTTAGTGCTGTGTGGGCATGAGGAGGAACAGTTCCCGCATGGCGAGCAGGAGGTGCGTTCATGTTAGTGCTGTGTGGGCATGAGGAGGAACAGTTCCCGCATGGCGAGCAGGAGGTGCGTTCATGTTAGTGCTGTGTGGGAATGGGGAGGAACAGTTCCCGCATAGCTAGCAGGAGGTGGGTTCATGTTAGTGCTGTGTGGGCATGGGGAGGAACAGTTCCCGCATAGCTAGCAGGAGGTGGGTTCATGTTAGTGCTGTGTGGGCATGGGGAGGAACAGTTCCCGCATAGCTAGCAGGAGGTGGGTTCATGTTAGTGCTGTGTGGGCATGGGGAGGAACAGTTCCCGCATAGCTAGCAGGAGGTGCGTTCATGTTAGTGCCGTGTGGGCATGGGGAGGAACAGTTCCCGCATAGCTAGCAGGAGGTGGGTTCATGTTAGTGCTGTGTGGGCATGAGGAGGAACAGTTCCCGCATGGCGAGCAGGAGGTGCGTTCATGTTAGTGCTGTGTGGGCATGAGGAGGAACAGTTCCCGCATAGCTAGCAGGAGGTGGGTTCATGTTAGTGCTGTGTGGGCATGGGGAGGAACAGTTCCCGCATAGCTAGCAGGAGGTGCGTTCATGTTAGTGCTGTGTGGGCATGAGGAGGAACAGTTCCCGCATGGCGAGCAGGAGGTGCGTTCATGTTAGTGCTGTGTGGGCATGGGGAGGAACAGTTCCCGCATAGCTAGCAGGAGGTGGGTTCATGTTAGTGCTGTGTGGGCATGAGGAGGAACAGTTCCCGCATGGCGAGCAGGAGGTGCGTTCATGTTAGTGCTGTGTGGGCATGAGGAGGAACAGTTCCCGCATGGCGAGCAGGAGGTGCGTTCATGTTAGTGCTGTGTGGGAATGGGGAGGAACAGTTCCCGCATGGCGAGCAGGAGGTGCGTTCATGTTAGTGCTGTGTGGGCATGAGGAGGAACAGTTCCCGCATGGCGAGCAGGAGGTGCGTTCATGTTAGTGCTGTGTGGGAATGGGGAGGAACAGTTCCCGCATAGCTAGCAGGAGGTGCGTTCATGTTAGTGCCGTGTGGGCATGGGGAGGAACAGTTCCCGCATAGCTAGCAGGAGGTGGGTTCATGTTAGTGCTGTGTGGGCATGAGGAGGAACAGTTCCCGCATGGCGAGCAGGAGGTGCGTTCATGTTAGTGCTGTGTGGGCATGAGGAGGAACAGTTCCCGCATGGCGAGCAGGAGGTGCGTTCATGTTAGTGCTGTGTGGGAATGGGGAGGAACAGTTCTGCAGAGCAGGCAGGAGGTTTGTCAGCATTAGTGCTGTGTGGGCATGGGGAGGAACAGGAGGTTTGTTCAGGTTAGTGCTGTGTGAGAATGGGGAGGAACAGTTCCTGCAGAGCAGGCAGGAGGCTTATCTACATTAGAGCTGTGCGGGAATGGGGAGCAGTTGTCTCTGTCTGTAGAAGATCAGGAAACAATTGCTCATAGGACCTGGTAAGGAACAGCTCTCGCATTGCTCGACAAAGGCTTGCGACCACTTTCTGGCACTTCAATGCGCCAATGGAGCTCTGTCGTCTGCTTGTAGAATAGCTTCGGCGAACGCTGCGAAGGAGGGTGATGAGAGCGACGAGGGCAGCAAGGACGACGACTGGACTAGCGAACGCAAAGGTGACGTCACATCCGCCTCCCCCCCCCCCCCCTCTCCTTCCCCCATCCCCACTTTCCGTCTCTGTTGAGAAACAATTCTAACCTCCGCCTTATCGCTTTTTTCCATGCACTTATCTCAAAATGAGTTGGAGTTTTATAATGTTAATTGAGTAGTTCTTGAGAAAAATATATTTTCCAAAATGTCCGGGGTTTAAAATCGTAAATGGGTTCGCGCTGTCTTATTGCAGCCAAGAAAATGAAGCTGGGCAAAGGCGGCAACGGCATATCGAAAGTAAAGACGGGCAACAAGCCCAAGGGCAAGAACGGCGAGGGTCACGTGACGGTGCCCGAGCCCGGCTCCCACCCCGTCTACGAGGCGATGACGCTGGAAGAGAAGAAAGCGCTGCTCATGTCCACGTGCGGCGTGATATCGGAGCACACGCGCAAGATGTGCACCAAGTACGGGCCGGTGGTGAGGGGGGGGGGAGGGGGCGGGGGGGATGTCCACGTGCGGCGTGATATCGGAGCACACACGCAAGATGTGTACCAAGTACGGGCCGGTGGTGGGGGGAGGGCGGGAGGGGAGGGGGCGGGGGCGTATGTGTGTGGGAGGGGGGCGTGTGTGGGGCGAGAGGGGGAGGGGAGAGAGCATGTGTAGGCTGCCCACGTGCGGCGCCATCTCTGAGCAAATGCACAAGATGTAACGGTCTGCATGTGGGCCAACCGGAGCATGTGTGGGCCAAGAGCGGATCTTGTTCGCCAGGGGCCCGTGTGTGTTCTACAAGTGGGCCACGACTAAGCAGATATCACGCAGCACCCATCCCATGCTGGGCCGCACCTTGCTTAGGAATCTGGCTTGTGTGCTGTAACTGTTATCACATATATTGTTGGCGTTGATATTGTTTATGCGAGGAAAATATGCTGATGCATTTGGTGTGTCTTCAAGAAAATAAGAATATAGACTAAAAAATCGGAAATATGTTATGTGAAGAAAGGAAATAGTCAAGATCATGAAATGTTACAGAAAGGTGTATCTGTAAAACAAATGGGTGTTAAAGCGAGAGTCCGCCATGCTTGCAGGTCCTTGAGATGTCCACAGCACACGGAGGATCAGCGGAGGGCCGTTAGGGCTTACCTGCTGGGGCAGCCCAGGTGAGAAACTGCTTCTTTATGCCATAGGGGGGGGGCATCAAGGGGGGGGGTGTGAGGAGGGGTGGGTCATTGAGACGTCCACAGCATACTTAGGAAGAGCGGAGAGAAACCCTTTATGTCATGGGGGGGGGGGTGGCGCCTGGGGAGGGGGGGATGAGGAGGGGTGGGTAATTTGTTTGAGAAACGTTTCTGCGTTTTCCAGCATGGAACCTTTTAATGTTATTGTGAAGGCTGTTGTGGAACGAAGTTTGTATTTGAGAAAAAGCTGTATATTTGCTCAGGTCGTTGGAGTCGGATGAGGTTCAGATTGACATTGACACGTACAACGAAGAGGACAGCCAATCACTGCGCGAGACGCTTCAGTGGGAGGCCATCTCCAACCCCTCCCCGGCCGACAGCTGCTCCACCACAGGTACACCCCCGCCCCCGTACCCCCTCCCCCATCCCCCGCCGACAGCTGCTCCACCACAGGTACACCCCCGCCCCCGTACCCCCTCCCCCATCCCCCGCCGACAGCTGCTCCACCACAGGTACACCCCCGCCCCCGTACCCCCTCCCCCATCCCCCGCCGACAGCTGCTCCACCACAGGTACACCCCCGCCCCCGTACCCCCTCCCCCATCCCCCGCCGACAGCTGCTCCACCACAGGTACACCCCCGCCCCCGTACCCCCTCCCCCATCCCCCGCCGACAGCTGCTCCACCACAGGTACACCCCCGCCCCCGTACCCCCGCGCCCCTCCCCCGCCGACAGCTGCTCCACCACAGGTACACCCCCGTCCCCGCCCCCTGCCCCCGACTCGTGCTGCAGCACACATAGACCTCCGTCCTCCTCCTCCTCCTGCTGTACTACAGGTAAAACCCCCACCCCTGGAGCAGCCCTCCCAACCCCTCATTGCGCTCCTGCTGCACTATAGGTAACCAACCCCTTCCACCCTGCCCCCCCTCCCCCCACCCCCCTCATCAAACCATTCCCCGGCTGAGTGCCCTTTCGCTGCAGCTAATTTGCATCTGATGACGTTTTCAGGCTCTACGTCAAAGAAACGAAAAACGCGTCATGGCAAGAAGAAAGGTTCAAAGGGGAGCACGCGCAGTGATACACCGACCAGCAGCCAGGACCTCACGTGACCACCTGCACGTGGCCAGGACCTCACGTGACCACCCGCACGTGGCCAGGACCTTACGTGACCACCTGCACGTGGCCAGGACCTCACGTGACCACCTGCCCGTGGCCAGGACCTCACGTGACCACCTGCACGTGGCCAGGACCTCACGTGACCACCTGCACGTGGCCAGGACCTCACGTGACCACCTGCACGTGGCCAGGACCTCACGTGACCACCTGCACGTAGCCAGGACCTCACGTGACCACCTGCACGTAGCCAGGACCTCACGTGACCGCCCGCCATCCCACCGTCGCTAGGCCTTCATGTGACCGTCCCCACCCCTACACGTTGCCTGGAACTCACGTGACCGCTCCCCCCCCCACGCCTCCAGGCCCTCACGTGACAGTCCTACCCCCTCTCCCTTACGCCGCCTGGACGTCACGTTGCCTGGACCTCACGTGACCTTTCCCCCTCCCTCTCACAGCGCCTGGACCTCATGTGACCTCCGACGACAGGCCCTCACGTGACAGGCCCTCACGTGACTAGATAAAACGAAAACGTGACGAGGTTCCCAAGTGACTGACCGCACGTTCATAGGCCCTTATGTGATAGACTTACGAGACGAGTCCCTCACGCGACTTAACAAATCCCGAGGGGCGTGCCCCACCAATGGCCACGGGAGAGCTGCAGGCCTCGTTTTTTTTGTTTTTTTTTTTTTTGCGGCTCCCCGCAAATAGCGCGACTGATACCGCAGCGACAGTGATCGACTGGCTGATGACGTACGAGACTCATGTGATAATAAATTATTGTTATAAACCATTATTGACAGTGGGGTGAGTAATATTATAATACAGAATGTACTTTTTTTCCAGCCAACGATTCCTGTTTTGAAAGAACTGAAAACATTTTGTATGTGATATCAGAGTATGTTTATTAAAAAAATAACATTGGAGTGTCCATTCCTCTGCGTCTGTTGTCTTTGCGTCTCGCAATGGAGCGTCTGTGAGATATACAGGCGCTTTTTTAGTCACAGATGTTTGCGCTGCTTTTGTGTGTATTTCGCGATTTAAAGTAGAAGCGGCTTGGGTCTTTCACATTGCACTTACTGACTGTTCACACTGTTACACGCAGCGGCTGGTTATTTATTTATTTATTAGCCTCCCGCATTAACTGTTAGGAGCACTGGAGTAGTTTGTTATTAATTGTGCCATTTGGCAGGGGCAGCTTTTATTAGGTTTCGCTCAGCGAGAATCATGCAGTGATTTCTTATTTCGGAAGGTTTGTTTAGGAGATGCACTTGAAATGAAAAAAAAATAGAATAGAAGCTGTGTATGTCCCGTAGGGTGAAGTACAGGGACAACAAACAAGCTGTATGTGTAGGAGGGTAAAGTACGTGGACAAAAAACAAGCTGTGTTTTGGAACAGCGTTAAGTACATGGACAAAAAACGAGCTGTATGTATAGCAGCGTAAAGAAGATGGACAAAAAACAAGCTGTGTGTGTTCGAGGGTAAAGTACGTGGACAAAAAACAAGCTGTGTTTGGAACAGCGTTAAGTACATGGACAAAAAACAAGCTGTGTGTGTAGGAACGTGAAGTACATGGACAAAAAACAAGCTGTGTGTGTATCAGCTTAAAGTACATGGACAAAAAACAAGCTGTGTGTGTAGGAGGGTAAAGTACGTGGACAAAAAACAAGCTGTGTGTGTAGGAGGGTAAAGTACGTGGACAAAAAACAAGCTGTGTTTGGAACAGCGATAAGTACATGGACAACAAACAATTTGTGTGTGTAGCAGCGTAAAGTACATGGGCAAAAAACAAGCTATGTGTGTAGCAGCGTAAAGTACATGGGCAAAAAACAAGCTATGTGTGTAGCAGCGTAAAGTACATGGACAAAAAACAAGCTGTGTGTGTATCAGCTTAAAGTACATGGACAAAAAACAAGCTGTATGTATAGCAGCGTAAAGAACATGGACAAAAAACAAGCTGTGTGTGTAGGAGGGTAAAGTACGTGGACAAAAAACAAGCTGTGTTTGGAACAGCGTTAAGTAAATGGACAAAAAACGAGCTTTGTGTGTAGGAACGTGAAGTACATGGACAAAAAACAAGCTGTATGTGTAGCAGCGTAAAGTACGTGGACAAAAAACAAGCTGTGTTTGGAACAGCGTTAAGTACATGGACAAAAAACGAGCTTTGTTTGTAGAAACGTGAAATACACGGACAAAAAGCCAGCTGTGTTTGTAGCAGCGTGAAGTACATGGACAAAAAACGAGCTGTGCTTGGAACAGCGTAAAATACATGGATAAAAATCAAGCTTTGTGCGTAGGAACGTGAAGTACATGGACAGAAGAACGAGTCGAGAGTGCAGCACCTCGGTCGTGGTTTTTCGTTCATGTCGTTAACACGGGCGATCTGCCCTGTATGTGTGCGGTCTTCACACGGGCGATCTGCCCTGTATGTATGCGGTCTTCACACGGGCGATCTGCCCTGTATGTATGCGGTCTTCACAGGGGCGATCTGCCCTGTATGTGTGCGGTCTTCACACGGGCGATCTGCCCTGTATGTATGCGGTCTTCACACGGGCGATCTGCCCTGTATGTATGCGGTCTTAACACGGGCGATCTGACCTATATACGTCCATCTGGCGCTTTCTCCCGAATAACATTGTGCGTGGCGGCGCCTGAGCATTGTGTGGCGGCGGGTGAACATTGTGTGGTGGCGCCTGAGAATTGCGCCGCCAAAGAAACTGGCTGCCAAAAGGATGTAATCAAAAGCCATTGCTTACATTCCACGAAAGGGAAAACGCCCACGCGTCGCTGCCGTGTCATCGCTCCGTCGTTATAGGTGTGTGCGTGATATATCCTGCTGACAAGTCACGTGTTCATGCCGTTCTTGTAACAGCCAACTGCATGTGAATTTGTTAACGAGAATTTCTTGAAATTATCGCTGAGAAACGAACATACTTTTTTCCTCGGCCTGGTGTTGTTTTCTGTACAGTGTGAAACTTGGGTTATTTTTTGGATGTTTTATGATAAAAGTAACAGTCAGTATATTTATTTTTTTTCCTGTTTGGTCTCACGTGTCAGTGTTAAATTGTTTTTCATGTGGAAATAAATTCATACACAACATGAGACACAAAAAAGAAAATCAATTTGGTTCAGTTTCGTTATTTTATTGGACAACAATAATCAAGCAGTCGCACTTTTGTTAATTAAATTGTGTTACTGGTCCAAATATGAACCTTTATAATGTTCACTATTTTTGTTCACAGCATAAACACGATCTATCGTAAGCATTTACTATTCCTGTGCAACTTAATTATCGGAACTAGAAATGCCCAATAAGATCTTTTATTAGTTTTTTTTTAAAAATATATTTAAATATAAACAGTTATCACCTTTTGAAAATGTTGATTTCATACAAACAACGGAGCACAAAAAAAACGAAAAAAAAAAACAAACAGTACAAAAAATTAACAGCCGAAATTTTGAAACGAAAATAAGCAAAAACGAAAACAGTCGGAAAAGAGTATACGTTTGACATCACAGACCAATAAAATGTTCAGAAATGTTTGAACCCGTAAAGTGAAGATATCAGCTACCATCTACCAATCAGATGCGAGGATATACACCAATGAAAGCGTGACTGGGACTGCCAGGGAACCCACCCGTCCCGCCCCCCCCCCCCCACCCCTGCCCTCTGGGATTTGGTCAAAATTTTATGCCCATTATATTTTGAACACCAAATGACGGAGATAACGAAATCACTTCCAAGGGCATTCTCATCATGAGAGAGAAAGAAGAGTGAATCCGGCCACGACTAGGCATACTTACACGAGGTAATAAGGACAATATTATTGTCAGCTCTGTATAGGAGTTGTTCATCGGTGGGGAGGGGGGGGGGGGTCCTCAAGAGCACGTCTTTGTATACAATTCACCCCCCCCCCCCTCCCACCCACGCTTTTAATGGAACTCCCCTCTCCCACAAAAAAAAAATTCACACACAACATGAGACACAAAAAAGAAAATCAATTGGTTCAGTTTCGTTATTTTATTGGACAACGATAATCAAGCAGTCGCACTTTTGTTAATTAAATTCTGTAACTGGTCCAGTTATGAACCTTTATAATGTCACTATTTTTGTTCACAGCATAAACACGATCTATCGTAAGCATTTACAATTCCTGTGCAACTTAATTATCGAAACTAGAAATGCCCAATAAGATCTGTTATTACTTTTTTTTAAAATAGATTTAAATATAAACAGTTATCACCTTTTGAAAATGTTGATTTCATACAAACATCAGAGCACAAAATAACAAACAGTACAAAAAATTAACAGCCGAAATTTTGAAACAAAAACAAAAATAAGCAAAAACGAAAACAGCCGGAAAAGAGTATACGTTTGACATCACAGACCCATAAAATGTTCAGAAATGTTTGAACCCGTAAAGTGAAGATATCAGCTACCAACTACCAATCAGATGCGAGGATATACACCAATGAAAGCGTGACTGGGACATACCACGGCGCCCACCCCGTCCCGCCCCCCCCCCCACCCCTGCCCTCTGGGATTTGGCCAGCATTTTATGCCCATTATATTTTGAACACCAAATGACGGACATAACGAAATCACTTCCAAGGGCATTCTCATCATGAGAGAGAAAGAAGAGAAAGAAGAGGGAATCCGGGCCGCGACCAGGCGTACTTACACGAGGTGATAAGGACAATATTATTATCAGCTCTTATATACGAGTTGTTCATCGGTGGGGGGGGGGGGGGGGGGAGGGGGGAGGTGGGGGGTCCTCAACAGCACGTCTTTGTATACAATTCACCCCCCACCCACCCACGCTATTAATGGAATTCTCCTCTCCCACAAAAAAAAAAAAAAACAAGATAGTGTTGTGTGGGCTACCTAAATGTCGTCACGGGTGTCTGCAAAACTTGACTGTTTATTGGCGCTTTTACAGCACACGTCTTTATGTGTTACTTTTTTACGGGGAGGGGGGGGGGGGGGGAGGAGAGAATACCGCGGGTTGTACACACAATGGTCGGCTATTGGCAACAACAAACATTCACATCGATCATATGCCATGACAGTCCAGTAATTCATTTATATATGCTAACAGATTGACAGTACTACAATGTATACAAAAACAAAAAAAAACAAAAAAAAACAGCATTTTGTACACGAACGAAAGCAATCGGAGAAATGTTTCCGGAAATTGCCGACGCCTACGTCACGTTAAAAAATAAATAATAAATTTGTAAAAAAAAATATGCTCCTTATTTTTCATCAAATAATGAACTTATGTAAATAACAACTCTTGGATACATATGTGTTATAAAGCTATATAAAGTAACTATTTTTTTTTGATTAAGCGCTTCTTGAATATAAGGAACACTGGCCTTTACGTATTATATGCAGTTGTTAAGTGAAGGTACAGCGGACATTTCAGATCACAACTATAGCTTTCGTTTTGTTGTATGTACAATAGTTTTCTTGGACATTCTTTTTTTTTCAACAAAAACTGTATAACGAACTGAATTCTTAATTATATCTGAATGTTCCTCTTGATTATATCTGAAATTTCTCAACATAAACAGCATTCATCTGGCCCAAAAGTCAAACCAACACTATCAACCAAAAAAAAATAAAATAAAATAAATAAAAAAAAAAAAAACAGCGAGAGAACGGGGCCAAGAAAAAAAGGCCTCGAAACAAGCACGGACATTTCTCATCACTGCCAGACCTCCGGACAGACCTCCGGACACGGAGAGAACACCTCATGGATCAACATGCAGTCTTCTAAATATGACCCTTAAACCTTATCCTACTTGTCTTGATATTTAAATTTATTTATTTATTTTTTATTTATTTATTTATTTTTTTTTTTTTGATGTTTTGATGTGATGTTTTCCTTTGTATTCAAGCGCAAACGTCTTCGATCTCTGCGTGAACTGCCTCGGAGGCACAACGTCTTCTTACGGTGTCACTTCGTATGGCCCTTTTACTTCCATGATTTTGTAGCGATTTTATAGTAGTTACTCAACTTCAAATTTGGTTTGTCTGCAACATCCATAGAACACAACAAAAGAGAAAACTCAGAATCTTAAAAAAAAAAAAAAAAGAAAAAAAAAAAAAAAAAACAGCTCTGATGCATCGAGTGCATTTTTAACTTTCTTGCGGGAACACTTCCGTGTATTCTAGTTCCTCTGACGCCGGCAGTTCAATGGTGTACCTTCAAACAAAAAAACAAAAAATCGTGTTTTTTTTTCTTGTTTCTTTTTCTTAAAAAAGATCGGTTAAACTCCATGTTAAAAGTAGTTTCAAAACCAATATGGATGTCAAAATGTTACAGTGTCTTTCCCAATTACAGCACCCTTCCTACACACAACTTTATATAAACTGAATAAAAAAATCAATGCTCATGTACACACGCTTTTGGAAGTTTTGTGCGAAAAAAAGGGAGAGCTCGGGTCATACCTGAGCACCAGGTCCCTGGACGCCCCCGCGGCTAGCTCCAAGTTCCACTCTATGTTGTGGTCTTTGGTTATGACGACGGGGGCATTAGGCTCGGTCCTCTCATGTTTGATGTTCGGCTCCTGGAGTACTACCTGTGCAAGCAAGTCAAACGTAATGGTTTTATGACAACCCCAAAATAGTCTTGTTCACTACCTGTGCAAGCAAGTCATACGTAATGGCTTTATGACTCCCCCCCAATAGTCTTGTTCATTACCTGTGCAAGCAAGTCATACGTAATGGTTTTATGACTCCCCCAAAATAGTCTTGTTCACTACCTGTGTAAGCAGGTCATACGTAATGGTTTTATGACTCCCCCAAAATAGTCTTGTTCACTACCTGTGTAAGCAAGTCATACGTAATGGTTTTATGACTCCCCCAAAATAGTCTTGTTCACTACCTGTGCAAGCAAGTCATACGTAATGGCTTTATGACTCCCCAAAATAGTCTTGTTCACTACCTGTGTAAGCAAGTCATACGTAACGGTTTTATGACTCCCCCAAAATAGTCTTGTTCACTACCTCTGTAAGCAAGTCATACGTAATGGTTTTGTGACTCCCCCAAAATAGTCTTGTTCACAACCTGTGTAAGCAAGTCATACGTAATGGTTTTTATGACTCCCCCAAAATTGTCTTGTTCACTTCCTGTGCAAGCAAGTCATACGTAATGGTTTTATGACTCCCCCAAAATAGTCTTGTTCACTACCTGTGCAAGCAAGTCATACGTAATGGCTTTATGACTCCCCCCCAATAGTCTTGTTCATTACCTGTGCAAGCAAGTCATACGTAATGGTTTTATGACTCCCCCAAAATAGTCTTGTTCACTACCTGTGTAAGCAGGTCATACGTAATGGTTTTATGACTCCCCCAAAATAGTCTTGTTCACTACCTGTGTAAGCAAGTCATACGTAATGGTTTTATGACTCCCCCAAAATAGTCTTGTTCACTACCTGTGTAAGCAAGTCATACGTAATGGTTTTTATGACTCCCCCAAAATTGTCTTGTTCACTACCTGTGCAAGCAAGTCATACGTAATGGTTCTATGACTCCCCCAAAAGAGTCTTGTTCACTACCTTTGCAAGCAAGTCATACGTATTGGCTTTATGACTCCCCCCAAAATAGTCTTGTTCACTACCTGTGCAAGCAAGTCAAACGTAATGGTTTTATGACTCCCCCAAAATAGTCTTGTTCACTACCTGTGTAAGCAAGTCATACGTAATGGTTTTACGACTCCCCGAAAATAGTCTTGTTCACTACCTGTGCAAGCAAGTCATACGTAATGGCTTTATGACTCCCCCAAAATAGTGTTGTTCACTAACTGTGCAAGCAAGTCCTAAGTAATGGTTTCATGCCCCCCCCCCCCCCCTCACCCAGCATCGGGGATACGTGGATCACAGCACCGGATCATGTGGATCACGGCACCGGATCACGTGGATCACGGCACCGGATCATGTGGATCACGTCACCGGATCATGTGGATCACGGCACCGGATCATGTGGATCGTGGCATATATCACGTGGGTCACAAATGATCACGTGGATCACAGCACGAGATGACGGCACCATATCACGCGGTTCACATCATTATAGCACATGAACCGACTCGTGCACATTCTCCGTGACACATATCCACGCATGACCGTCACCGGCCACTCTCCGTGACACATCCACGCATGACCGTCACCGATCACTCTCCGTGACACATCCGCGCATGACCGTCACCTATCAATCTCCGTGACATTTCTGCGCATGACGTCACCGACAACTCTCCGTGACACATCTGCGTATGACCGTCACCGATCACTCTCCGTGACATATCTGCGCATGACGTCACCGACAACTCTCCGTGACACATCTGCGTATGACCGTCACCGATCACTCTCCGTGACATATCTGCGCATGACCGTCACCGATAACTCTCCGTGACATATCCGCGCATGCCCGTCACCGACCACTCTCCGTGACATATCTGCGCATGATCATCACACATCATTCTCCGTGACATATCTGCGTATGACCGTCACCGATAACTCTCCGTGACATATCCGCGCATGCCCGTCACCGACCACTCTCCGTGACATATCTGCGCATGATCATCACACATCATTCTCCGTGACATATCTGCGTATGACCGTCACCGATCACTCTCCGTGACATATCCGCGCATGCCCGTCACCGACCACTCTCCGTGACATATCTGCGCATGATCATCACACATCATTCTCCGTGACATATCCGCGCATGCCCGTCACCGACCACTCTCCGTGACACATCCGCGCATGCCCGTCACCGACCAAACTCCGTGACATATCCGCGCATGACCGTCACCGACCACTCTGCGTGACACATCCGCGCATGCCCGTCACCGACCACTCTCCGTGACATATCTGCGCATGATCATCACATATCACTCTCCGTGACACATTTGCGCATGACTGTCACCGATCACTCTCCGTGACACATATCCGCGCATGACCTTCACCTACCACTCTCCGTCACACACATCGGCGCATGACCTTCACCTACCACCCTCCGTGACACACATCCGCGCATGACCTTCACCTACCACTCTCCGTGACACACATCCGCGCATGACCTTTACCTTGATGGAGCTCTCCGTGCTCTGCGGCAGGTGCTCGGTGACCCGGATGAGGGCAGGCTCCTGGTGCGTATTCTTCAGCTCAATGACCTGCTTGAAGGTCGTCAGCTTGCCCTTGCTCACCCAGCCTGTGTTCGAGCGGTGCTTCTCCAGCGGCTTGTGGCTCACCTTGATGGCCGGATCGATGCCGCACGAACACTCGAACTCCTCCCCCGGGCTCACCGCTTTCATTGACCCCTGCCAATAAAAAGAGCAGAAAATTAACGTCATCAAAACCATAAAATACTCGTATTTTGCTGAAACTCTTAAATTCCCAAGTCTTTAGTTTCCTAATATCACAATTCTAACACTTTACTGTGACAAGGGAGAACATTACTGATGCCATTAGGGGTACAACTTGGCAGATAATGACCTATTTCGAGTCAATAAGTATTATTGACCAATTAGAAAATATTGACTTTTTGGTCAACCTTTTCATAACCGGTCAATAATATCTTCATATTAACTCGAAATTAGTCAAGTCATGCATTTGTCACAGAGCTTAACTGCATGTCTTGATTACAAACACCCTATTATGTCGCATAAGAACGTGAGAAACAAACAAGAATTTAAATGTTTTTTTTCTGAGCGAAATAAGTCACTTTCGATTCAGTGTGTGTATTCCACAATAGACGCACAATAGGGAGAGAGATAGAGAGAAAGAGAGCGAGAGAGAGGGAGAGAGAGAGAGAGAGAAGAGAAGAGAGAGAAGAGAGAGAGAGAGAGAGGGAGGGAGGGAGGGAGGGAGGGAGAGAGAGAGAGAGAGAGAGAGAGAGAGAGGGAGAGGGAGAGAGAGAAAAGAGAGAGAGAAGAGAAGAGAGAGGAGAGGGAGGGAGGGAGGGAGGGAGGGAGGGAGGGAGGGAGGGAGGGAGGGAGGGAGGGAGGGAGGGAGGGAGGGAGGGAGGGAGGGAGGGAGGGAGGGAGGGAGGGAGGGAGGGAGGGAGGGAGGGAGGGAGGGAGGGAGGGAGGAGGGAGGGAGGGAGAAAGAGAGAGAGAGAGAGAGAGAGAGAAGAGAAGAGACAGGAGAGAGAGGGAGGGAGGGAGGGAAGGAGGGAGTGGGGGAGGGAGAGAAAAGAGAGAGAGAGACAGACAGAAAAGAAGAGAGAGAGACAGAGAGAAGAGAAGAGAGAGGAGAGAGAGGGAGGGAGAGAGAGAGAGAGAGAGAGAGAGAGAGAGAGAGAGAGAGAGGGAGAGAAAAGAGAGAGAGAGACAGAGAGAAGAGAAGTGAGAGGAGAGAGAAAAGAGAGAGAGAGGAGAGAGAGGGAAGGAGGGAGGGAGGGAGTGAGAGACAGAGAGAGAGAGAGGGGGGAGGAGGGAGGGATGGAGGGAGGGGGGGCAGGGGGGAGGGAGCGAAAGAGAGACAGAGACAGACAGAAGAGAGAGAGAGAGAGAGGCAGAGAGACAGTATCATAGATGTTTAACAGCCATTAACCTGCGTTAGTCTATATTCTGGAACAGGCTCGCTGTACAAAGCGCCTTATTACAACATTGATCGATATTTGTGTTCTGGTCATCATTAAAAAAATTGACCAATCGGATGATAGCATTTAACCAAGTCCTGTAATAGTATAGATTGATGGCTACCTTAGCAATAAAATTGTTGTCAAGGAAGATGTTGGTTGGTCCTGCCAGCATGGCATACGGGCTGTTGTTCGTGACCTTGGCCTTGAGGTAGGCAAAGGTCGACTTTTTAGGCACGCATTCGTAGTGGAACTGTGGGTGAAGGTCGATCACCGCCACGTTCACCTTATGCTCTGTATTATCGCTCGGGATATTCGCGGCGCGGACGATCTCGAACACAGCGCTGGATATGCTTTCTTTCACCTGTAACAACACACAATGCTGTAGCCTTGCTTTGAATATGAGATCTCATTTTAGCTCTTCCATTCAGAAAATTACCACAGTCGTATCTTAACAAACAGTATTTTTGCCTTGAGGTCAGAAATGAATTGGTTTCTCATCTAAATATTTAAGAAATTTTAACCGAACGGCCACATTTTACTATTTCTTCAAAAAAAGGACAGATTTAGCTGGGACACGTTTTTTTACATAAATCTAGGCAATTTGGATGACCTGTCGAAAAAAGACACACAACAGGAACAGATATATATATATATATATACATGCCTGTATATATACCCACTTAATTTTCTCACTCAGAATTGTTCACACCAGAGAAGGTCACTTTCTCGTGTGATATCCCCGAGTATTCTTAAACATCATACCATGAACTGCCCACCCCCCCCCCCCCGCCCCCACACGGCATAATGACGTAATTCACATTACATTCTCATCAACGAAATCTAGCTTCCACTTAACGTCAACCTGCAGAAAGGTTTTTATTTCAAAATGGAAACAACAAACGCGGAGACGGGAAAACACGGAGTTAGTCAGACGAGAAAACAGGCAGTTAGGCAGATGAGAAGACACGCAGTTAGTCAGACGAGAAGACAGGCAGTTAGTCAGGTGAGAAGACACGCAGTTAGTCAGACGAGAAGACACGCAGCTGGTCAGACGAGAAGACACGGAGTTAGTCAGGTGAGAAGACACGCAGTTAGTCAGGCAGGCAGTTAGGTGAGAAGACACGCAGTTAGTCAGAGTTCATACCCAGAATAAAACGAAGAGCTAGCACAGGCATGTTTAGACTGTTTCTGTTGTTGTTCAACAGCCAACCTCTTCGGCGGTTCGGTCCGTTTTGATGTCATCAGAGGTAGTGGGAGTGAATTAATTACACAGTTCTTTATACATACACAAAGTCAATCCTTGCCAACTTATACAGAAATGAGTTGAAGAACAGAACTCATCTCTCTCACCGTGTATGCAGATGTTAAACAGCAATAAGAGAACTAACCTGTTTATAAGATGTTACCGGATCATAAGAAAGCACCATCGATGTTTACAAGATGTTGATGAACCACAAACAGAAGCCGCATCACTGTCTACAAGATGTTGACGAAGGACAAACAGAAGCCTTAACTCTGTCTACAAGATGTTGACCGACAATAAACAGAAGCCTCATCACCGACTACAAGATGTTGACGAACCACAATCAGAAGTCTCATCACTATCTACAGCATGTTGACGAACCACAATCAGACGCTTTATCACTGTCAACAAGATGTTGACGAACCACAGAGAAGCCCCATCACTGTCTACAGGATGTTGACGAACCACAATCAGAAGCCTCATCACTGACTATAAGATGTTGACGAACCACAAACAGACGCTTCATCACTGTCTACAGAAGCCTCATCACTGACTACAAGATGTTGACGAACCACAAACAGAAGCCTCATCACTGTCTACAAGATGTTGACGAATCACAAACAGACGCCTCATCACTGTCTACAAGATGTTGACGAACCTCAATCAGAAGCTTCATCACCGTCTACAAGATGTTGACGAACCACAAACAGAAGCCTCATCACTGTCTACAAGATGTTGACGAACAACAATCAGACGCTTCATCACCGTCTACAAGATGTTGACGAACCACAAACAGACGCTTCATCACTGTCTACAAGATGTTGACGAAACACAAACAGAAGCCTCATCACTGTCTACAAGATGTTGACGGAGGAACATACAAGCCTCATCGCTGTCAGCTAAAAGAAACAATCACTGAAATATTTTGACAAAAATGATTGACAGAATTGTACATTTTTATAGATAAAAAATGTTATTCATCAGGAAATCTGATTCCAATACTGAAACGACCCGACCAGCACGACAAGCAAGGCTGCATCTGGAAAGCGACCTGATCACAAGACAAGCAAGGCTGCATCTGGAAAGCGACCCGATCATAAGACCAGCAAGGCTGCATCTGGAAAGTGACCTGATCACAAGACAAGCAAGGCTGCAGCTGGAAAGCGACCTGATCATAAGACAAGCAAGGCTGCAGCTGGAAAGTGACCTGATCACAAGACAAGCAAGGCTGCATCTGGAAAGCGACCTGATCACAAGACAAGCTAGGCTGCATCTGGAAAGCAGACCTTGCCCTGAAAACAACCCGATCACAAGACAAGCTAGGATGCATCTGGAAAGCAGACCTTGCCCTGAAAAGCGACCTGATCACAAGACAAGCTAGGCTGCATCTGGAAAGCAGACCTTGCACCGAAAAGCGACCTGATCACAAGACAAGCAAGGCTGCATCTGGAAAGCGACCTGATCACAAGACAAGCAAGGCTGCATCTGGAAAGCAGACCTTGCCCTGAAAAGCGACCTGATCACAAGACAAGCAAGGCTGCGTCTGGAAAGCGACCTGATCACAAGACAAGCAAGGCTGCAGCTGGAAAGCGACCTGATCACAAGACAAGCAAGGCTGCATTTGGAAAGCGACCTGATCACAAGACAAGCAAGGCTGCAGTTGGAAAGCGACCTGATCGCAAGACAAGCAAGGCTGCATCTCGAAAGCGACCTGATCGCAAGACAAGCAAGGCTGCAGTTGGAAAGCGACCTGATCACAAGACAAGCAAGGCTGCAGTTGGAAAGCGACCTGATCGCAAGACAAGCAAGGCTGCATCTCGAAAGCGACCTGATCACAAGACAAGCAAGGCTGCATCTGGAAAGCGACCTGATCACAAGACAAGCAAGGCTGCAGTTGGAAAGCGACCTGATCGCAAGACAAGCAAGGCTGCATCTCGAAAGCGACCTGATCGCAAGACAAGCAAGGCTGCATTTGGAAAGCGACCTGATCACAAGACAAGCAAGGCTGCAGTTGGAAAGCGACCTGATCGCAAGACAAGCAAGGCTGCATCTCGAAAGCGACCTGATCGCAAGACAAGCAAGGCTGCGTCAGGAAAGCGACCTGACCACAAGACAAGCAAGGCTGCATTTGGAAAGCGACCAGATCACAAGACAAGCAAGGCTGCAGTTGGAAAGCGACCTGATCACAAGACAAGCAAGGCTGCAGTTGGAAAGCGACCTGATCGCAAGACAAGCAAGGCTGCATCTCGAAAGCGACCTGATCACAAGACAAGCAAGGCTGCATCTGGAAAGCGACCTGATCACAAGACAAGCAAGGCTGCAGTTGGAAAGCGACCTGATCGCAAGACAAGCAAGGCTGCATCTCGAAAGCGACCTGATCGCAAGACAAGCAAGGCTGCGTCAGGAAAGCGACCTGATCACAAGACAAGCAAGGCTGCATTTGGAAAGCGACCTGATCACAAGACAAGCAAGGCTGCATCTCGAAAGCGACCTGATCGCAAGACAAGCAAGGCTGCATCTGGAAAGCGACCTGATCATAAGATCAGCAAGGCTGCATCTCGAAAGAGACCTGATCACAAGACAAGCAAGGCTGTAGCTAAAAACCGACCTGATCACAAGACAAGCAAGACTGCAGCTGGAAAGCGACCTGATCACAAGACAAGCAAGGCTGCATCTGGAAAGCGACCTGATCAAAAGACAAGCAAAGCTGCAGCTGGAAAGTGACCTGATCACAAGACAAGCAAGGCTGCATCTGGAAAGCGACCTGATCACAAGACAAGCAAGGCTGCATCTGAAAAGCGACCTGATCACAAGACAAGCAAGGCTGCAGTTGGAAAGCGAACTAATCACAAGACAAGCAAGGCTACAGCTGGAAAGCGACCTGATCACAAGACATGCAAGCCTGCATCTGGAAAGCGAAATGATCACAAGACAAGCAAGGCTGCATCTGGAAAGCGACCTGATCACAAGACAAGCAAGGCTGCATCTGGAAAGCGACCTGATCACAAGACAAGCAAGGCTGCATCTCAAAAGCGACCTGATCGCAAGACAAGCAAGGCTGCAGCTGGAAAGTGACCTGATCACAAGAAAAGCAAGGCTGCCGCTGGAAAGCGATCTGATCACAAGACAAGCAAGGCTGCATCTGGAAAGCGACCTGATCACAAGACAAGCAAGGCTGCAGCTGTAAAGCAACCATATCACAAGACAAGCAAGGCTGCAGCTGGAAAGCGACCTAATCACAAGACAAGCAAGGCTGCATCTGGAAAGCGACCTGATCAGAAGACAAGCAAGGCTGCATCTGGAAAGCGACCTGATCAGAAGACAAGCAAGGCTGCATCTGGAAAGCGACCTGATCAAAAGACAAGCAAGGCTGCAGCTGGAAAGTGACCTGATCACAAGACAAGCAAGGCTGCATCTGGAAAGCGAAATGATCACAAGACAAGCAAGGCTGCATCTGAAAAGCGACCTGATCACAAGACAAGCAAGGCTGCAGTTGGAAAGCGAACTAATCACAAGACAAGCAAGGCTACAGCTGGAAAGCGACCTGATCACAAGACATGCAAGCCTGCATCTGGAAAGCGAAATGATCACAAGACAAGCAAGGCTGCATCTGGAAAGCGACCTGATCACAAGACAAGCAAGGCTGCATCTAGAAAGCGACCTGATCACAAGACAAGCAAGGCTGCATCTCAAAAGCGACCTGATCGCAAGACAAGCAAGGCTGCAGCTGGAAAGTGACCTGATCACAAGAAAAGCAAGGCTGCCGCTGGAAAGCGAAATGATCACAACACAAGCAAGGCTTCATCTGGAAAGTGGACCTTGCCCTGAAAAGCGACCTGATCACAAGACAAGCCAGGCTGCATCTGGAAAACGACTTAATCACAAGAGCAGCAAGGCTGCATCTGGAAAGTTTGATTGATTGATTGTTTGATTGGTTTAACGACACCAGCAACCCGTTAGGGTCATATTGTGTCAGTTCTGTTGCTTTAGGAAGACTGAGTTGAAACTAAAATCAGGTAATATAAACAAAACAAGCAGTGTACACATCTAAAACCGACTAAATTCAATTTAAAACTTACTGTACAAGTGTATTTCTTTCAGAAAAGAAATAATTTTGCTTGGTGCTACCTTTGTAAAAAGGTCTTTCATGGAGTTCACACTGTAGTAGCGTGAACGAATGTTCTGAAAATCTACGCAATTGAGTAGAATATGTTTTACGGTCAAACGTTCTTGACAACCAATACATTGTGGAGGCGCATCGCCTCTCAAAAGATATCCGTGGGTGATGTATGTATGCCCGATTCGAACTCTATGCATAACCGTTGAATCGCGAATATTGCCAAAAGCTAGGTGCTTTTGTCCTACTGTTGGTTGGATTTGAAAGAGTTTGTTATTTCTTTGTTCGTTCCACTTTTGTTGCCAAAGGTTTTTTTACATAACTTGAGATATGTGGTTTAAAGTCGGAGTACGGTATGAAGAGGTCGGATATGTTGTAGTTTAGGGCCTCTTTTGCTGCATGGTCCGCAGCTTCATTACCCGCTATGCCGACGTGACTGGGTACCCAGCAAAACACTAGTGATTTTCCTTGTTTGATTACCCGTTCATAACGTTCTATTCGGTCTAAAATCATTGTATTCGACACTTGCAGATTTTCTAGTGATTGTAAGACCGATAGCGAATCGACACAGATAACAAATTTTTTGTACCTACTAATCTTGACGATTTCCATGGCTAGTTGGAGTGCCCGAACCACTGCGGAAAAGATGGACGAGCCATTTGGTAATCTTGTTTTGAGGGTATTTGATTTTGTAACTACTGAGGCAGCAGCTTTGTTATCGAGCTTAGATCCATCCGTGTATATGAAATGATGGTGAGGGTAGGTTTCCTTTATCTCAGCAAACCTAACTTTGAACTCTTCAGCATTTATTGCGTGTTTGGAAAAGTTTGTCAGAGCTTTGTTTATGGTTGGCCTTTGTATTTTCCATGTTGGGTATTTCGAATTTTTTAAAATTGCAATTTGCTCGACTTTGATTCCAGCATTATTAAGGTGGTTACGGATTCTAGTGCCAAAGGGTACGATAACCCTAGGGCGTGTGTTTAAGATTTTTGAGTGGTCTTTTTCGAACACTGCCTTATGGGTGGGGTTTTCTTTATTTGCGTATAGTTTAACTGCATATTGCATTGAGAGTTTGATTCGCTGGATATCTAGTGGATGTTCATTTGATTCAACCTGAAGGCTTTCCGCAGGTGACGTTCTAAAAGCGTTAAGGCAGAGGCGAAGGCCTTGGTTTTGTATTGGGTTGAGCATCTTTAAGTAGGAGGGCCTTGTCGATCCGTAGACGATGCTACCATAATCTATTCTAGATCTTATTAATGATCTATACAGTTTTAATTTAGTACTGGTATCTGCTCCCCAGTCTTGGGAGGAGACGACTCGTAGCAGGTTGAGTGCCTTTTGACATTTCCTCTTCACGTCTTTTATGTGGGGAATAAAATTTAGCTTCGAGTCCAGAATTAGACAAAGGAATTTCTTTTCCTTTACTACAGGTATTTGAGTGTTTGATTAGTGTAAAATAGCATCATCGTGTGGCTTTCGCTTGTTGCAAAAGTGCATGCACACTGTTTTGGTCTGCGAAAACTTGAAACCATTTTGGTCAGCCCATTTTTGAAGGGAGTTTATATTATGCTGGAGGCGACGCTCGATAAGATTCATATTCTTACCACTTGCAGACATAGCAAAATCGTCTACAAACAGTGAGCTGTCTATTCCCTGCTTAGTTGCCCCCTTGATACTATTGATTTTGATTAGAAACAACAGAATTGATAGAATACTACCTTGAGGATAGCCCTCTTCTTGCTCAAAATAGTCCGATAAAATAGAACCGAGACGGACTTTAAACCGCCTGTCATTTAAAAACGCTTCAATGAATTCAGGAAGGCGACCTCGTACACCAAGATCGTAGAGGTCTTGCATGACCCCGTGTTTCCAAGCTGTGTCGTAGGCTTTTTCTAAATCGAAGAAAACAGTGACGACATGTTCGTTATTGATAAAACCTTCTCTTATAAATGATTCGAGTCTAACCAGGTGATCTATGGTACTTCTTTCTTTTCTGAAGCCACTTTGGATGTCAGTAAGCAGATGATTTTTCTCTAAATACCAAATTAGTCTTGCGGCTATCATTCGCTCTATTGTTTTGCACAATGAATTTGTCAGAGATATTGGGCGGTAATTTTGAGGATTAGTAGGATCCTTATTAGGTTTTGGAATTTGTATAATGGTGGGTTCTTTCCATATTTCAGGAAAGTTACCTGTAATCCAAACTTGGTTGAGTAGTTCTAGGAGCACTTCAAGGGTTTCCTCAGGTAGGTGTTTTAGAATCTGGTAGTGCATGTCGTCTGGTCCGGCAACTGAATCATGCGAGTTTTGTATGGCGTCTTTCAACTCTGCCAGGGTGAAGATGCTATTGTAATGTTCCAAGTTATTTGAGGTGAAGTCGATTGGTATTTGTTCTTTTGCTTCTTTTATTTGACGGAAAGCTTGGGAGTAATTGTCAGATGAAGAGTTGAATTGAAAGGTTCTGCCAAAGGCATTTGCTATTTCATCGGGATCTGTGATAGCTTGGTTGTTTGTGGTGAGGTGGTTTATAGGTTTTAAGATGTTTTTGCCAGATATTTTCCGAATTATCTCCCATACTTTTTTGGTTGAATTTTTCTTATTTAATGTGGAGATATATTCCTCCCACGTTTGCTTTTTGCTTGCTTTGATGGTACTGCGTGCTGCGGCACGCAGCCGTTTGTGTTCAAGTTTGGTAGTATTGTCCGGGCTGATATAAAATTGGCGAAGAGCTGTTTTCCGCATGGCTATTGCCTTTTTGCATTCGTCGTTAAACCAAGGTTTTTGTGGCTTTTTAGGGCTTCCGGAGGTTTAGGTATGGTTTTTTCCATGATTGCCTGGATTAGAGCAGTAAAAAGTAAAATCTTGCTATTAGCTCGTGACCGATGTATATAAACCCTGGGTGGGTTTGGTTGTGCGGGGAGTGGAGTGGGGGATGCCGTTCTTTGGTCTGTTGTGTGCAGCTGTACTGGGCGCAGTGGCTGCGGTGGCGACTGTCCCTCCTCAGGCCCCTCCACCTCCATCAACGGGTGGAATCTATTGGAGGCCTGCTGCACACGTTGTCTGGCAAGACGGGCCTTGCTCTTAAGTTTTGACCTAGTCTGTTTGTCTGGGGTATTCACTTTACCCCTGGTTGACGAACTAGGTGATGGCTTCCTGGGTGACGGCTGCATCTGGAAAGCGACCTGATCACAAGACAAGCTAGGCTGCATCTGGAAAGCGACCTGATCACAAGACAAGCAAGGCTGCATCTAGAAAGCGACCTGATCACAAGACAAGCTAGGCTGCATCTGGAAAGCGACCTGATCACAAGACAAGCTAGGCTGCATCTGGAAAGCGACCTGATCACAAGACAAGCAAGGCTGCATCTGGAAAGCGACCTGATCACAAGACAAGCTAGGCTGCATCTGGAAAGCGACCTGATCACAAGACAAGCAAGGCTGCATCTGGAAAGCGACCTGATCACAAGACAAGCAAGGCTGCATCTGGAAAGTGACCTGATCACAAGACAAGCTAGGCTGCATCTGGAAAGTGACCTGATCACAAGACAAGCTAGGCTGCATCTGGAAAGTGACCTGATCACAAGACAAGCTAGGCTGCATCTGGAAAGTGACCTGATCACAAGACAAGCAAGGCTGCAGCTGGAAAGCAGACCTTGCTCTGAATAGCAATTTAATCACAATTCAATTTTGCTAATTGCAACAAACCCACAAGACAAGCTAGGCTGCATCTGGAAAGTGACCTGATCACAAGACAAGCAAGGCTGCAGCTGGAAAGCAGACCTTGCTCTGAATAGCAATTTAATCACAATTCAATTTTGCTAATTGCAACAAACCCAGCAGGAAACCTTGCCTTAAATACAGAATAGTGTTGAATATTAACTGCTGATTGGTTTAAAAGACCGAACAGCAGCCGGTTATTGCTAGCACTGGGGTCTGGATAATTCAGATCGCAACCGATTCGTTCACAGAAGATTCGTGCCATCGAGAAAGACGATTCGTACCATACAGAAGATTTGTGCCATCGAGAAAGACGATTCGTGCCATACAGAAGATTCGTGCCATCTAGAAAGACGTTTCGTGCCGTGTACTCATTTTCTACACTTTCTGTTTTTTGATGGAATGGGGGAGTCGGCTGTTTTTATGTTCGGGAGGGGGGGAGGGCGGGGGCGGTTTTTATGTTCGGAGGGATGCGTTATTTATGTTCAAGGGTTGTTTATGTTTGGGGGCGGTGTGTATGTTTGGGATGAGGCGCTATTTATGTTCCGGAGGTGTTTATGTTTGGGATGAGGCGCTTTTTATGTTCCGGAGGTGTCTATGTTTGGGATGAGGCGCTTTGTAAGTTCCGGAGGTGTTTATGTTTGAGATGAGGCGCTTATTATGGTCCGGAGGTGTTTATGTTTGGGATGAGCCGCTATTTATTTTCCGGAGGTGTTTATGTTTGGGATGAGGCGCTATTTATGTTCCGGAGGTGTTTATGTTTGGGATGAGGCGCTTTTTATGATCCGGAGGTATTTATGTTTGAGATGAGGCGCTATTTATGTTCCGGAGGTGTTTATGTTTGAAGGAAGAGCAGTGTTTATGTTCACGCGCCTGTTTAACGAGTGAGGAGGAAGCATGTAAGGGACTTACTTCTGTCATAAGAACTTAAGATGATCGTATTAGTGATACTATGGATCTCAAAAAAGAAAAGAAAAAAAAGAAAAAAAAAAGAAAGTCAAAGCTGCTGTGTATAAAGATTAAAAGCAACAGCATGTAATCGTGTGCACACCAACAACAAGCAACACACTAAAACGCCTAGATATAAAAGAGCAAAGCACACTATGGGCAAACAGAAACAAAGACATAAACTCGTACGTACCCGTCAACAAATAAAAAACACTTGGTGTTGACATGAACAGAACATCTCCATATACAAACAAAAAGCCCCGTATGGGATGAGGGAAAAAGCCGACAACCCGACGCATGCGCCAGTAACAGTAACCAGCAGACATCACCAAGCGACCACGTGATTCAACAAGGCGGAACCAAAGGGCGGAATAAACAACTAGGGAACGTACGACACTGGCAATATAAACACGAGCATGTGGCCAACGGAAAAGCACGACACAGGCAATGTAAACACGAGCACGTGGCCAACGGAAACGTACGACACAGGCAATGTAAACACGAGCACGTGGCCAACGGGAAACGTACGACACAGGCAATGTAAACACGACCACGTGACCAACGGAAACGTGCGACACAGGCAATGTAAACACGAGCACGTGCCCAACGGAAACGTACGACACTGGCAATGTAAACACGAGCACGTGGCCAACGGAAACGTACGACAGTGGCAATGTAAACACGAGCACGTGACCAACGGAAAGGTACGACACAGGCAATGTAAACACAAGCACGTGACCAACGAAACGTGCGACACAGGCAATGTAAACACGAGCACGTGGCCAACGGAAACATACGACACTGGCAATGTAAACACGAGCACGTGACCAACGGAAACGTACGACACAAGCAATGTAAACACGAGCACGTGGGCATCGGAAACGTACGACACAAGCAATGTAAACACGAGCACGTGGGCATCGGAAACGTACGACACTGGCAATGTAAACACGAGCACGTGACCAACGGAAACGTGTGACACTGGCACTGTAGACACGAGCACGTGACAAACGGAAACGTACGACACTGGCACTGTAAACACGAGCACGTAACCAACGGAAACGTACGCCACTGGCACTGTAGACACGAGCACGTGACCAAGAGACAGGTACAACCTTGGCGATTTATACACGAGCACGTCAACGATCTACACTACCATTCAGATAATGTAAGCACCCCCCACCCCCCACCCTCCCCACCCCCCCCTCCCTCCTCTATCCCAACACAACGCCATAGCCCTCGGTCTAGGAGTAGTACACATGCTCTCCAGCAAGCAAAGACAACTCACAGCGGCTTGCGGGAGGGCCATGGAGACCATCGGTGGCGGTGGCGGCGTGGCGGCGTCCATCGCCATTTCCGCGGAACATGCCTCAGGTATCTCTGCGGCCTTGCTCATCATGCCAAACGGCATCATCCGGGGCATCGGGCTACAGACAATAGAAAACAACCGGAAGTGAGGAGGGAAAGCCCGGGATGATCGGCAGCGAAGAATTGTTTTATTTTTCGTGCGCAGTAATAATAATAATAATAATAATAATAATAATAATAATAATAATAATAATAATAATAATAATAATAATAATAATAATAATAATAATAACAGACAGTCTAAGTTCGGAATAAGCCTTGTTCGCATGTTCGTATGAACGCACGGTTTCGTGAAGATTCGGGGCGCCCGACAGAAATTGTTTGTCACCGGCGATTGGCAATATGTTGTCAGGGTTCGCGCTGGCTTCTCAGGAAAGTGAGTCAAAAAAGGAAAGTGTGGCTCAGCTTGGTCCAGAAAGAATGGAAAAGTGAGTCATTTCGTAAAAAAAAAAAATGCCCAAAAAAGTGGACAAAAACCCCGACAACGCGAACCCCGTGGTTGTCATTTGATGGAACCAAAATTGCCGCCATCCAGAGCCTTAAGCTCACGATTTCGTACGACAAGTCAGATGGATCGAACAAGAGGAGTGCTGGCAAATGTGACGACCAACGCTACACCTTACCACGGAAAGACAAAGCTAGCGGTGTCCAAATGATGAACAAGCCGTTCCAAGCCGAAAAAAACTCGAATCATTCAGGCGTCATTCGTCGCCAACTTCTGGCAGGACAGGAGGGACAACTTTCCGACTCAGCGGACAAAAGGGACCACACTCTGGCTGAGTGGACAGAAGGGACCACATTCAGACCGAGCAGACAGAAGGACCACACTCAAGACTGACAGGACAGAAGGGACCACACTCCGGCTGAGACGACAGAAGGGACCGCACTCCGGCCGAGAGGACAAAAGGGACCACACTCTGGCTGAGTGGACAAAAGGGACCACATTCAGACCGAGCAGACAGAAGGACCACACTCAAGACTGACAGGACAGAAGGGACCACACTCCGGCTGAGACGACAGAAGGGACCGCACTCCGGCCGAGAGGACAAAAGGGACCACACTCTGGCCGAGAGACAAATGGACCACACTCTGGCTGAGTGGACAGAAGGGACCACACTCAGGCTGAGCGGACAAAAAGGGCCTCTCTCAGTCAAACAGATAAATCTCGCAGTTTCTTTGCTGAAAAACAAACTAGTACACACAAAACGTTGATTTGAATGTCGGCCCCAGTATTCACAAAAAGTTAACTGCGCAGTTACCTGTACTCCTAGAAGAGTAAATCAGATGCTCTAACGATATCACACAAACAATATCAGGTGGATTTTTGTTTGTGAAACAGGTTAAATTTATGAATTTAATTTCCAATATTCTGGCTTCAAACGCAGCAGTCAACGGAATCAGGTGACTTGTGCACTTAACGTTCGAGAATACGGTCAGAGAGTTAAACCAGACTACCGGATATTAATATTGTGACGTGTAATCATTGCTGAATACGGGCTCAAGGACGTTCCCGCTGGTTGAAAACACGTGACCTTCTTCTTCTTTTTTTTTTTTGAAAATACATGATGTTACCAAAGCAACACGTAACGTTACCATAGCCACCACTTTATATACAAGCACCCAACACGCAAAGTTACCTTCTGCCAGAGCAAGGAGAAGAAAAATAAAACCTGAAACAACCACAGCCAGGTCGCGTGTTACCTTCTCACACGGCCGACGACTTACTGTGGTTTGGAGGACAGCCATGTCAGGACTTGCACCCGAGCCGTCAGATTCCATGTCGCATGAGGTTTGTTCCGCCCTGTATAGAACCTTTTTGGCCTTTGACTTCTTGGATTTCCTGACACTTCCGAATCCGTACCTATCACAGTCCACACAACAACGGGCATGACAACTGAGCATTGCGGTTACCTACGGGACTCCGCGATTACCTACGGGACTCCGCGAACACCTACGGGACTCCGCGAACACCCACGGGACTCCGCGATTACCTACGGGACTCCGCGATTACCTACGGGACTCCGCGATTACCTACGGGACTCCGCGATTACCTAAGGGACTCCGCGATTACCTAAGGGACTCCGCGATTACTTGCGGGACCCCGTGATTACCTAAGGGACTCCGCGATTACCTAAGGGACTCCGCGATTACCTATGGGACTCCGCGATTACCTACGGGACTCCGCGATTACCTACGGGACTCCGCGATTACATAAGGGACCCCGTGATTACCTAAGGGACTCCGCGATTACCTAAGGAACTCCGCGATTATATAAGGGACCCCGCGATTACCTAAGGGACTCCGCGATTACCTAAGGGACTCCGCGATTACCTATGGGACTCCGCGATTACATAAGGGACTCCGCGATTACCTACGGGACTCCGCGATTACTTGCGGGACCCCGTGATTACCTACGGGGCTCCGCGATTACCTACGGGACTCCGCGATTACCTAAGGGACTCCGCGATTACCTAAGGGACTCCGCGATTACTTGCGGGACCCCGTGATTACCTAAGGGACTCCGCGATTACCTAAGGGACTCCGCGATTACCTATGGGACTCCGCGATTACATAAGGGACTCCGCGATTACCTACGGGACTCCGCGATTACATAAGGGACCCCGTGATTACCTAAGGGACTCCGCGATTAGCTACGGGACTCCGCGATTACTTGCGGGACCCCGTGATTACCTAAGGGACTCCGCGATTACCTATGGGACTCCGCGATTACATAAGGGACTCCGCGATTACCTACGGGACTCCGCGATTACTTGCGGGACCCCGTGATTACCTAAGGGACTCCGCGATTACCTAAGGAACTCCGCGATTACATAAGGGACCCCGCGATTACCTACGGGACTCCGCGATTACCTAAGGGACTCCGTGATTACCTACGGGACTCCGCGATTACTTGCGGGATCCCGTGATTACCTAAGGGACTCCGCGATTACCTACGGGACTCCGCGAACACCTACGGGACTCCGCGATCACCTACGGGACTCCGCGATTACCTAAGGGACTCCGCGATTACCTACGGGACTCCGCGAACACCTACGGGACTCCGCGATTACCTACGGGACTCCGCGATTACTTGCGGGACTCCGCGATTACCTACGGGACTCCGCGATTACCTACGGGACCCCGTGATTACCTACGGGACTCCGCGATTACCTGCGGGACTCCGCGAGTCAAACTGAGTGGCAGGCACGCCTGAAACCTCCACGAAGCCATGTGTGAGCCCGCGATGAGAAGCCAGCAACAACGATAACAACCAAAGTGAACAGATGGGGCCACTTTGACTCTCAGCGAGCACAAGGGGCCACTCTGACACTGAGCGAACACAAGGGGCCACTCTGACACTGAGTGAACAAAAAGGGCCACTCTGACACTGAGTGAACAGAGGGGGCCACTCTGACACTGACCGAACAGAAGGGGCCACTCTGGCACTGAGCGAACAAAAAGGGCCACCCTGAAACTGAGCGAACAGAAGGGACCACTCTGACACTGACCGAACAGAAGGGGCCACTCTGACACTGAGCGAGCACAAGGGGCCACTCTCACACTGAGCGAGCACAAGGGGCCACTCTGACACTGAGTGAACAGAAGGGGCCACTCTGACACTGAGCGAGCACAAGGGGCCACTCTGACACTGAGCGAGCACAAGGGGCCACTCTGACACTGAGTGAGCAAAAAGGGCCACCCTGACCCTGAGTGAACAGAAGGGGCCACTCTGACACTGACCGAACAGAAGGGGCCACTCTGATACTGAGCGAACAAAAAGGGCCACTCTGAAACTGAGAGAACAAATAGGGCCACTCTTGACACTGAGCGAACAAAAAAGGCCACTCTTGACACTGAGCGAACAAAAAGGGCCACTCTGACACTGAGTGAACAAAAAGGGCCACTCTTGACATTGAGTGAACAGAAGGGGCCACTCTGCGACATGGTGCAACTAGAAGGGACCATTGACACTGAACAAAAAGAAGGGGTCAGTCTCACCCAAAACAGATAAAAAAAAAAGTAATTAGTGCAAACCGAAAAAAAAAACGAAAATTGATTAAGAAAAGAAACAATCTTTGCTGTAGCTTGGTTAATGCAGCCCTGTCAGCCGTTTCTCAACGAGGGCTCACGGAAATGCACACTGACTGAAAATACGTGACGTCACCATAAAAACACGTGACGTCACTATGGTTGTAAACATAAAACATACAAAACACAAAAAAGCGCCTTGGAAAGAAAAGAAAACGGAAAGCAGTTAGAGCGAGAACACCGCGTTACCTGTATCACCGTAAGGGACTTACTGTAGCTACACTGACGGCCATTTTGCGACCACTGCGGGAGCCGTCTGACTCATTGTCGTCAAATGCATCTGTCACTGCCGAGTACCTATTGATGTCAGCGCTTCTGGCCCTCGTCGATCGGAGCATACCGCCGAATCCACGGCTGTACCTATCAGAGCATAGCCACACAACATGAGGGAAGGGGGGGTGAAAATAGCAGACCGGTGTATCACACTCGCGGGATCTAGCCATTCGAAGCGCACACTGACCGGAATACTTCGAGCCGACATCCGCACTGAAAACAGCACGAGTTGAATCATTCGAGCAGTCCCTGTGTGTTTTGAACTCGCGATGAGAAGCCGGCAACTCATGAAAACAACAACAACAACGAAAGCAAACACAGAACAGTCCCAAAAACTGAAAACTAGACAGCAGCACTATGGGCCACAATCACCGTCACTGTGTCCGCCATGACGCCATCACACGCGGACCAGTCACCATCGACGTCATCGCCCCCGCCGACCATCGGCTTTCGCCCGCACTGAGCCAACAAGTTCCCGCCGAATCCTTGCTTAAACATTGGAGTGCGCAGACGCAGCGCTGACGTCTCGAATTCGCCAGGGCTAGCGGCATGACAAACAAGCACATGGTTTACAGTAGTGACAAACCGTACACGAAACAAGCATAAGTGCAGGTGCACTTTTCATGAAATTGGTTCCAAACTGTTACCGTATTTGCACCATTTGGATACATGCACATAACGACTTTTATCTTTATCCGCCCATTACCTCACCCATGTATTCACTGTTGATATGCCCCCCACCCCTCCGCCACGCATTCTTAAACCTTTATATACACCACACCCATATTTATTCTGCTGTCAGTATTTTCAAGAACCAGAATAGCGAATTCATTTTGAACCGAACATTTCCACCCGTTTGGCCTTTTCTCAATGACGCAGGCCTGAACTCCCGCCGCACAGCACAGCCGACACAGGCAGACTCTGAGAAAATGCGTTACAACACAACCCTCGTGTTGTTCTCAAAGTTTCAAATTTACTCACATGTCACTCCTTTCGAAAGAAAAAAAAATCATAACAAGCATGTCCAAGGACATGACCCAGCCGAGTAACCAAACAAGGAAAGAGAGAAAAACTCTGAAACGAATACTGTTAGGCCAAAAAATGAAGTATGCAAAATGCATTTAATTCGAATTTGGAAGCTACCCGGAAAGGGATGTTGGAGAGGTTGGGTTTTGACGATTCACGTATTTACCGACATTTACACAATTTTACAAAAAATTTTAAAATACTACCATTTCGGCATTTGTTTGTCATTTGCGAAAAAAGGCAAAGTCCAGGTGGAGAAGCACCTCAGAAACTTTCGATTTAAATTTTATAACCATTTGAAAAAGACTGAGAGAAATGAATGGTTTGACAATTCAGTTATTTACTACCATTTATTCCAGTTTTTGCCAAACTTCAAAGTTCCACCATTTCGGCAGTTTTTGGCGAACCGCGAAAAAATAATAGCCTGGTAGGCGAACCCCTGGGGAACATCCCTGCGTAACACCTAAACGATTGGTGTGAAATTGTAGAAGGAGTAGCATTTTAAAAATGGGTCAAAACGTGCACAAAAAGTGCCGCCATTTTGTCAGTTTTTCTTCAATCGTCAAAAAAAGTACTAGCCAGGTGGGGAACGACCCAGGGAACATTCCTGCGTAATATCAAAACGATTTGAGCAAAACTGTAGGAGGAGTAGCATTTCAAAGAAAAAGTTTAACATGCGCATACACATTCAAGCCCCCCTATAGTGATACAGCTAACCCAGTCCGACAAAGTCGGCTGGGTTAAAAAACTGGCTTCAAATCAACGATATTTTTTGAGAATCCTGATAAAAAGGATAGCCCAGGAAAAGTATCCCGAAACGCAAACGTGCGACAAGGGGTGACGGTTCGAGCAGCTCGTTAGAGCGTTGGGTCTGGTAAACCTAACGTCCCGAGTTCGAATCCAGCTCGGGATGGTAAGCGGTATTTGAGGTTCGCTCCGGTTGCAGTGGGTCAGATAACTCAAAATTAACGCCCATTGAGTCTTTCGGCCAGTATGCGACAATCTTCTACCCATTGCAACAATAAAGCTTGTTTTGTTGTTACTATTTTCATTATTAATAGCGCACAAGACCCTAGCGGGGTGAATTCACACAGCTGCCGTCTACTCACATTGCTCGATGCGCCCTCACATGGAAGCTGACTTTCTGCGTGCCCAACTTGGGCACAGTTCCCGCCACGCTCGGCATGGCAGACGACAGGCTGATCTTGACGTCATTCCAATCCTCGCCAGTGCCCTGCTTTATCACGCCTTGGTACATGATCTGTGCAGGAAAAAAAAAAGATTCTGATCACGTGATCAGCTCGGAGCGGCCTTGACACACAAGCTCTTGTTTTCCAAGGAGCGATTGCCGTAACCTTATATTTGGAGTCTCGGCAATTTCCGGAAAAGCAATCGGAAAAATTTTGAGTGTTTTTATTTTTATGATTAGCAATTACCTTACTCTTTATAAAATGTTATAAAACTACTAATTAATGGAATGGTTACTAATCGTGACCGACAGTTCCTGGAAACTGCAGAGCCTCACTTACACTGCGCATACATTTCGGCCGATGAAATGATTTTTTTTATTGTACTTATTTCAAAATTCATTCCCCTCTCCACCCCGCTCTCCTCCTCTCCCACCCCCCCCCCCCCCCCCACCGGCTTCAGTGATCGTTTTTTTCAGTCATACAGCGCCTTACATATTTTGGGAATTGATTTACCAATTGAAAAAAAGATCTGTTTTATGCGAGAAAAAAAAAAAAACAATTCAAAAGATTTATTCGTTTCCAAGTGTTTCACCCCGCTTTATGCGGGTCTAATATTGCAGTGCCAGTCATCAGAATAACGAAATGCGAATCCACGAACCTTCATTTTCTTCTCACCACTGAAGACGCGGAGGTCGTATTTCGGGGTCCAGCTGGCGTTGGACACCAGGTACCTAACGAGCAGGCGCACCTCAGCATCCTCGTGTGCCTCTAACAACACCGACAGGTGCCTGAAACAACGTGCCTGATACAGCGTGCCTGATATACCTGATAAGCGGCATGCACTGAAAACAAGAGTACGACAGGGGGGTACGACAGGGGGTGGGGGTACGACAGGGGGTACGACAGGGGGGTACGACAGGGGGTGGGGGTACGACAGCGGGTACGACAGGGGGGGTACGACAGGGGGTGGGGGTACGACAGGGGGGGTACGACAGGGGGTGGGAGCGAGATAGTGTGAATGCATGATAATGATGGCAGCTTATTTCATAACATCTTCTTCATCACATGTACAAAACCACATGGATGCCACATTATTAATCTGTCACGCATTACGTCACTAAACATAACACATGTCATTTGACCAAACAATAAGATAACAGCCCTCTGTTTACCCTATATGGAGAATCTGTGTACATTCTACATCGTGCCGATTTCTTACAGTTTCTGTCGCTTGGTGGAAGAAATACCAGCCCATTTTTTATTTTTGTTTTACCTCTCCTGCTTATGGCGATTATCGAATCGGCTTTTGTTCAGTTTCTGCTCCAGGGCGCGCACTTCCTGTCTGACGTTTGTCGTCTGCTGCTGCGTTTCCTGGATCGCTTCGTCAAGTCTGGTCGCCTTGGCGTCGAACAAGTCGAAGAACTCGCTCATCCCCTGCAGCACCTCGCTGTTCAGGAGTGTTGTGCTCTACACCCCAGAAAAGAAGAAAGCCAATCATTTTACTCGCTCATCCCCTCCAGCACCTCGCCCTGCAGCACCTCGCTGTTGAGGAGTGTTGTGCTCTACACCCCAGAACAGAACAAAACCAACCATTTTTACACAGTTCATTCCGGAAATGTCAATATGAGTACTATTTTCAAGAACTTCACTTTTTTTATTCTTATTATATGCAGGGGGGAGGTTGGTGGTCAACAAATAACGCTCAAACGGATCAATCCAATCTACACAGCCCTTCCTTACACATAAACAACAACGGAACAGCATACAAAGTCTGAAATCAATCCGCCCTTCTCCTTCAGACATCTTGTCAATGACATCTTTTCAGACAAACAAATACATACAGAACATACAACAATGATACATATCAGCTTGATCGGGAAGATATGAGAACAAAAAAAAAGCTTTAGATTCAGAAAAAATAAAGATTACGCCATTTCTATAAAAACACATGTGGCCGAGAGCAGGCGCTCACCTCTGTGTCCTTGTGATGCGGAGTCGCCGACGGCTTCATGACGCTGTTGGCGAAGCCATCCAGGACGGAGCGCTGCTTCTGTAGGCGGTTAGCCTGCGCCACCAGTGCCTTCTCCTTCTCCGCCAGCTCCGCCAGCTGCTTCTGTAGCTCCTTCGTAGCTGACTCCTTCTCCTCCTCTTCTTGTGGCGTCATCAGCCGGGATTGGAAAGAAACTTCTGATAGCGTTGCAGGTCCATTGCCCTCAACTCTGAATGTGTCAAAAAAAAAAAAAAAAAAAAAAAATACAGACACGAGTGTATGAAAGTTTCGTGCCATCGGGACATAACAGAATACAAATTTTTCCACTTTTACACTGATAAAGCATACATTTTTACATGTCCACGAATGGCTCCGATTTTCCCAAACTAACTCCCCATGTAAACATTCATATAATGCGCTGATCTTTACTACGAAGAGATTTTAGCAAGAAGCATTTTTTATCGAGATAAAAGTGGATTTTTCCACCAAAAATCCTCAGTATGTCTTGTATTCAAATGGCACTTCCTGTGACGGACGTCGCAAACGCGGGATTATTTGCGGTAACATTGTTTTATGTGTTTCTGAACGTTCATCGCGCCGCTTACCAAAACAGTTCAGTATGCAGATAGACGTTGAAGTGTCGACATATGTGTGTGAATTGTGATCTAAAAATGTCGGATATATATTTAAGTTTTAAGGATAAATAAGGGCCAAAAGGTACGATATTTATATTAGATCCTTAATCGCAAGCCTATCTAAAGATTTTAAGCCTTCCTTTGTGTTTAAATAAAGGTAAATGTCGGTGTTTTAACCTCACGGTTTTTTGCAAGCCTTTAATTGTTTTTAACGAACGCGTAAAGGGTGTAAATGGTTTATAAAGCGTGATATAAACGTGTTCGTAGTTTCCAAATCGTAAGGATTGTTTTTTTTTAATCTGTTCTAGTTTTCCACGTTGAGCTGAGTTGAGCTGAGTTGAGCTGAGTTGAGTTGAGTTGAGCTGAGTTGAGCTGAGTTGAGTTGAATGAGTTGACTTGAGACGTTGAGAGAATTAACGAATAAACGTGTGCTCATCAGTGGGGCTTTTTCTCTGTACGACTATCCGACCAACGGGCCTTCGGCCATTATAGTGGAAAACTTAGCCTCCACGTCTATCAGCATACCCACGGTCTGGACCTCTAGTGCAGTACACCCGCGTGAACATTATGACTATTATGGATATTATTTTATCATGCCCGATCGATTCTTTAAATCAAGGCCATTGGTGTAATGGACGGCGAGTGTGCCAAGTCAACGGTGTCCTATTTCGCTAACTGTTAAACGAACGTATGAGTACCCTGTCTCCCAGGGTACGTGATCCAGGCACTTGTTTTAAACAATGCGTTTTGGAGTACCTTCGATGTGACTTCAAAGGAGCGGCGGCATCCAGGCACCCGCTTTACACGATGCGTGTTGAATGCCTCCGATGTGACATCAAAGGAGAGGCGGTGTACTCAAACTACCTTCGATATCTGTGTTTGATTGATGTGGGCCAAAGTTCTCGGATACGTGACAGACTGTTCGCAGGTCAAGGACGTTTCACGAATTAGGTCACGCGCGTGTTGATGAAACAAACGCAAACCTGCTACCACCCTTTTCGGCGGCAATGAGCAGCTCAAAGGACCGCCATTCGAAGACACATCTACCAACACTGAACTGTGGTTTTTTAGTTGAAATTAAGCTGTAGTTCTGTGTGTTTAAGGGTTCCAGGGAAATCTTTGGGTAACTGTTACAGTTACAACGGTTCACAAGAGTTTGCGTATACTGAAATAACTAGTCTTGTACATGACCTCATGTTTCTAAAAGTGGTGTTTTCAGTGATTATACGCAGGTCTACGATTTTTCTGGTAATGCAGGGTACTGGTGAATTTTTATTACGTGTGAATAATTATGATTCATGTGTGTTAATTTAAATATGTGATATAAACCAATCAGATTCCTTTTCCAAAAAAAAAAAAAACAAAAAAAAAAACACACACACACACACACACACAGGAACAAAATGGAAATCGAACAGGAATCCCATGAACTTGAATCGACTGCGCCTGTATGTAGTTCATCGGAGCTTTCACAACAGCAGCGCTTACAGCAAGGCGATGCTCGCAAGACTGATTCAACGGTTATTAAATCAGCCAGTCCTGCAGAGGAGAGGGATGAAACGTCTACAAGTATGCGATCAGTTCGCCAGCGTACAATGACGGAAAAGGGCTTTGAATATCAAGTTGAAGTGAAAGAAAAGGCCGTATCAGCTGCAGTCAACCGATGGCGACGCAAAGCCGACGAACTAGAGTGCATGATAATTAGGTGTGAAAGCACAACGGAAATCAGCCAAGCTTGGGATGTTCTGCAATCCTGCATCAAGGTTTGTAAAGACAAAATTGATGACCTGCATAGCCTTCAACCCAGTACATGGACGAATATAGAAGGGTTGCTAGATCGTCACCGTGACATCGGAAATCAAGTAGCCTCGAAGTTAAAGGACCTGGCGTGTGAAATGGGTTCCCGTAGTTCAAGAAGTTCGTCAGCACTCTCAAGGAAGTCTTCAGTGATGGAAATGAAAGCTGCTGCTCGTGCTGCTGAAATTTCTGCACAACTCAGGTATCGCAAATTGGAGCACGAATTAGAAGAACAAAGGATGAAAATCAATCAAGAAATGGAGGAGAGACAATTGAAGCTGAAACAACGACAAGAACAATTAGCCCTTGAAAGGGACCTGGTCGTTGCCAACGCTAAGCTACAAACTTACCAAAAAAGGAGCAATCCAGCACATAGTAACATTGAAGAAACTCTTCATTCGCTACCTGTAGACACTACGGTTGTTGAGCGATTCATTGAACAGCATGCATCTGAACAAGATTTGGTGATGCAGGACATTCAAAACGTAGCGCTTCCTGAGACAAAAACCTCCATGCGGCCTGATGGTAACCCTGTGACCAACGTTCCAGGCACACAGTCACGGGGTAAGGAACCGGCAATGTCACGCAACGCTAAAACTTCGTGGCTACCAGAGAGTTCCGATCGAGATAACAGAAGACCAGATGCATCTATGCCTTTCACCTCTGCTCCGACACCCACAGGGAGAACGCCATATCAGGTTACAAGCGATAATCGAGCATACGAGCCTGGGCATGGACAGAACAGCGATATAAGTGAACTTGTCAGAGCGATTGCCACAGCGAGAATGCCTTCAGCAGAACCTGGCATATTTACTGGTAATCCCTTGGAGTACAACATGTGGAAGAGATCGTTCGAACTTCTTATCGAACAGAAGAATATCGCTCCAGCAGAGAAACTGTATTATCTGCAACGTTATGTGGCTGGTGAAGCCAAGGAGTGTATCCACGGTTTTCTCCTGGAGGGCTCAGACATGGCGTATACGGAAGCAAAGGATCGACTGGATGCGAGATTTGGCGATCCGTTTAACATCGCGACAGCTTTTAGAAAGAAGCTCCTTGAATGGCCAAAGGTTTCAAACAAGGATGGCTCCGCGTTGCAAAGACTTTCTGACTTTCTGAAGCAGTGCCAGTCGGCAAAGAGAAGCAACCTGAATCTGCGTATACTAGATGATGCCCGAGAGAACCAGATTATACTCAGGAAACTTCCGGACGCTCTGTTCTTTCGATGGTCAAGAATAGTGCAAGACCAGAAGGAGCTCAGAGGCATCTATCCGTCGTTTGAGCAATTTTCTGACTTCATCGAGAAAGAGGCCAAGATAGCTTGCGATCCAGTTACATCTTTTCAAGCTCTCAAGGACACCCAAGACAAGAGTCAAGGTATCGGGAAAGGACCAGCATTCAAGGAAAGGAAACAATCGTTCTTGTCAGGAATAAAGAAAGCTCCAGATGCAAAAATTGGGGGCTGTAGCAGAGACCGATAAGACTTCAAGCGATATAGGCTCCGGCAAGAGTACGGAAGATCCAAAACAAGCTCGCAAGCGGCGTCCTTGCTTTAAGTGCAAGAAAGATCATCATGTTGACAACTGTCCAGAATTCCTTGCTTTAAATATTGAGAACCGTCGCAAATACGCGCGGTCTAACAAGTTATGCTTCGCGTGCCTAAACCCGAATCATCTTGCAAAGGACTGCAGATACAAGAAGAGATGCAAAGAATGCTGTAAACCACATCCAACGTCCCTCCATGACAACGATTGGACAAAGTTAAAAGGTAATGCCAAAGGGGAAAACGTAGAAGCCGTGACGAGTCACTCCGCGAGCGTGTCGAGCATTAATAAGGCGACGATGATCATACCAGTCTTTTTATCACACAAAAATGCGAAGGAAAAGGAAGTTCTCGTCTATGCGCTACTTGACACACAATCCGACGCCACCTTCGTGACCAAAGGCATATGCGAAAAATTGGGCGTTGACGGCCCTGAGACACAGCTTCTACTATCAACGTTGTCTTCGGAAAATCAAGTGCTACCATGCAACAAAATCACCGGTTTACGCGTTAGAGGGTTTAACAGCTCGATGGTGATTCCGATACATAGTGCCTTTACAAAGGATGTGATACCAGCAAACAGGAATCATATTCCAACCCCGCAGACGGCGATGAAATTTCCACACCTGCACAGGATAGCTGGTGACTTAATGCCTGTATCAAACTGTGAAATTGGGCTGCTTTTGGGATATGACTGCCCCCGTGCTCTGACGCCCAGAGAGGTTATACCAGCTCCGGGCAAAGAAGCATATGGCCAACGCACTGACCTAGGATGGGGAGTCGTTGGCATCCTCGATCATTCTTCTAAGAACGAGAATGACGTAGCTACCACCCACAGAATTTTCACTAAGGAAGTGCATGCTCCGATCAGTACGGACCGGCATTCTGTGGCATTCTCAATAAAGGCAGCGAAAGTAAAGGAAATTATCAACCCGATCGACGTGAGCAATTTGATGGACATTGAGTTTATTGACAATAGTGACTTTGGAGACAGCAAACGCTCGTTGGAAGACCAGAGGTTTCTGACCATCCTAAACGACCGCATAACAAGGACACCAAACGGACACTTTGAAATGCCTCTGCCATTCCGCGACAAAGACCCAGCACTTCCAAACAACCGAGCTTTGGCAGAAAAGAGACTTGAAAGCTTGAAAAGGAAATTACTCAAGGACAACGCATACCGCGCCGACTATGTCAAATTCATGAACGACGTAATTAACAAGGGCTTTGCCGAGAAATGCGATGAAACTTCCCCACCGGAGAAAATGTGGTATCTGCCCCACCATGGTGTATACCACCCTAAAAAGAAAAAGATACGGGTAGTTTTCGATGCGAGTTCGCAGTATGGTGGGGTGAGCCTCAACGACATGCTTTTACAAGGCCCTGATCAAATAAATGGACTACTTGGAATTCTTTGCCGTTTTCGGAGGAAGATGATCGCACTTACATGTGACATAGAACAAATGTTTTATCAGTTCAAAGTGTGTCCCAGTCATCGAGATTTCTTGCGGTTTTTGTGGTGGGAAAATAATCTAAGTGAACCACCAACAGAATTCCGAATGGCTGTTCATTTGTTCGGTGCCAAATCATCTCCAGGATGTTCCAACTTCGGCTTGAAGATGGCAGCTGATTTCGGTGAAGAAGAGTTCGGAAGCGCAGCCGCAGATTTTATCAGAGACAATTTCTACGTAGATGATGGGCTGGCGTCGGTAGAGACGGACCATAAAGCAATCGAGTTGGCATCAAACAGTCAAGGTCTTTGTGCGAAAAGTGGAATTCGTTTGCACAAGTTCGCTTCCAACTCCGCGGTGGTCATGGAAGCCATTCCAGAGGCTGATCGGGCAACAGGACTGCAAAACCTGAACCTCCTAAAAGGCTACGATGTTACTGAGAGAACGCTTGGGATCGAGTGGTCAATTGCCAATGATGTGTTTCAGTTCAGAATCGTACTCCAGAATCGCCCACCTACACGAAGGGGAATTCTGTCGTCTGTGAGTTCAGTTTACGATCCGATCGGTTTCTTAGCTCCTGTCATTCTTCAAGGACGAGCTATTCTACAAGCCACCTGTAAACAAGGTCTTAACTGGGACTCACCACTTTCGCAAGAAATTGTAGACCGATGGGAAGCTTGGAAAAGCGAACTTCTTCAACTTGAAACACTGAAGATACGACGCTGCTACAAACCAGATAACTTCAGCGAAGTCAAGGTTGCAGAACTGCATCACTTTTGTGATGCCAGTACAGTTGGGTACGGGCAATGCACCTATCTTCGAATGGTCGACTCCAACAGCACAGTGCACTGTACTCTCGTCTTAGCCAAGGCAAGAGTTGCGCCTGTAAAACAACTGACTATTCCAAGACTTGAACTGTGTGCCGCAGTTTTATCTGTCAAAGTAAGCAACTTCCTAAACAAAGAACTGGGAATCAAAATCGAGAAAGAATTTTTCTGGACAGACAGCACCGTTGTCCTGGGTTATGTCAGCAGCAACACCAAGAGGTTTCACGTGTTCGTTGCTAACCGCATTCAACAGATCAGAGACACCACCGAACCAGAACAATGGCACTACGTTCGCTCGGAAGAAAACCCAGCAGATTGTGTATCTCGAGGAATGAAAGCCAGCACACTGATTAAGACCAGCAGATGGCTAAACGGACCGGAGTTTCTTTGGAAACATGAAGTGACCGCGTCTACCGTAACTCCTCATGTTTCACCAACAGATCCCAACCTCAAACGGATACACAACTTAGCTGCTGTGACGGATACACAGAACACGGCAATGGAAGAACGCTGGGCAAGATTCTCATCGTGGCAGACTCTACGGAAAGCCGTGGCGTACTGCCTGTTGTACAAGAAGCTCTTGCACTATCGAACTGCTCCTAGCATAGCGCACAAGCCAAACCCTGGTATTGATGTGCAACTGCTCCGTGACGCTGAGAGGGAAATAATCAAGTCAGTACAGAAAAACGCTTTCGAAACAAAGGCTGCTGGCCTTCAAAAGGGCAAAGTGTTCAAGAAAGGAAGTTTTCTGGATAAACTGGATCCTTTTATGGACGACTTCGGTGTACTGAGAGTCGGTGGAAGACTAAATAAATCGCAATTCCCTCAAGAAATGAAACATCCAGTTATTCTTCCCAAGAACAGCCATATAACAACACTGATAGCGAGATACATCCACAGTCAAGGGCATCAAGGGAGAGGATCAACAATGAATGCAATTCGTGAAAGTGGTTACTGGATCATTGGATGCAAGGTTGTCGTCTCAAGGATAATACATGGATGTCTCATATGCCGAAAATATCGCGGCCGCTTAGAGTATCAAAAGATGGCACCACTGCCCGAAGACAGAATGGAAGATGTGCCTCCATTTACATACTGCGGCGTGGATTACTTCGGACCGTTCCATATAAAATTGAAACGAAGCGAGGTTCCACGGTACGGTGCCCTATTTACTTGCATGGCGTCAAGGGCAATTCACCTTGAAGTAGCGGAGTCGCTGAACACGGACGCATTCATTAACGCCCTTCGTCGTTTCATAGCGATTCGGGGACCAATACGGCATCTTCGTAGTGACAGGGGAACCAATTTCGTAGGTGCCAAAAACGCCCTAGAGAAGGAGATAGCCAGTATGGATCATAGCAAAGTACGAGACTTTCTACTGAACGCAAATTGTGACTATTTTGACTTCAAGATGAATCCCCCAAGTGCTTCTCACATGGGCGGGGTTTGGGAGCGCCAAATTCGTACTGTAAGAAGTGTTCTTCAACCGATGTTGGACAAAGTGGGCACTCAACTGGATGACGACTGCCTTAGAACGGTTTTCTACGAAGTTATGGCAATCGTGAACTGTCGCCCACTCACATTAGATCACTTACATGATCCATTCTCCGACATTTTGTCACCGAACCAACTTCTTACAATGAAAACCAAAGTCGTGTTGCCTCCACCTGGAACTTTTACCGTCAAAGAAGAACTATACGCGACAAGAAGGTGGAGGAGGGTGCAGTATGTAGTTAACATTTTCTGGGCAAAGTGGAAAGCAGAATACCTGTCCGAGCTACAGAAACGTCAAAAATGGACGCACCCACAACGCAACATGACAAAAGGCGACATCGTTTTACTCAAGGAAGATGAACTGCCACGCAATACTTGGCCAATTGCAATCATTGAGGACACATATCCCTCCGCGGATGGAAAGGTGCGAACGGTTAAAGTACGAGTGGCAGATCAACACATGAATCACCATGGAGTAAGAACAAAGCCGCAATCCATGTTAGAAAGACCCGTGCACAAATGTATCTTGTTGCACGAATCCACGACGGGAAACCGAGGGATTCCTCCACCGAAGAGCCCATGAAAGTGTGTGTTATGAATTCTTCCTTTGACTCGGTTAAGCGAACTGTATTTGTTGCCTAGCGCCAGTCGCAAAACGCCGTTTTTATTCCCGGACCGATCCGTCATTCCGAACCGATACGACTAATTGTGCAGTGTACACAGGGTTTATGTTACGAAGTGAAATACCTGTATGTGTGTATTTACGACTAAACTGTGACACATATTATTAGTGAAGTCATATAACCATACATTATTCGCACAGCTTTGTTGCTGAATGCGGTCCTGTTCTACTGTAAGTATAATATGTTGGTAAACGTCTCTGAAACTGAACTATTAATTAAAGTTAAAAAATTTAAGGCAATCCTTTAAATTTTGGGGAGCCATGTGACGGACGTCGCAAACGCGGGATTATTTGCGGTAACATTGTTTTATGTGTTTCTGAACGTTCATCGCGCCGCTTACCAAAACAGTTCAGTATGCAGATAGACGTTGAAGTGTCGACATATGTGTGTGAATTGTGATCTAAAAATGTCGGATATATATTTAAGTTTTAAGGATAAATAAGGGCCAAAAGGTACGATATTTATATTAGATCCTTAATCGCAAGCCTATCTAAAGATTTTAAGCCTTCCTTTGTGTTTAAATAAAGGTAAATGTCGGTGTTTTAACCTCACGGTTTTTTGCAAGCCTTTAATTGTTTTTAACGAACGCGTAAAGGGTGTAAATGGTTTATAAAGCGTGATATAAACGTGTTCGAAGTTTCCAAATCGTAAGGATTGTTTTTTTTTAATCTGTTCTAGTTTTCCACGTTGAGCTGAGTTGAGCTGAGTTGAGTTGAGTTGAGCTGAGTTGAGCTGAGCTGAGTTGAATGAGTTGACTTGAGACGTTGAGAGAATTAACGAATAAACGTGTGCTCATCAGTGGGGCTTTTTCTCTGTACGACTATCCGACCAACGGGCCTTCGGCCATTATACTTCCTTTTCGCAGCCTTTTTTGTGTAATTTTATTTCTCATTGAGGTACAAGAAGTAAGCCTTATCCCACGTAACAGCTGCATTTCATACACAGGTGACGGTCACTCCACTGTTACTCGTGTCACGTCATGAATGGGGCCAAAGGGACCTGGAGAGAGGGTATAACTTTATCATATTTTCTAACATTTCGCAGGGTTGGTCGGGTTTTTACCGCCCAGAAAAAAAAAAAACAAACTTTTAGCCCGTCAAATGTGGAAAGAATGGAAAAATCAACGCTCTGTTGTTTCTTGCAGCGACCTACTACTTCTCCCCTGTGACATACGTCCCCATGGTAACGGTAGCTCCCTTTGCGCATATCATCTTGTTAATCAGTGTTTACTTACTGATGTATTTATATCAATTTTGTTGTTCCGAGGTATCTTCGCAGTTAACCTTGCCGTTCAGACAGTTGCCGTTCACGTTATGTCGACACAAGGTCGAGCGACAAAAGGTCGACGTCAAAAGGTCGAGCGACAAAAGGTCAACGTCAAAAGGTCAACGTCAAAAGGTCGAGCGGCAAAAGGTCGACGTCGAAAGATCGAACGCCCTTCACGTTTCATTTTGTCATTTTGAGTGCCTCAGCACTATTGGTGTAAATCTTACAATTATGCGTCTTAACAAGTCGTACACGGAACACAGGGTTGAGATTTCCCGGTCGCCCGGTCGCCCGTGGCGACCAAGTTTTGGCTCGGGCGACCAACTTATTTCAGTTGGTCGCCCGAGTGGCGACTAACTTTTTTATGAGTATTTTCCGGTAAATACTGTTGATTATTTTAAACACCATTTCGTTGTTGTTTTTTCATGTGAGGCGGGCTAGACAAATTTTGCAAAAATTGCGCCGGGCGACTAACTTTTGTGCCGGGCGACTAACTTTTTAAAGATGGTCGCCCGGATGGCGACCAGAAAATATTACGAAGTCTCAACCCTGAGAACAGTCCACGCACCCAAGTCTTGGCTTTTCTTTATGTTTCTGGCTTTATAATGTACACCTCAGGGGCTAAATTAGTGATCAGTTCATCTCTGGAGAACATAGTTCTTTTCCACACAGGCTATAAAATGGAGCATTTTTCTATCACCCATTGTTGGCAGGATTGTTTCAAGTCGAAAAAAAATCACTGAAAAAAACCTGGTTTAAACTGTCAGGAAGAAAAACTTTCTTTCATTCTAAAAGTGGACAAAATGGAAGAAATTCCTAGCCTATTTTGGACGCCTTTTGTGTTATTTAAGACGTTGAAAGTTATCATATGAAATGAATAAAACATATTGTGTCTAATAAGTAACTCAGCAAGTGGGGCTTTGCAAGACGACAGGGGAGTTCAACGATGGTTTGTATTGTTCATTATGCCTTATACGACACGTGCCTTTACCGTGCTAACGATCGCCCTATTTAATGGGCTTGTTCGATTCAACTTTGTCTTTCAGTTATTCACATTTAAAATTGTGAACGGAACAGACCCCCCCCCCCCCCCCCGGAACACACTGATTTAACTTGCGTCGGTACCCCTTTTACGGCGTACGATGTTTAAACAAGATGGCCCATCCACCTTACATGACACTGCTGCTTTTTTTATCAAATTTAGTAATGGTCTGGTCTGAGCTTCGCTACTGGTCAATTGTGGGCTATTTTTCGTAGAACTAAATGACACTGATATAATTGCTGCTTATATGTAGAAGTGGTGTCCATACCATTTTGCCACCGGTCACTTTGCCACCGACCATTTTCCCACCAACCAATTTGCCACCGACCACTTTGCCACCACTCCCTACCATTCAGCCACCGATTTTTTAAAGGTATAATATTTCCTAAGTTATTTAATTGTTTAACTCTTTTCGATAACTTTTTTTTTCATTTATTTATGTTTTGATATCAATGTTTATGTTTTATCTCGAGTCGCACTTGTCAATTACTTTTGGTGTAAGGGGATTAAGACTGTGTATGCGTGAACCTGAGGATTATGATTAGTGAGGGCGTGATGGCACGAGGGCAGACTCAGGGCGGATTCAAAACACTTGAGGAATTTTTGAAGGGCATAGGACCTTGCATTAGGTTTGGACGTTGATTTCTGTGGTTTGGATTTGGCGTAAATTTATGATTTGCAGAAAGCAGCAGATTGAGCAGGTCCGGAGTAGAAACTGTCAGTAGATTAGGGGAGTATTTGGGGATTAAGTAAGAGGCGCCGTTGTTGAGCCTGTTATTGTTCAATAATGTATTGCTATTTCATTTTTTTCTTGCCTTTTATTTTGCTAAAAATAAACAATTAAATTTATTTCTTTTGTTCCACGATATGTCTTTGGTGGCAAAATGGTTGGTGGCAAAACGACCTACACCCTTCGTACACCCGTAGAAGTATATTTAGCATACTGCGCCATGGATACAACCGGACTACATGACAGTCAAACGAACATCTATCTTTGATTTTAGTTTTATCCTAAAAAAACTTCCAGGCTTTTCAGGGTTTCATCCACTGAAGAAATACATGTTGAATTTTTCGGCATTTCGTATGTGATGTGATTGCAATCGCATTTATTTTTCTTTCAGATCACTACAAAAAATATAAATTCGTAACCATCACTTAAACTCTCAAATCATTTCGGATATTACTCCGTAGTTTTCATTTGCAAGCTTTAAGCAATTTCCTGTTCAGCTTTGTAGAAGGAGAGGAGAAGAAATTGGACAGAGTAGATCAGAAGTGGCGTCAACAAAATGTTAACTTCTGATTGAACTTAATAAGCCAGATGCACATTTTCCAACCCTTTCGATTCAAATATTCCTTATGTTGCGATATTTGGCAAATTAAAAGTGTTTTCAGCCGAAGAAGACGTTCTTCTCAATTTCATCAATTTGTATCTACTGTAATCACTATTTCTCTTCCCCTTCGTAGGCTTTTACAAGTGCCCACTAAGGGGGCATTCTTATTGTAAGTCATGATATTCTTCTGTAGCTAACAGACCAATTTGAAATTTAAGCAATTACGATGCATTTCTCGCATATATCAATGATATCCTCGTAAACATATCCTCCACCGTCAAACTATTCGCGGATGATTGCACGTGTTACCGTACCATTTATAACGTCAGTGACTGTGTCGATATTCAGAGAGACACCGATACATTAGGAAAGTCGGCTCGCCGCTGGGAAATGCGCTTCCAGCTAGCTGAGTGTAATAAGTTTCGAATTTAAAGAAAACGTAAAATATTCATTTTGGATATACCTTAGAAAACGCAATGTTTGATTTTGTTCCTTCAATTGAATATATCGGTTTTACAATAACCTCTAATCTAAACTGGAGTAAGCACATCTCAAATGGCATCCAGACAGAAGGGCCTTGGACAGAGTAGATCGTAATTGGTGACAACAAAATGCTAAATTCCAACTCAACTAAATAAGCCAGCTGCAATTTTTGTAACCCTATCGACTTAAATATGCACCATTTTGTGATATTTGACAAAATAAATTTGTTTTGCACTACGGAAGAGGTTCTTTTTCATTTCACCAATTTGGATCTACTGTAACCATTCTTTCTCCTCCCCCTCTACAGAGAGACTCAGCTAGTTTCACTACCTCCAACTACAGCTACGACCCGGATCTATGACATCAATTTAAAGCAACTTAACCTAACATCCCGGTAACAGCGCCGTCAACAGAACAGACTCATTCGGTTGTATAACGGATTGCAGGAAATAGACCATATACCTCTAGAACAGCTCAAGAGACCTACTCGTCTATCCAAATCGGACCATCGGGTGCTCTTCAAATTGTTATCCACACGCACAGATTGATACAAGTTCAGCTTCATCCCTAACACGGTCAGAGACTGGAAAAGTCTACCGCCGGACCTTAGAAATCGTAATTTGGGAGTATCAGAGTCGGTTGAGATCTTCAGCTGTCTTATTAGAAACCGTTTAGATAAATACATTGCGCTGTCCTGAAATGTTCCAACTTTCCCAAACAAGAAAAGAGATGTGCTGTTCAATTTGAATGTTCTTTGCCTCATATCTACAACTGACCATACCTGACAGAATCTTCATCCAAAAACTCAGACAAGTTGTTAAATATCACTTCGTTTTCCCCTTTCTTCAACGCAACTTTGACAGATCTTGAAACTTCAGCTCGGTCGAGATACACTATTGCTGATTCGCAACAGCAACTTTTGATATCAAAAGAATTTTCCATCTTGTACGTACACGTACGCTAGCAGAGTTGACAGTGAAAGGAGCTCAATTTATAAGATGCAAATGCTTGTCATGCAGTTGTTTTTATTTTCTGATCGTATGACTCAATCCCTCAAAATTATTGTACCAGTACGTTCATCAACGTTCGCAACATTCGTTGTTGTCCAACAGCCAACCTCTACGGTAAATCGGTATCTTGTGTATGGCACCTTTTTACTCCGCAGACCACTGAGATTCTGCGAAAATAGTACTTATCCCGATGGGAACTATTTCTAAAATATCCATCGGCTCTATATTTATAAACAACATATAAATTATGTCAGAGGTCAGCTATTTTATAACAGCGTCACAATTTTCAGTTCCTTCTTGACCACATGACCACCATGTGACTGCCAGTTCGAAATGGCTATATGTACCACAGTATGTAAATATGAATTCAAAATTTGTAAAAAAAACGAAGTGGTGAAACTTAGAAAATGTAAATGACTTAGCAAAATTATCCTTATCAATAATGATCCCAAAATATTCTCAAAATTTGAAAATGTTTTTCGTATATTTACAGCTGCAGTGGTAGATTCTGTACAGCATTCGAAAAAAGAAACTTTGATTAATTTAGACGCTCAAAACATGGGTAAATCGGTAGACTCTCGTGGCCTATTTGTTGAGCACATAAAATATTCTGACGACGTTCTAAGTGTACTCCTTACTGTTTGCATTAATGCCATGTTTAGACATGGTTTCTTACCGGTTTCTTTAATTGAATCCACAATTACTCCGATTGTTAAGGACAAAAATGGTGATACAACATGTGCATCTAATTATCGTCCAATTACTATTGCGTCTACAATGTCTAAGATTATAGAGAATCTTATTTTATTGAAAATAGAACCTAGTATTTCAACTTCCTGCAATCAATTTGGCTTCAAAAAGCAACATAGTACAGACTTATGCAATCTGGTAATAAAAGAAACCTTTCGACACTACAATAATCTTTGGTTATAATATATACTCCTGTTTTATTGACGCCTCTAAGGCCTTCTATAGAGTCAATCACTCCAAAGTGTTTGAAACTCTTGCGAAAAGAAATATTCCCAAGATCATACTACGATTATTTATGTACTGGCATAGAAATCAAAGAGTTCGAGTTGGATGGGGTGCAAAATTTACAGACTGGTTCGATGTCAAAAACGGGGTCAGGGAAGGTGGTGTACTATCTCCAATTTTATTTAACGTCTATGTGGATGTAATCAGTAATGCACTGAACAAAACAAAAATAGGTTGTGCTATAGGCAAGCTTATCATAAATCATTTATACTACGCTGATGATCTCATCTTGTTCAGTCCATCACATAAAGGTTACAAAAAGTCCTTGATATATGTAATAATCTGGTCTTAAATTAGACATAAAATTCAATGAAACTAAAACCTTGTGTAAGGTGTTCAATGCGGAAAGGGACAAAAAACTAAAGCATTTTCCCTTTAAACTAAACGGTAAAACCTTAAAATTTTGTGACAGTTATAAATATCAAGGGCATATTGTGGATGAGTTTCTGAATAATAATGGCGATATTCAAAGACAATGAGAAACATTTATGCAAGAGGTAATAAGCTGATCAATACATTCAAAAATTGTTCATATAATGTAAAAATTGTCCTGTTTAAAACATTGATTTCAAATTTCTACTGTGCACATATATGGTGTAATAACAATCAAAGTACACTAAAAAGGTTTAAAGTCGCATATAACAACATTTATCGTAAATTCTTTTCACTAAATTACATATGTAGTATTAGCAAAGAAATGGTTGGCAGAAATATTAACGTTGCAAATGTGTTTATACGATTGTACATAAACAGCACTGGGAAACGCACAAATCAAAGAATGAAATAATAAAAAGTATTATATGCAGTGATTTAATGTTGAATTCAAAGCTATTTATGAAATGGTACGATATGATATACACAATACCTACGCGTTAACCTTATTTAAATCAATTGGGTGCTTTTGTATGTAACATATTAGCTAAAGATTATTAGGTAGTTATTCACATTGTATATTTATATTGTATGACTAGAATATGTATATCCTATTATAATTATGTAAACAAATTATATATATATATATATATATATATATATATATATATATATATATATATATATATATATATATATATATATATATATATATATATATATATATATATATATATATATATATATATATATATATATAGTATATGGACCGAGTAGTCTGATACAAAGAGATAAAATAATCAGAGTATAGAATGTAGTTTCACTGAGACAAAAAATTGATAATCTATGAGTTTGAGTGAACAAATCAACAAATATAATATGAGCAAAGTAAACATTAATATGGCAAAAGGTCAATGTATTTCAATGCTGAGTTGAAAAGTTAATTGCAAAAAAATATTTTTACAATCCAAATAATAATAGACAATTTTGAACATTTGCTTTCAAAAAAGTCTAATAATATAACTCAAAGGTTCACGACTGTAATCTGGACCATTGCCTCCACCAGTAAAAGTGTGATGTATTTTAAGGCCCTTTGAGAAAATTGGCCTGATGTGACCACCTACCCATACCACGGCTTTCTCCGGTGCTAAAAACAGATATAGCCATCACAGATACCACAAAGGATTTTGGTGTAGAGTGAGTTGGGAAAGTTTTATGATGTACAAAGCCATGAAGGTTACAAAGAAAATTCTATCTGTTAAGCAGGAGCTATTCGTACTTCTTGCAGTTGACCAAAACGCCCGAGGGTGAAACATTGTTTGAGCAAATAAACTGAGAGAGCTAATGATTTGGTTTTTGTTGACATGTATCAAGTCGTCGAGATATTGAATGTAAACAACCCAACTTTTCATCCGAAAAATCTATGAAGAGTCGACAGTCGTCCGACTTTCTGACAGGAAACATTCAACTTTATCACTCGCAGTAGGGGAAGTGGGGCTGTTTAAGATACATATCCAGAACATACATGTATGTTCTGGTTACCGATAGTATAAATGACAGACAAAAACTGCTATTATCGCTCACCGGAAGTGGAGTCGCGAAGTGAAGTCATCATGTGTCCCCAGTATCCAGAACATACTGCATAAAAGATAAAAAAACTCTGAGTCAGAATGCATCCGTGTATGTCGATATGTATGGTCAGTATGTGCCCATGTATGGACAGTTTGTGCGTTCTTGTTACCATTTTTGCTGTTGCTTTTGCTGTGGTAACAGCAGTTGATGCCATTTTTGTTGCTGCCGTGGTTCCTGGCAAAAGGCAGAGGCTACTACCAATGTAACAAGCAAATCACTCTATTAGAAGAATGAAGCGCTCTCTAAGCTTCCACAACAGATTTACACAAGATCTTAAATATTTGCGCGAAACCAATTTACGGTTTTGAGAGGATAATTAATCTTGACTGCTACCTGGATTCAGAAGAAACAGCTGCCCTCTAGTGACAGTTCTGGTTTTCAGTCCAAAGGATGTAAATAAGTTGATAATATCGGTTTCTTTTTGAACGCGAAGGTCGTCGGAATGGCCTGTTTATGTTGTCAAAACGAATATGTAATAATGTCAACGCCTTGTTTAGCAAGCCTCTTGAGGCTTTAGCCATGCTGTGACGATAGCTTTTTTCAGCATAATAAGAAAACAACAATTGTTGGCCTGTGGTTTCCGTATAATAGCACAAAGCGCAACTGCCAAACAGTTTCCGGGTTGATGTTCAGAGGACGCTCGATCCGAGTAACAGGAGTTTTTTCTCTTTTCAGTAAAAATGACGGTGCAGAATCAAGATAATAACATGGCTGTTGGATATTATTTATCTTGGATATTATATGTACGCATACTGCAAGTTCTATCTTGTTCGGTGTACGTTTTGTTCAGTTTTGCTGTCTTTGCTGCTCCCTTCACGTGGTAGTTCTGGTTTTTCAGATCGGCTTTTGTTCATTAAACGCTTCCCTGCCACCGAGAACGCAGAGGCGTCGTACATGTGGCGGATACGACAACTCGACACTGTAACGAGTCGTCGCAGTACCAAAATGGTGTAAGCATCGATCACGTGTTATGGTTAGAGGCAAGCAGGGGTATTTTCCTCTTGCAGTCGTATTCCGTGTTTGTTATGATCCGTTGCAGCGACGTATACAACAAAGGACGGTTGAGATATAATGCGGATGGCGTATACAGTAGTTGCTTTCTTCACGATCCGTAGCAGTGACGACCAGGTCAGTTGGTACTTGCTGTTATCATGAGTCGTGTTTGCAGAGACTCACTTTTGTCAAGAGTCGTGTTTGCAGCGACTCGCTGTTGCAGCGACTCGTGTTTGTAACTGGTCGAACATTGCCTCACTGCCTCGGGTTGTCACGAGGCCGGGTCGTGTATGTTACGACTCGTGATTGTGTCGGATCGTTGCTGGGACGGTCCTGACTGTCACGACCCATGAGAGCGAATGGTTGTCGCGGTGTCGAGCCGTGTATGCGACGGCTCAATTACGTGACACTTGCTGCAGTGGCGGGTATCGGCATTAGGTCAAATGATGCACCTTATGCTTTACTTCTAAAACAGTTTTGATGATATTATATGGACCTTTTCGTCTTTTATTATTAATACAACATGTTGCATAAATTACTGTAAGTGATTACCCTATACTTATATTGTTTGGTTGTAAATTCACTCACAATTCCGAACTCCTGCGCTCACATCAAGGGTGCCAATGACCCGCTGAATCGCTGTGGGATTCAGCCATGCACATAAGACAACCGTTGCGGCTAGTGTGCGCACACCACCACTCCATTTTCTCCTTAGTCAGATCGGATACAAATGGGCAGGGATCGACACAGCCGAAAAAAGTCAAGCCTAAAGCTATTCCGTTGCCATTTGCGGAATCTGTGGTATCGATTCCGGCTGTTCATCATGGATTCAAGTCAAGTAGATGTGACGTCACCCATAGCAACTTCTGTTGTGACTGCGACGCCTGCTTTACAGGGCCCGCTTTAGTCGGTGTTACACACTCCATTATTCGATGATCTCACGCTGGAGACAATTAAGTTCCTCACGAAGTGTCTGCCCAACATTTACCTGTTTCTTCGGAGTTGAATATGAATATTTCTACGGCGTTGAAGCAAGTTTTGTTAGGATCTACCCCTCGGAAAGAAGAACTGTCACAACTCAAGTTGCTACGCAGTCTGGTGTCCAAGTCAAAGTCGGCGACGTCAGCAACATCACGTCTCAAAGCGGTCCCGTCGGCTACTGTTACAACCGAACCGTTGTCATCGAAGGATATGCAACCGCCGCTTATTCCCCTCATGGCCCCTATGCAGCCATTGACCGTCAGTGAATATCGTTTGCGTCTATTTATATTTATTCTATTTATATCCTTCCTCCACTTCAGCAGACAATTCACCGTCCGGGGAGGACGCCAGTGATAATGAACAGACTCAAACACATTTGACTCAAACCACCGGGAGTAATTCACCGTTGTTATCGGTGAAGAACTACGGCCTCACGTCCAGCTTCGCTGGTGCTTACCCACACTGCGTCGTCATCAATAACGCACCCCATGCAGTATCACGCCTCGCTGCTGTTCACGACGCCGGAGGCTTACAGGCGCTTGCGGCCGGTGCACACTCCCTCTCCACCAGGCGTTGAGGTTTTACCAGATGAATGGACGGAAGCGTCAACCATCGACTTTTCGGCAGCAGATTTCCCTTTTAAAGACATTGTAAATTCATTGCGGAAAACTCGTCTTCTTCGTTTATGGCATCGCAACCTCATGTATCGACCATCCTTTTTCTTTGCGGCTCAGTCTCAACCACCGTGGCGGGAGGATTTCATGGGCTTGTCCTCAGGTCCCTGTGTAGCGGGAGTTTTACAGGCACTGCGGTTGTTACAGGATGCCCGCCCACGTCACTGGTTGCATAGTTCATAGATGTTGCAGGTCAAAACAGCGGCTTACCACGAGGGGTTTTACCAATTCAACCACTTGTATCACATTGACATGGGATCGTGGCTTCCTAAGGGAAATCCCGATTTCAGTGTGCCATTGGCGAAGGAGGTTTCCAGGAAAAGCCTGCGCACACTTTCCTTCCAAGTTGCCGCATTTCAGGAATTGAGAAAGTTTGTCAATCCCGGTGCCAACGCTTTATTTGATCGTGTGTTCGATTCTGTGGTGGCTACATCCTTGCACTAACTGAAGTTAAATGTATATATATACTGTCGCCACTCGTAGTTCGTTGAAGGGATCAAATTATGCTGCATTCGAACGTCAGCGCAGAGCATGCAAGAAAGCTGCGATTTGCTCCTAGTGATGGGCAATCATACTGATTCCCCCCGGAATTGTTGAGATCCGTGACTGAAGCGGCACGTGTCAAATCACAAGACGCATTGATGCGCAAGGCTTTAACACCACGCACCTCTCAATCCAAGCAACGATACTCGACCATCACTCAGACAGCAACGCCCAGGAAGAGGAGCACAAGATCGACACTAAACAACAGGCTGCCACTCCTAACCAACAGTCACCGGACAGTTTCTCGCAATTGTAATTTTGTCATTTAAGTATCACACATTGTAGGCACTTTATAAGTTCTCGCGGACTTAGCTTCTCGGATGGGCGAAGTTGTTTATACCGAGTGGGTGTTAGCGGATTACAAGTTTCACTTTATTTCTTCTCAGTCTCCATGTGGTCCTCCTCAGGTCGATTTTTGTCAATTGTATAAATCATCATCTTCGGCTGTGCATTTCTCCGTGTTCGGATGAGGAAGCAATAGCGATCGACACTTGGCCCCTTGTTGAGGCGGTTACCGTGCGTCATGAGTTGTCTAATTCCCCTGAGTATGGCAGTCTGCGTCAACCTCATTCGGAGCTTTATCATCCAAATCCTCCGTTGTTTCGAGAGAAATTTTGGTGCATAAATTTTTCTTCCTGACATCCAGGGGTTTCTCTAAGCGGGTAATGCAGAGCATAGATAGGATCCACAAAGAATTCACAAAAAGGTGTACTTGTCACATTGGCGATTGTTCGAGTCATGGTGTCTCTATAGATGTATCTATCCTGTGGCAGCGACGGCAGTCACAGTGGCTAACTTTTCTCTTTATTTGTTCGAGGTCAAAAAATATCGGTTAGATCGATTATGACATACCGCTCTGACCTCACGTTTATTTTGAAGCAAGCATCGTGTTATGATTTGTCCTCGTGTGAGGTGTTGTCGGATTTGCTGAGGTGATTTCAGTTAGAACGGCCAATTTCTGACAGGATAGTGGCACTTTGGAATTTGTCACTGGAAACATCTCACATCGCCACTTTTCCATCATTTTATCATCTCAGACAAGTTATTTACCTTAATGTGCATATTTATCGTGGCGTTGTCCTCGGGTAAGCAACGCAGCAAAATACACGCCTTGCAAAACTCTATTAGTCAGGTCAATAGTTCATAGGATTCGATGGTTCTAAAACCATTATCGTCTATTTGGGCAAGACTTACATTGCAACTAAAGGCTTAGACACGTTTAAGCAAATTGTGATACCAGCCTTGCCGGGAGTAAAGTCACGTGGCGCTGTCGACACGGCGCGAGTATATTAAGCGATCAAGTACTTATTGCAGCATGTTACAGCGTCATGTATTTATATCTTCCGTGCGTTGTATTATGGTAGATCTTTCCAAATAGTCTATTTCTAATTATATCAAGAAAAACTATATTATTAGCATATGATGACATAATTAAAGAGCTTGAAGATGTAATTCAAAAGCGATTGTCAATTAAAGCTCATCAGGTCAGATATGTAGCGCACTCCTTACGTAATGCTAATGTTTGTCGATGTGCGACTTATTACGGGTTGGCTGTTGGGCCTCGCCAAACACGTTTATTGAGTATTATTTGAGAGAGTACACGATTGATGTGTTGAATAATTTGCATAGCCATGACCCGTTTGTTGCTGTTGAATCAGTGATTCATAATAGTCCTCCTCCTTGCAGGCCTCCCCAACAGTCTGATGGAAAGAAAGCTTACAGGACGAAGAAGAAGAAGAAGAAGAAGAAGAAGAAGAAGGCTGCTAAATAGACTTTGGGTTGAGGCACAGTTCGTAACTGAAGCGACAGCATGTCAGTTTGCCCATCGCGTGACTGTTGTGTTGCCGACCCAGCACAGAGGTGTCTTGAACCATGGTTGGGTTTTTAGACAGTGCGGTTTTGCACATGATATAACACAACACATGGTATAGTAGGCAACTAAGCTATTTACTGGATTCCTCTCTTTGTCAATAGAGGGAGACATTGGCTCGTATGACGAGGTTGGTATGGCTAAACGTTATATTGTTCATAATAAACACTTCACTGTGAAACCCCACTGAATGTTATTATTATTATTGAGTGGACTGTACGCGGTGAGACCCGTTGAAATTAAAGCATAACTCAAACTCGATCTCTTTTATTTATTCCTTTTTTTCGCAACACAATATCTTGCAGACAGTGTGTCAACCAGTTCGTATGCATTGGGTGTTCAAGTCCTACTGCCAGTTCGAGTCTCCCAGAGTGATGGCTTCGTAGTCTTCAAGCTGATATTTTCGAAATTAACACTTAAACTGAAGTATTAATTTCTTAATACTCATTTTTATGAGTAAAATATCTTGCAGATGTAGAAGCCATCACTCGAATTATATCCGCCAGTTCGCCAGTCAAGAAAGTCAAGAATTAATTTTGCGAGAAAAAAGAGAAGCGGCATATGTAATAAGCAATCGCTTGAGTGGTAAGCGCAGGTTTAATGTTGAAAATGTTGGAGGCCAGCTGCACAGAGTGCGTCAATTTGTCATCTGTAGTCTGCCCAGTTCCTCCATTTGCGCACGTACTACAAAAATCTACAAGGATTCAGGAACAACTAGGCAAATTAATTAAGGTATCAGTTGCGTTTTCTCAACACGCAGTAAATCACATATTAACTCAATATTAGACACACGCAAACAATGCGTCTCATGTCTGACCTGATGGGCCTTAAGTGATAATTTCTTTTGTATTCCATCATCAGGTTTTTTCACAAGACAGATAAACCTTGTTTCAGGAGTCTTTATGAACTATTTTCATTCTCTTAAATCCCTTATGGTAAAAGCTGTTACATTTCGATAAGGAAAACTGATTCACCAAAGACTGAGTGAGATGAAAAACCGATGACTGTGGATGGCCAAATTCCCAATGAGTTTGTCTCAAGCTGCCATATTCCAGGTGAATTGGGTAACTCCTGGTGCACAGTAGTCACACCAACAAAGGCAAATAACGCCACTCGAGGTTATCGGAACACCTAAACATCGGTCGCCAACGCCACTAATTCTATATACGGAAATATGTATAGACTGAAAGACGATGGTTGAGACTTTTCGCAAAGACGTCGACTTGAGATAAAACCCGAAGGGGACTGACACACAATCCAATAAAATGTGAATTCCTCCAAAGCCCATTCCGTATGAACGATTTGCCCCATTCTGGATGAGATGACACAATATCAGTGAACGCGTACAGCAGTACACGAATAATCAAGTTGGATGACTTTTGAATCAGTGATTGTGTATGAAAAGCCCTGCCCTGCACGAAGTCCAGAAGGTCGCCGAGAAATTTAATCTGCTGAACCGTAACTAATTACGACTTCTTGACATTGACCAGAAGGCCGAGTGCAACGCACTGTTACAGTAAAATAACCAAACGAAATAGAATGACATCTTTGTCCCTGTTGAGAAACAGCGAGTCGTTGAAATGTTGGAATCTTCCAACCCAACCTATCTTCAACAGCGCTTGATTACCGTCATGACCTGTGTGAGCACAAACAGTGCTATCGACATCCCAAAAGGAAGTGCGAGAAATTAATGACACATGTTCTCGATTTTGAAGTACAATAGCGACTAGCGGATTTGTACTTCAGAATACAAAGGTAAGCGTCTTAAAGATCTACTACGACGGCCAAAGTGCCTCGATCAAATGTGGATTTGACGAGATCAAGTCCGGATGGCATCTGCTGAACTTTTTTGGTGCAGGAATGAGGCGACAGTAAAATCCATGGATGCCTGTTGGTCTTTTATATGGGTTTTTTGTCCAACAGTTCTTAATTCATCGTTCTTTACTCCACTTGCTTTTCTGGCTGATGCTCACACGACATGGCAAGAAAAGTAATGGGAAGCTTGAGCACAGTGTGAGGTATTTGTGGAAATGTGAATCCACTCGCAAAAAGTAATGAATACTCCCGTCGCTGCCAGCGAACTACGTTTGAGGGAGCACGAGTGTATGCCACTCTTGCCAATAATTCTTTATCCTCCCTCCTATGGGCAAATTTTGTTTTAATTTTCTCAGCCGAGAAACCTGATCTACACAAGAATTGTGGCTGATTTGATTAGTTGCTGCCTTGATGTCCCGTAGGGCTGTTATCCCCTGGCAGTAAGGCTGAGTGGTGGACCCCGGATGGTCACAATCTAATCACTAAAATCGCATCAAAACATTGAAAATAGCGGCAAAAGATCGATGTGGCAGTGTTAGCACGTTTTAGCAGTGTTCGAACCATGATCGACCTGTTACAGTCACTGATTGTGACAGTCATGAACCGATGCATGCCCAACGATCAACCGCATGCACAAAGACCATACAATGCTGTTGCTGGCAGAAGAGAAGGAAGACGGTGGATAGTTGAACCTTTTCTGTTTGCTCAAAAAACATCTCGCTGTAAATCACCTGTAACAGCACTAAATTTCTTGATTGCCGGAAAGCATTTACAAACGAAAGCCGGTTTGACAAATCCCTGAACTACTACCTGCAGGAATCAACTATGTTTGCAAACCATAATCCATAACCCAAACAAAATGTAACTTACAGGGAATATAGGTAGATAGATAGATAGATAGATAGATAGATAGATAGATAGATAGATGGATAGATAGATAGATAGATAGATAGATAGATAGATAGATAGATAGATAGATAGATAGATGACTGTTTATTCTAACTTCAAAACACATGCACATAATAAAATAACATGCATCATAATACAAGTAGCAAAGAGGTAGAGCAATTGAATAATATGTCGGTCTGATATATGAAAACCGTAATTGAAAATTAAAAGGGTGTAGCTAGAAGTTATGATAACTTATCCGACATGACAATTAGATTAAATACAAATTAAAAAGGGCTATGTCACACCATAACACATTCTAAGCCAATCTAATATGTTCCATACAACATTACCATACATAAGAAGAAAATAATGTTTCAGTTTACTTTTAAATGCATATAAATTTTATTTTAGACAAGCTTACAACTGTGATCCTTAATTCTAGTCATTGATTATTCAATTGTTTTAAATGTGCTCTTTTAGTAATTGGGTTAAACTCAATGTTATAATATTATAGTTTCCAGTAGTACATCATCACATGTCTTATTTTAATTATATATTGTATGTTATGGTAGCGCTTAGTGCAATGCTAAATAAGCGCATTATAAAAAACAGTCAATAATAATATTAATAATAATAAATTAATACTTGATATAACTTCTTCTGGCACAGAATTCCAGATTTTTACACCGACTACTGATACACAGTTTGACTTAAGACTAGTTCTCACGTAACTCGTTTTAAATTTGTCTTTTTGTCTTGTTCCATAAACATTTGCACAAGTACCAACCTCAAAATAGTTTTGAACATTTGGAGGTAATTCATTATGATATGATTTAAACATTACAAAAGCAATATTTGATCTAACTATATCAGCAAATTTCAGTAACTTACACTGCATATATAAAGCATTTGTGTGTTCATAATATCCGACATTATTTATCATCCTGATTGCATTTTTTTAATAGACAACACTTGCAATTTAGTTTTATAAGTATTTGCCCATATTTCACAACAATATGTTACATAAGTTCTTATTTTAGCATTCTTCTTGTTCTTTTTACAAATTTCGCATTTATCTTCAACATAACCGGAAATATTATATACACACATTAATACAGATAAGTATTATCCAAAAAGCATAACTTCACTTTGAATTTGATCCGTCATAATTGAAAAGTGTGAACGCTCAAAATTTTCTGTTTATTGAATGGCAAGAAGTCGGGAATGGTTCAGTCAGGTGACTGACACTGCCTCGATGCTGGTTGAAAACTCTTTGTAAACAAATCAGTTTACATTTGCTTTAATACCCGCAGAATTTTTATTATGCATCACAGTGACTAATTTTAACACATTGGAAAGTCCATAGTGATATCTTCTAAGTCTACAATATGTCTACAATCTATTTTGCGAATCTATCTATCTATCTATCTATCTATCTATCTATCTATCTATCTATCTATCTATCTATCTATCTATCTATCTATCTATCTATCTATCTATCTATGTATCTATGTATCTATCTATGTATCTATCTATCTATCTATCTATCTATCTATCTATCTATCTATCTATCTATCTATCTATCTATCTATCTATCTATCTATCTATCTATCTATCTATCTATCTATCTGTCTGTCTGTCTGTCTATCATTAAAAGATATGATTTCGGGCCTTTTGCTCCAAAACGTGACAGTGGGCCTAATTCTGTTCCACTTAAGGACTCAATCACAAGAACATTGAAACAACACTTAGAGTGATTGCCCAATAGCCCACTAATGTATGCACCGAAAGTAACGCTGCCTAAGACAGGACTGGAATCTGGAAGCAGCGACTATTAGAGGCGACCATTACCACTCGACTAAGCAGGCAGGTCGTCTTGCCTCTCTGTTATGCAACTTTAACAACTGAATCTTCTTTAAGAATAGCTTCACCTTTCTTCTGCGGGTTTGGCAAAAAGTAGATTTGTTAACACTTTTGAGACCGCAAAGTAATAACTAGAGTAATACTGCAGTATATATATGCAGTAGTTTTCTCTTTGTTGTTGAAGTAATTGCTGTGAACTGCTGTGAGTAGTTATAGCTATTGACCTATTAATCTGAGCGATAATAGGGATATAAAGGATAAAAGATACGCGCAAAACTTCATAATAGGAGTCATTTCAACACATATGTGCTCATCTAAGACCAGACAAACATCTCTGTTAACGGGCCTGCCTGGTTATCCCTTATCATTTCTCGTAATTTATCTTACTTAACATATTTGAAGTTGCTTTTCATTGTTTGAATTACTCGTAAAAGTGCCAGTGTTATGTTTGGGGAAAATTTAGAACTAAATAAATATATATACGTGTGCGTCAGATTGTATGCAGGAAAACAAAGCACAACCTATCAGAGGCCACTTGTTCATAATTCTTCCTCACACACTGACGTCACAAGAACGGATCAACCAATCAGCTGCGAGAGATTTCTCCTTTGTAACAGAATTGTTTGGAGACATTTGGGGAAGCTAATTTTTACCAGTGTATGTTTGATATTCTAGGAGCGAATTTCTCCATTATCATAAAGTTCTTTTCAAAGATTGCATTATAAAAACGCTCCTTTCAGATTTATAAAGATTCCTTCAAATGTTATCTCTGTTACCAGGACGGAAAAAAATCCGATTAAAAAAATCATGGTTTTTTATTCTTTTCAATTTAAATCAGATTAAAAAATTAAACCAAACTCGTAAAAATGAAAGCAGAAAAAAAAGCAAAAAAAAAAAAAAAAAAAAAGAAAAAAAAATCACACACACAAACCTTTAATAATTCATTGCAGACGTCATAACGCTGTCTTGTAAGACATTTCTTAGTATATTTACATTTGAAAATATTACCGATAACCATGCCCAAATTCAGTTGTTCAGATAACTGTCCGCAAGTTCAGATGTACAGACTCTTTTTGGATTTTTGCTATTTGAATATCTATCAAAGTGTCTCGACATAGGAGCAAGACGTCTCCTAGGCATTTTCAAATTTTTTTCTGTAAGAAGCGGTCATTTCGCATGGATTTATATTCCCCATGCATGACGCGTAACACCCTGTCTGTTAAGTTTTTCTAATCGTATAGGACAGTGAAAAATACTCATTTATCGCTAATTTTACCCCCTGTTCTGGTTTGGAATTTGATGAAGGTCAAGAACATGTCTCATTTGTATATTGAGTAACACTGCATAACAGGGCTGGTATGATATCAATCAAATGAGTTACATATTCAAGGTGAAAAAGTATTCAAAATTATTTTAACGTCCAAAGTGAAAAAAAAAATAACAAACACTTTTTCCTACTGCAAGATCTGCTGAACAGTAGCAGTGTAATGGCCATATTTAACAAACCCTCGGAAAACATGCATTAGAAACATATCTCTGAAACATTTGTTCTTGTAAAATAGCTTCACCTTTTGATACGAATTTAAGCAAAGCTGTTTTGGTGTACCGCTATCTGATAAGCGAAAACCTGACGGTGTCAAAGAATGTCAGCAGCTCCCCACTGTCTGATCCTTTTTAGGTTCAGTCGGGGCTTTAGCCCCCGGAGGGAACTATAGGATGTAGTCTTGCTCGTCCGTCTAGGCGTCCATCGCCGGCTATTATTCTCACCCTGTTAATCCGTTTCCTGTGATATGTGTATATAAAGGTCCTATCATTTTGGTTGGGTGCGGTTCAATAGATGCCTTTTCTGTCAACTAGGTGTTTTAAAGTACTTAATGCGAATGTTTTTTTAAAATTCTAAGTGGTAATTTTGGGTGTACTGAACGGCTGGACAAGAATAAATAGGGGTGTTATTTATCATTTGTGACGTCAGTGATATTTTTGGGTTATTAACACTTGACAAGCCTTTGGTATGCAAGGGTTATATGAATTTGTGCGAGCAAAATTAGTCCTTTTTTTCTTCTTGACAGTTTTTCCGATTTTTTGTCTTCTTCTCTGACACTATTGGCCCTACGACCATGAAACGACTTATGAAGAGCTTGATCTGAACATGTGCATGTCACTTTTTATTTTCGTCTTTGATTTCGTTTTCTTTGTTAAAACGCCATGTAAACAGAGTGTATTTTTTGCAAGTAAATGCGTAGTATTTAACCCACATCACACACAGTTGCACAGTGAGCTTTGTGCGAGCTCTCACTGCGTAAATAGCTAACACGGCGTATGCTAGATCAGTCAATAAAACCTTAAGTCAACAGAAACCAAACACTACTCGGCTTATAAGACGTATTCAAGCTGTGTTGTTTGCAATATATTATTCAAGAAATAACCCATTGAAGGAAGTATTTTTGCGTTTTAATTTTTGTCAAGTGTTAAACATTTCGCTAGCGAAGTGAGGTTCCAGTTTAAATCATAAAATTGATTTAAATAAAACAAGTCATGATTTAAAAAAACATTTTTTTTAGCGCTACTGCATTATAACTAAAATGTGATCAGTGTTTGCTCAAGTCAAATTATCTGCTTAAGTCAAATTATCATCACGCACTGGTATAACTGCGGACATTTTATTTCAGGAATGGCAGCTAATGTTCAAATACTGCGATATACCAATGTCACAGGAAAACTCTGTTATGCATGCTTTCAAACCTTGTTTTTTTCCAAGAATGTGAGATATGTGTAAAATTACAATGTCCCTTGACATTCTTGTTGTCAGCATACTGACGTCTCATTCTGCAGAGAGATCGTTACGCCTGTGTGTGCGTAAAACGACAGTGTTCCATATCCCTCCTCCCTCCCCTACTACACCAGATGGGCGGCATGCATAGCCTGAATGTTTTAACCAACAATACCGGCGTTTGGCAATGCTACTGGCATAAGCCGGGCTATTCGCGGTGTAGCTATGCGCATGTGTGGCAGTGAGTATCACCGTGTGTTTGTAGACGGTCACGTAGATGCGTTGCCATGGCAACGAGTGACGAGGGTGACAGAGAGAGCCAGGACGATGAGCTGCTGGCCCTCGCCAGTATCTATGACAACAGTGTGTTCGCCAGCTTCCGCCAGGGCGATGCGCCACCCAGCGGCTATTTCATCGCCAACCTGACCCTACCTCAACCATTTGTTGTGCTTCATAAAACAGCAGGTGCCCGTTTTATCGTCAGTCAAAATTTCTTTTATACCTGAAAAATGGTTCATTGTTTTAATGTGTCAAGTTGGAGATGATGTGCATTTTATTGATATTAAAAAAATTACCATTTATGGGGTAAGTTTATGTACAAAACTTTTGCTAGTTACGACTCTTAAAATACGGGCCCGAAACTAAGACGGACATGTATAACAGGGGAGGAGAGAACTTGTGCCATGATTTTATCAAGGGAGAATTTCTAACCGCCAATACCACGTCTTGACTCCTTTTTGTGTTTCATCGTTGAGCAAAAAAAAAAAAAGAAAGCCAAAAAAAAAAAAAACGTTATGGTATGTAGACCATGTTGCTTTCAGAGAAGAAGGACTACCCTGTGGAACATTTGCCCCCTGTTGAGCTGCACTTTGAGCTGCCCGTTAACTACCCTTCTTCCGTCGCCCCCAACTTCACGCTTTCCGCCAAGTGGCTTACCTTAGAACAGGTGCGTGGGTTACGGGTTGGGGGGGGGGGCGGAAGGGGGGGGGCTGGGGAGGGAGAGGGGGGAGAAGGGCAAGTGTTGGGGCCCGCTTGCTTTGTCCAATGTTTATATTTTGTACAGTGTATACACATAAGTTTTACAGTGCCGTGTCATTGGAGGAGATTTATCAGGGCAAGCCAAGTAAGCTTGATTTGGGGTTTGACCTTCAGTAGATTTGACAAAATAATGCAAATGGGAGATAAGACTAACGTTTTAAATAAACCAAGTCTGAATAGCGGCGTCGCCACGGGAGCGGTACTGAGCGTCACGTTATAATAGTGTACGCTGTGTGCACTGCGCGAAAAAAAAACTAGTCCTTAATTAATGTAAAAAAAAATGAAAATAGACGACTCTGTACCAGTAAGGCTTTTGTGTGTCGTTGTTGGCTTCGTGATTCAGTGAGGTGTTTATTTTTTATATGCAGCTGTCGAATCTGTGCTCGCACCTGGATGTAATCGCGGAGGAGAACAAGGGCGAAGTAGTCCTCTTTCTGTGGACGAGCTTTCTACAAGAAGACGCCTTGGACTATTTAGGGATCACTCCGCCGTTAGATCTTAGTGGCATTGTGGCGCCTGTAAGGACAGTGAGAAGAACAGCGGAAGGTGGAGCTCGTGACGTAGCTCGTGACGTAGCTCATGACGTAAACAACCAAATTGATAGTGTGCATTGTAGTGACAAAATTAGTGCGGTATGTGATAGGTTAGATTCTCAAGACTGTGATCCGGTTTTGGATGTCTCGAATCATAACAGAAATCCGACGATTCTAAGGACAAACGAGGTCGTGGAAATTACATCAAGTACACACAGTACACACAGTACACACAGTACCCCTGTTAAGTACACGGAAGAAAAAGGTGATCCCGAGTATGAATACGACTTCCGAGCAGTTCAAGATATTGCCAACGCGGAACTACTTTTAACCGTCATTTTGGATCACAACCAAACGCGCAAGGATTTCTTGTTCAAAACAACGCTGTTTACGTGTCAGGTGTGTTTCCTGGAGAAGCTTGGCGAAGTGTGCCTAAAATTTGTAGGTAAGGCAAAATAAATAAATAAATAGATAAATAAATATATAAATGGCACAATATAATAAAATAAACCGCTGTACCTGGAAAAGACAGAAGCTGATGACTACCAAGACACTGTTCCAATGTTCCTTAATATAGGCCTAGTATACGGGCAATATTAATTATGATAATGAAATATTGACGCGGATAACAATAGGATTATGATAATAATGGTAAATGTGATGAAAAAAGAAAAATTATTAAATTATTATGCCGTTGAAATGGGAGAAAAAAATACGTCACTTTTGTAAGGAAGAAAAAAAACAACTGTCATTGTTATGATGACGTGGATGCATTTGATTGGCAGGATGCGGTCACGTGTACTGTAAGGAGTGTATGAAGGGCTATTTTGAGCTGCAGATAAAGGAAGGGAGCGTGTCGGCGTTAACGTGCCCGCACGACAAGTGTGATACCCAAGCCCACCCGGGGCAGGTGAGTGAAAGGAACGTGCCCACACGACAAGTGTGCTACCCAGGCCCACCCGGGGCAGGTGAGTGAAAGGAGCGTGCCCGCACGACAAGGGTGATACCCAGGCCCACCCGGGGCAGGTGAGTGAAAGGGACGTGCCCGCACGACAAGTGTGCTACCCAGGCCCACCCGGGACAGGTGAGTGAAAGGAGCGTGCCCGCACGACAGGGGTGATACCCAGGCCCACCCGGGGCAGGTGAGTGAAAGGAACGTACCCGCACGACAAGTCTGATACCCAGGCCCATCCGGGGCAGGTGAGTGAAAGGAACGTGCATGACAAGTGGTACCTAGGCCCATCCGGGGCAGGTGAGTGAAAGGAACGTGCCCGTACGACAAGTGTGCTACCCAGGCCCACCCGGGGCAGGTGAGTGAAAGGAACGTGCATGACAAGTGGTACCCAGGCCCACCCGGGGCAGGTGAGTGAAAGCAACGTGCCCACACGACAAGTGTGATACCCAGGTTCACCCGGGGCAGGTGGGTGAAAGGAACGTGCATGACAAGTGATACCCAAGCCCATCCGGGACAGGTGAGTGAAAAAAAAAACGTGCACGACAAGTGTGATACCCAGGCCCATGAGGGGCAGGTGAGTGAAAAAAAAAACGTGCACGACGAGTGTGATACCCAGGCCCATCTAGAGGTGAGTAAAGGAACCAGGGAACAGTGAACCAGTCATTGCACTAATTGAATTTCTAACGGAAGAACAACTAAGAAACAAAATAGGCAATTCTTTGCACCTTTTGTTGGGAAAGCGTCCGTCGAAATCGTGGAAAAGATCTGCGTCGTGTGTTGATGCCAGGTGCGGGAGCTGGTGGGACCGGAGCTGTTTGGGCGCTACGACAAGCTGCTGCTGCAGTGCACGCTCGACACGATGAGTGACGTCATGTACTGCCCGCGGGCCGCGTGTGGCAGCGCTGTCATGGTGGACGGTGACACGAACAGCGGAAGTTGTCCCCAGTGCCAGTTCGTCTTCTGCATCTTCTGTAAGAGGGTCTACCACGGCGTGGCGCCCTGCAAGATTCAGTCGAGTAATTATTTCTGGTGCCTTCGCCCCTCTCCCCCCTGCCCCGCCCACTCAACCCCGTCTGGCGTGAGGTGCTTCTTACTACATCCCCCGCACCCCTGGTCACACACACATTAACGCTACAAGTACTTATCATCAGATGTACTGCTACCCCCGTAGGAATCTCAGTAATCAAAGCGCAAAATAAACATATGATGTGGCATCGAATAAGAAGAAGGGTATAAAATGAAAAGTGGGAACAGCGTGTGGAGAAGTTCCTGGCCTGTCTCACGCCCCCGGTTTCGGCCCCTTTCTGAGAGTAATATCGCACTGTCATTTTGCGGAAGCAACAGTCGGCCTTCTTTATTTCATTCTTTCGACTTCTGACGTCACCATCACAATCGAATCGCAGTTTGACTATGGTATCTACGTCTGTGTGTGACGTGTGTGACACAATTACACAACGTCTTATGCAACGTCTGTTTCTCAAACGTTTTGGTCGAACGTCGAAGCGACCCAATGCAAGTTGATAGGCGGATAGACGTAGTTATGGTTTCCCATTAATGTACGTTCTTCAAATTCCTGAAATGTTTGAAGAGACTTTAAAGTTTCATATTTGAAAACTCGCAGACGAAATAAAGAAAATACGTGCGGAGTACGAGAGAGGAAGTGCCGAGGAGAGGAGGCTACTGGAGCGGCGTTACGGTGTGCGCATGATCAAAGGGATCATAGAGGATAGCTACACCGCCGACTGGCTGGAGGAGAATAGCAAGCAGTGCCCCACCTGCCTCACTCACATACAGGTAACCACTGCCCCTCCCTGGCTCACTCTCATACAGGTAACCACAGCATTTCCCTGCCTAACTCACATACAAGTAACCACACCCCCTCCCTGGCTCACACACATACAGGTAACCACTGTCCCTCCCTGCCTCACTCACATACAGCTAACCACAGCCCCTCCCTGCCTCACTCACATGCAGGTAACCACTGCCCCTCCCTGCCTCACTCAGATACAGGTAGCCACTGCCCCTCCCTGCCTCACTCAGATACAGGTAACCATTGCCTGCCTCACACACATACAGGTAACCACAGCCCCTCCCTGCCTCACTCACATACAGGTAACCACATCCCCTCCCTGCCTCACTCGCATACAGGTAACCACTGCCCCCCCCCCCTGCCTCACTCACATGCAGGTAACCACAGCCCCTCCCTGTCTCACTCACATACAGGTAACCACAGCCCCTCCCTGCCTCACTCACGTACAGATAACCACTGCGTCTCTCTGCCTCACGTACTGGTCACCGCCATTTTAAATCTTATTTTCTTTGAAGAAACAGTCATAAACGAGTATTTGGCCATTGCAGACAATTTATGTTCGCAACAATAAAAGGAAAAATTTAGAGCGAGGCCTTCTTTTTCACTTTTTTTTACGTACTGAACATCTAGATCGAGAGGGATATTTGCACCTGGTCCTCGTAGCACATTTTACTCTAATTATTGTCTGCTCAGTTCCTTCTCTACCAGCTTCTCCGCTTTAACTGTTTCCCTCCTTCACTGTCAAAAAAAAAATGTTTGAAAAATTAATAAAAATGGCCAAAACTTCATAAAACGGTGGGACATATTACTCGGCAAATATTTTGATGGCTTTGGGGGTGATTTGATGTACATGTGTGTGTGCTGTGATTGGGCAGAAGATTGACGGCTGTAACAAGATGACGTGCACCAAGTGTCGCGGCTACTTCTGCTGGCTGTGCGGCAAGCTCCTCTCCCGCGCCAACCCTTACGCGCACTTCAACGCGGCAGACTCGCGCTGCTTCAACCAGCTCTTCGCGGGCGTCGCGCCCGCCGAGGGGGACGACTTTGAGGAGGAGTACGAGTACTGGTTTCAGTAGCCCCCCTCCCCCCGTGTGCCCCCCTCCCCCCCTCCCGCCCTCCGTACCAGTCACAACCCCCCTCTCCTTCCTCAGAAAATGAGGAAAATAAATGCCCACTGTTATTTGATGGAAATCTGCCTTGTTGATTGGGGGAGGGGGGAAGGTGGGAAGGGGAGAGGCGGGGAGGGGACGTGGTGAGGGTCGACAGGGGGAATCTGGGGCTTGGATGGTATCCTTATCAAATTTTTTATAAGACACGGAAAGCGTCATGTTATTGTGAAGTTGTGTAGAAGGATGGTGGGTGGGAGGGGGGAACGTGTAATTTTGTGTGTGTGTTTTTTTTTTTTGTTGTTTTTTTTTGTTTGTTTCATAACCACTTTACCATGTCGACGTCAATGACGTCATAACAATATTTCCCGAAATTTTGTCTGAATCCTCGTTATTATTGCTCAAAACCTACTTCCGGTTTACTTATGCACTGTGAAATAAAAGCTTACTTATAAACAATGAATTGAACTTTAAGGAGGTAATTGACCTGCAGTAAGAGAGCTTTTGAGTTTAACAATGTGCTATTTTTGTGTATTTTATTTTTAATTCGGTGGCTAAGGTGTAAAGCAACATTATTCGCAGGTGATCCTATATTCATTTTTATAATACATACGCTATTTCAAAGCAGTTTTGGTTGAAATTGCAACTTAAAGCTTGCATTTGTAGAAAAAGCTCTTTCATAGTCAGAGGTTTGTAAGGTTAATATTGTTGCTGTTTGTTCATTCATGCTGAGTTGGTCATAGTCAGTTTAGACGCCTCATTTCGACCAATCAGAATGGAGCATTCTTCGCGAAGTTGACAGGAATGGTTTCCTGTGTTTATTGTTGTACTCTACTAATTATAAGTAAGGCGTTTATCGTATTAGTTTATAGATCTATGTGTTACCTTAAGCATGTGTTACCGTAAGTATAAGGGCTATTATCAGCGAAAGCGAAATGCAAGTAAAAGTTTGAAACACCCTTATTTGCTGGCTGTCATGAGGAACAGCCTATATTTGCCGGCCGTCATGAAAAACCGCTCATATTTACCGTTTGTCATGAGGAACAGCCCGTATTTGCCGGCTGTCATGAGGAACAGCCTGTATTTGCCAGCTCTCATGAGGAACAGCCTGTATTTGCGGGCTGTCATGAGGAACAGCCTATATTTGCCAGCTGTCATGAGGAACAGCTCGTATTTGCCGGCTGTCATAAGGAACCGCCCGTATTTGCCAGCTGTCATGAGGAACAGCCCGTATTTACCGGCTGTCATAAGGAACAGCCCGTATTTGCCGGCTGTCATGAGGAACAGAACGAAAAAGTAACCTTATTTCTCATCCCTCCCCCCCCCCCCCCAGGCACGGTCATTAAACTGGCAAATGAAAAAATAATGGGCACGATCTGGTCCAGTAAATTTCGATTGGAAAAAAAAACATTAATTCAAAGTTAAAACTTACAAATTGACAATACAAGTGTGTACAAGTGTGTAGTATAAACTATTATAAAATCTTTGAGCCATATTTTCCAAAAAAGAACAAAAAAAAAGAAAAAGACAATAAAAGAAAAAAGGAAAACGAAAGAAGTGTGCAGGACCCGGGATCACCGAAATTTTCAAAAATAAACTTTGTCGCCGGTCTGATTTTTTTTCACGGAGAAAAAATGAAAAATTATCGCCGACCGGGTTTTAATTTTTTCCGAGAAAATAATAAAAAATGATGACCCGGTCAGTTAAAAATGGGATGAGAAATAAGGTTATTTTTCTTCGTAGCGTTATTACTGTGCGGTGTGCTTTACATCTGCGCGCTCCACTGAAATAAAACTGAATAAAACGCAAAAAGATCTTTTACGAAATGCAAGGTGGACGGTTTTGGAGGGGTGGGGTGGGTGTCGGGGGGGGGGGCTGTATATAAATTGTTTGGAGTGCTGTAAGATTAAGTGTGGGAGCAGTGTCCCTGGACATTCATGTTATTTATTTCTTCACTGGTATTTCTCTTTCGGCGCGGGGCGTTTTCACGGCGCTATCACTGTGGTCCTCAGATTATGGTCATCAGACTGTGGTCATCACACTGTGGTCCTCAAACTGTGGTCCTCACACTGGGGTCCTCACACTGTGGTCCTCACAGTGTGGTCCTCACACTGTAGTCCTCACACTGTGTTCATCACACTGTGGTCCTCAAAGCCGTGGTTTTATTGGTGCTCAGCGTTGGAGTGTTATTATTTATTCAATAATATTTTAATGACGTATAGCCGATATCAATACGACATAAAAACTTGACACTTTCATTGACTGTGTATGAACTATACTCTGAGCCCGCTGTGACTATACGTAAAGGGTGATATTTTTTGTGTGGATAAATGATATGCTGTATTTCTGTAGAGATGTGTATAGAGGAGATGCGATTCTGTCAAGAAAGAGGTTTGGTGTGTATTTGTTGGCCGTCACTATTTCGATGTCACGTGTTCTGCAAAGGGGTTCATTTGTTAACGCTCTCTGGCTGAGTTTAAGTTAATTTTGCGAAAAATTATAACAAGACTTTGTTGTGTTACCATGCGATTCGTTGTGCGACTATACCGGGTGTTGTGCGACCATGTGGGGTGTTGCACGACAATGCGGGGTGTTGTGCACCCACGCGGGGTGTTGTACGACAATGTGGGGTGTTGTGCGACAATGCGGGGTGTTGTGCGGCCATGCGGGGTGTTGTGCGACCATGCGGGTTGTTGTGCGACCGTACGGGGTGTTGTGCCACCATGCAGGGTGTTGTGCGTCCATGCGGGGTGTTGTGCGACCATGCGGGTTGTTGTGCGACCATACGGGGTGTTGTGCAACCATGCCGGGTGTTGTGTGACCATGCGGGGTGTTGTGCGACCATGCGGGGTGTTGTGCGACAATGTGGGGTGTTGTGCGACAATGCGGGGTGTTGTGCGACCATGCGGGGTGTTGTGCGACCATGCGGGTTGTTGTGCGACCATACGGGGTGTTGTGCCACCATACAGGGTGTTGTGCGTCCATGCGGGTTGTTGTGCGACCATGCGGGTTGTTGTGCGACCATACGGGGTGTTGTGCCACCATGCCGGGTGTTGTGTGACCATGCGGGGTGTTGTGCGACCATGCGGGGTGTTGTGTGACCATGCGGGGTGTTGTGCATCCATGCGGATTGTTGTGTGACCATGCGGATTGTTGTGCGACCATACGGGTTGTTGTGCGCCCATGCGGATTGTTGTGTGACCATGCGGGGTGTTGTGCGAGCATGCGAGGTGTTGTGCGCCCTTGCGGGTTATTGTGCATCCATGCGGATTGTTGTGTGACCATGCGGATTGTTGTGTGACCATGCGGATTGTTGTGTGACCATACGGGTGGTTGTGCGCCCATGCGGATTGTTGTGTGACCATGCGGATTGTTGTGTGACCATACGGGTTGTTGTGCGCCCATGCGGATTGTTGTGTGACCATACGGATTGTTGTGTGACCATACGGGTTGTTGTGCGCCCATGCGGATTGTTGTGTGACCATGCGGATTGTAGTGTGACCATACGGGTTGTTGTGCGCCCATGCGGATTGTTGTGTGACCATACGGATTGTTGTGTGACCATACGGGTTGTTGTGCGCCCATGCGGATTGTTGTGTGACCATGCGGATTGTTGTGTGACCATACGGGTTGTCGTGCGCCCATGCGGATTGTTGTGTGACCATGGGGGGTGTTGTGCGAGCATGCGAGGTGTTGTGCGCCCATGCGGGTTATTGTGCATCCATGCGGGTGTTGTGCGACCATGCGGGGCGTTGTGCGACTATACCGGGTGTTGTGCGACCATGCGGGTTGTTGTGCACCCATACGGGTTGTTGTGCGACCATGCGGGGTGTTGTGCGACTATGCCGGGTGTTGTATGCGAATAACGGCTGCGGCTGAGCTTTTATTGAAGCTAAATCAGTGAAATTTCATTTAATGAAGTAATTAAGTATCAAGGGAAAACGAGATTAGGGAATTTCTGTGAATAGATAAGAACCTTTAGTTATTTAAGTAACAGCAAGGAAACCGATTCTGTACCAAATCTCATGTTCGATTGAGAGATGCAAAACAAGCTTGTCCAAGGACATGACCCAGCCGAGTTACCAAATAAGGAAAGAGAAAAACTCTGAAACGAATACCGTTAGGCCAAAAAATGAAGAGCTTTGTTTCTGAAGTAACTTTTTCATAATTTTAATAAAAAAACGAGTTTTCCCGGGTGGAAGCTACCCGAAAAAGGATGTTGGAGAGGTTGGGTTTTGACGATTCACGTATTTACCGACATTTACACAATTTTACCAAATTTTTAGAAATCCACCATCTCGGCATTTTTTTTTTGTCATTCGCGAAAAAAGCAAAGTCCAGGTGGAGAAGCACGAAAGAAACTTTCGATTAATATTTTATAACTATTTGAAAAGACTGAGAGAAATGAATAGTTTGACAATTTAGTTATTTACTACCATTCCAGTTTTTGCCAAACTCTGAAGTTCCGCCATTTCGGCAGTTTTTGGTGAACCGCGAAAAAAAAATAATAACCTGGTAAGCAAACCCCTGGGGAACATTCCTGCATAATATCTAAACGATTGGAGTAAAACTGTAGGAGCAGCATTTTAAAAATCGGTCAAAACGCGCACAAAAAGTGCCGCCATTTTGTCAGTTTTTCGTCAATCGTCAAAAAGAAAAAAGAAACTGCGTAATATCAAAACGATTGGAACAAAACTGTAGGAGGAGTAGCATTTTAAAGAAAAAGTTTAACATACGCACATACTTTCAAGCCCCCATAGTGATACACGACTAACCCAGTCCGACAAAGGCCGACTTGGAATCGGTTGTTTTCACCTGCTGTTAAAGAGTATCCCTAACAATGAGCGCTGTTGTTACTGAAAGGGCTATGTCCATGACAACGCGTGCTGTTGTCAGGGCAAGGCCTGTATCCATGGAAACGCGTGCTGTTGTCAGGGCAAGGCCTGTATCCATGACAACTCGCGCTATTGTCAGGGCAAGGCCTATATCCATGGCAACGCGTTCTGTTGCCAGGGCAAGGCCTGTATCCATGGCAACGCGTGCTGTTGTCCGGGCAAGGCCTTGATCCATGACAACTCGCGCTATTGTCAGGGCAAGGCCTATATCCATGGCAACGCGTTCTGTTGCCAGGGCAAGGCCTGTATCCATGGCAACGCGTGCTGTTGTCCGGGCAAGGCCTTGATCCATGACAACTCGCGCTATTGTCAGGGCAAGGCCTATATCCATGGCAACGCGTTCTGTTGCCAGGGCAAGGCCTGTATCCATGGCAACGCGTGCTGTTGTCCGGGCAAGGCCTTGATCCATGACAACTCGCGCTATTGTGGTGCTTGATTTGCGCAGTGCCTTCTAACCTATTTTTATCGTTTCATTTATTGTTTGTCTTTCGAAAATTCTAATACACAGTGATGTGTCAGATATGAACAAGTCGGGTTTTATCTTTATTCAATGGAACGGGCTGAAAGTTCAATACAGAGAATTTTTAAAGAAAATCTGAGTTATACATTTAACTATATATTTTCATTTACGCTAATAAAAATTGAAATGTAGAAATATCAGTAATAATTTGTCACTGTGTCTCCCCGGCCAAGGGTTTGTATGTGTGTGAACGTGTGTGTGTACGCATGTGTGTGTTGGTGTGCGTCAGTCTGTTGCTACCAAAAAATATTCTGTACAGTATTTTCGCAAACGAAGTCGGATTTTTCAAGACAATTTGAGGTGTGAATTCATCTAAGAACTTTTATTTCAGCTAGTAATAAGCTAAATAAAAAATTAAAAATCTCGCACACGATTTGTCATTTGTTTATCAACGAATATACTTGGTCGAAAGCTGCTACTGTTTACAAGCTGCCTGTCCAGCCCCACCCTCCACCCCAGCCTTACGGGTAATGCTTGTACACACACCGCGCGGCTGACAAGCTGCCTGTCCAGCCCCTCCCGCACATACGCCGTGCGGCTGACATCAGCATTCTCCTAAAACTCTTGATTCTTCTTTTATCTGTGATCACGAAGCAACGTCCGAAGTAAAAATAAACAGCGATGTGCGTTCGGTGCAAGGTTTACCCGCAGAAATGCAGTAAGTGTTGCATACTGAATCTCGTAAACCGTAACGCTGAAGTACTACAACACTCGTAAACCGTAACACCCATGCACTACAACACTCGTAAACCGTAACACCCATGCACTACAACACTCGTAAACCGTAACACCCATGCACTACAACACTCGTAAACCGTAACGCCCATGCACTACAACACTCGTAAACCGTAACGCCCATGCACTACAACACTCGTAAACCGTAACACCCATGCACTACAACACTCGTAAACCGTTAACACCCATGCACTACAACACTCGTAAACCGTAACACCCATGCACTACAACACTCGTAAACCGTAACACCCATGCACTACAACACTCGTAAACCGTAACACCCATGCACTACAACACTCGTAAACCGTAACACACATGCACTACAACACTCGTAAACCGTAACACCCATGCACTACAACACTCGTAAACCGTAACACCCATGCACTACAACACTCGTAAACCGTAACACCCATGCACTACAACACTCGTAAACCGTAACACACCTGCACTACAACACTCGTAAACCGCAAGACCCATGCATTACCACACTCATTAGCCGTAACACCCATGCACTCCAACCCTGGTGAACCGTAACACCCATGCACTACAACACTCGTAAACCGTAACACCCATGCACTACAACACTCGTAAACCGTAACACCCATGCACTACAACATTCGCTAACCGTTAACACCCATGCACTACAACCCTCGTAAACCGTAACACCCATGCACTACAACACTCGTAAACCGTAACACCCAGGCACTACAACACTCGTAAACCGTAACACACATGCACTACAACACTCGTAAACCGTAAGACGCATGCACTACAACACTCGTAAACCGTTAACACCCATGCACTACAACACTCGTAAACCGTAACACCCATGCACTACAACACTCGTAAACCGTAAGACGCATGCACTACAACACTCGTAAACCGTAACACTCATGCACTAAAACACTCATAAACCGTAACTCAGGCACTACCATATAGTTCGACGGCAGACGAGAGAGATAAATAGAACATCAGATGTGAGTGCATTGTTCTTTATTTCGCTATGATGTAACGCATTTGAGAGAACAGTGTGAAACATTACAGCAGCGTGGCGCCACGGCACACCAGTGAACAAAGCAGAATCGAAAACCATCACGTGACCCAAATCTTAAGTAATTAAAACCAAACACTCACACTTTTAATGGCAAAAAAATAAACACCTCGGTATCGTAAACACAAAAGAAATATATTATTCAGCGCGGCCAGAATTTATAGGTGGGTGAAAATTCTGATGCCTTTTCTCTGTTCATACTGCGGATTTTCTTAGAATTAGTTTAATCCTAAGCAAAGTATGAACGTTCGCCGGATTTGCTTAGCTTTGCTTTATTTTTTTCGTTACCGTAATGACTTAACGCTGAAGACGAACGGATTCTGAAGCACAGTGCGAAAGCTAATCCATCAGTTGTTGTCGTAATGACTGAAAAGTAACGTATTGTGATGCACAGTGCGAAAGCTAATCCCTCAGCGTGCTAGAAATTAAGAAGTTAATCAAGTCCTAGACTAATCCGCAATATGACAAGAGCATTAGATAATAAGGACGGGCAACCCCTCCCCCCACCTATCCTCCTAACTCCCCGCTAAGCAGTGATCTAGCGGGTCGTGAATAAATTTTCAACACTGATCTTATCATTCAAGCAATGTAGCATTTTCCCAGTACACGCATTAAATTCTTTAAGTTACTGGTGTCGTCAAACCTTTCTGGAACATTAATGGGATGAAATATTATTGGTAACAAACCAAACACAGACAGCAAACACATTTTCATATTTAAGACTATGTAGTCAGTTGATGTGAAATGTACCCTTGACTAATTCGTCTCTTTGTTCTGTCTCCACGTGATCGGGATGATTATTTTACACCCTTGCAAAACAAATCTTTTTATTACTAGAAAATCAACAAATCATGTGAATTCACAATGGAAATGATTACATCATTAATTCGTTACATATTTGGTATAAATGACTAGGTATTATCCTGCAAAATGCGCATGCGTGGAATGAAGTGGGAGAACTGATAAAACAAGAGAGCATGCGTCTGCGCATGCGTTAAAGAACCCAATGAGAGCTTAGTGTGGGTGTGGGTTAGAGCGTGAAGACGGACAGCGTTTCGGCCACGGTGTCGGGGAGCTGGCACGGGCCCTGCTTCAGGGTCACGCTGTCAATGGCTATGTCGCTTGAGAATCCGTTTCCCCTCGTGGCACGGATTGCCACCTGCAAAACAATGAGTCATCACACGTGACTATGCATGCGACACGCCACCATATGTATGTCAGTTACTACTACTACTACTACTACTACTACTACTACTACTACTACTACTACTACTACTACTACTACTAACTACTACTACTACTAACTACTTCTAACTTCTACTACTACTACTACTGACTATTATTAACACTTGACAAGCCTTTGGCTTGCAAGAGTTATATGAATTTGTGCGAGCAAAATTCGTCCTTTTTTTTTTTCTTCTTGACACTTTTTCCGATTTTTTGTGTCTTCTTCTCCTCTGACACTATGGGCCCTACGACCATGAAACTTGGGACTTATGAAGAGCTTGATCTGAACATGTGCATGTCACTTTTTATTTTCGTCTTTGATTTCGTTTTCTTTGTTAAAACGCCATGTGAAAAGAGTGCATTTTTTGCAAGTAAATGCGTAGCATTTAACCCACATCACACACAGTTGCACAGTGAGCTTTGTGCGAGCTCTCACTGCGTAAATAGCTAACACGGCGTATGCTAGATCAGTCAATAAAACCTTAAGTCAACAGAAACCAAACACTACTCGGCTTATAAGACATATTCAAGCTGTGTTGTTTGCAATATATTATTCAAGAAATATCCCATTGAAGGAAGTATTTTTGCGTTTTAATTTTTGTCAAGTGTTTAACATTTCGCTAGCGAAGTGAGGCTCTAGTTATTACAATGAATTAAAGTTAACACTTCCATTTCCTTATTTCTGTACTCACGTAGTCGCCGGGTACCAGTACCAGCTGAGCTGTCGTGGGTACCCAGTGCTCACTGTCGAGGCCCTTGTCTGGGCCATACTGCATCCACATAATGCGCTCGTGCCCGCTGTCGTCACGCACTAGTACTTGCAGCGAGCCGATGTGGTAACCGAACAAGTGACGTAAGAAGTACAGGCATACCGGCCCTCTGACGTCATTCACTGGCAACTGCAAACTGCAGACCCATTTACACTAAGTAAACTCACATTTAAAACAGACAATATAAAACTACGACATGCAGCTACACTAAAATGTATCAGATATTTATCTGAAGAAATTAAGAAGTTCATTTAGGTGAGTTAAAATCTTATTGGTTCGTAGTTGCTTAAATGTGGTGGTTTTGAAGTTAAATTAGTTAAAATAATACCATTTTAATTAATTGACGATAAATAGCTGATGTGTGATTTTAAGGAGGAAGGAAAGTACCGCTGTTATCAGGAGTCGCATTCAAAACAAATGTGGTATCTGGAACTGGATTTAAAACTCACGTGACTGCCTCCCCTTTCTTCCTCCCCGAGGCTTCCAGATAGAGGTAGTTTGGCGCTGTGAACGCGCTGTCAGGGCCCGTATGCCGCGATGCTGTCTTTCCCTCCCGCGCTTTCCACGACAGGTTTTGTTCGATGAAATTCTCTGCCCCGCACAGCAGATTTTGACTTTGCTGTCCCTCGAAGTCACAGCGCCACAACGTTTTGGCTGAAAGCAGAGGGAGGAAATTACAGTAAACAAGAGCAATCAGTAATTGTCATATCTCCCGCCCTGGGTGTAATTGGTAGGTCGGTGCTGTTGCTCCAAAAGCAACATTTAGATTTCTTGGTTCTTGCGCATATCAAATATGAACCGGATCCGCTCACTAGTTTCGGAGATATCGTCTGGAAACCGAAGTACACGTTGACATCCGAATTTTGGGATTCTAAGTCCAAATACAGATCCAGATGGGCTTCGATCCGACCAGAACCCCTAAAAAGCACATCTAGATATCTTGGTTGTTACGCATACCAAATATGAACTAGACCGCCCACTAGTTTCGGAGATATCGTCTGGAAACAAAACTGGCGACTGACGGACAGACGGACAGACCGACGGACAGACACCGTGGGTTTCTATATCCTCCGCCTCCGGCAGGACAGCGGGGGATAGAAACACCATTCACTCAAAAGCTAAAAGGGCGTTACGAGACTCGATATTGTGGGCGCTACCACAGAATATAGAGGGCGCTCAAGGCAAATATAGGGGGTGCTTCATACAGGCTAAATGTAGAAGGCGCTATATAAAGCAGCTCTAACAGGCGTAAATGCTTTCTGAGTTATACCAGTTTGGAATCAGTTTGTGCCTAATTTACACTTGTCTTATTATATGCACTAAGAGTAGAAATTAAGTGTAAATTGGAAAAGAAACAACGAAATCTTCTACTGTGGATGTGGACTATAAATTTGAGTACTACATAAGAAGGTATACATTGAAAACAAATCAAGACTAAAGTAAACCCAACTAAAGTGGAGACTGACTGAAAATTAAAACAAAATTGATCTCTGAAACTGAGCTCCAAAACCTTACACCCCCAACCTTTTCTCGTTTCGACGACGAGCGTAAATAATGCATATTATTATCATTTCTATTGTTATTATTTGATAATTCCTCATGAACCTCGTTTACTTAGTTTTAAATTGCGTAAGACAAAAATATCGTTGTTGTCCAGCAGCCAACCTCTACGGCTGTTCGGTCTGTTGTGTGTAACACGTTTTTTGTTCGCAGACCCACATGAGATTCCGCGAAAAAAGTACTCATGAAAGTGAGGGACTACTTTTTAAAATATCCATGCACGATCATAGATCAACGTCTTTGACACAACATTTAACAGACGTTGTATAAGCATCGCTGTCTGGGTGTTGTTTTTGGTTTCAACCAAGAGCATTCCGACGTCTATTCAACGTCTTTACTCCAACGATGAATAGACGCTGGAAAATGTAGTTTCTCTAGACATCGATAAAAAATGACGTTGTATAGATGAAGCGATCACAACCAAACAAATTTATCATGTTATCGCTCACCGGAAATGGCAGCCATGATACGTCGCTTAGAACATAGATCAAAATGACGACGTAAATTATATAAGGATTTCAGGATTTCTGATAGTTGAAGAGATATGGCGTAGACAAAACAATGCAATAAAAAGTGACAGACAAACAGACAGACGGACAGACGGACAACACCCAAACCAATAGCTACCCTCCGGGGGCCAAAGCGGTTGGGGCTAAAAATATCCGAATTACCAGGTCGTTGCTTTCTCCGCGTTACGTTCTAACCTGTGTCGATGCAGGAGCGGGCGAGTATCGCTTGGAAGAAACCTCCGACTTCCGACATGCCGTTCTTCCGGTAGTCTGTCACTACAAAACCGAACTGTTCGATGGGTTCTGTAGCCAGCATCGTGGCCAGGGCCTTACCGTTGATGTTGTCACCTACAAAATTAGGTCAAGGCCAGGTAAGCGCAAGGATACCCCCCCGCCCCCACCCCCCCCCCCCCCGAGTCAGAATGATTTGATACAGGTACACTGTTAACTGACGCTTTAGAAATAGGGTCTTTGAAAAAAATCTTTTTTCTGTTCAAATTGAGGTCTTTCAAAGTGGATTAAAATGCAATCACGTTTAGACGATTCAAGCCAAGGGGAAAAAACGTCATCGCATCATAAAGAGGATAGAAAACGTTTGCAGAAAAGCAGAAACAAGTGCTTACTCAAGGCCAGAGTGTAGATGAGGAAGGTGTGTGCGGGGCGCGTGACGACTGGGTCGTGGTCCAGGAGCTGCTGCATGCGCTGGCGCATGGCCGCGTCGTCCCCGTTATTCCGCATGCTGGCTGTCAGGATGAACACCTGATTCACAACGCCTTGCCTTCCTGGTGCCAAACATATAAAAATGTGGTTATAGTCACATCTCTTTGTAACGACCTCTGAGGTCATAACCAAACAATAATCTCATCAGCTTATTGCTCAGCGGAAGTAGAAGCCATGACAGATTGTGTCGAAAATATACGAAAAAGAACAAACACAGGAGCTTTATGCATTCTTTGAAAAATATTGATGGTGATTAATTTCAATGCATTTTGGACGACCGTGGGGGGGGGGGGGGGGGTTACCCCAGCACCATAGCACTGTCACTTTCTGGATGGTGATTCTAGATTGATATTTTCCGACGTCTATGCAACGTGGCTTTCCCGCCGTCTATAGTGTGTTGGTAAAAAGTTGTTTCAGATTCAATTAGCAACCCTTTCGCAAAGTTGCTTAGATGTCGAATAACTAACGTTGACAGGTAAACATTTTCCGAATTCCATAATCAACCGAAATCTGGCGTCGAGTGCAACGTCTTTACAGCGCTGTTGAACTTCTCAATGTTTATCGGGATAAAACAAAATATGCACATCTAAAACAAGATTTCCCTCTTTGTAGTGTTAAACACAAGAACATATGGTGCCTACATGACGTCATCATATTCTGTTTGATGAACCGCCAATCAGGAGCCACGCTTGAATTTAGAAAGGCACCTTAGGGAGGGGGGGGGGCGCTAATGTTTTTGGCAAGCGGTCACCGTCACATATCTCGAGTATGCTGGTGTGATAAAAAATACCGACAATTTTTCGCAGATATGTACGTTATATGTAGCCCTGAAGAGACTGCTGTGGTCACAAACGGAAACTCTGGATGCGAAAAGGTTGATTGTTGATTAATTATCGCGATAAAATTTGGTTGGAACAGGTTATTTGCTTTCAAATATGGTTTGGATTAATAGAAATGAATGTGGGGAGAAAGCTCACGTGATCCGGCGCTGTAGTAGAGATCCGGATCAAGGGCGGCCATGACGTCACCCTTGCCGCCCACGTACGGCAGGGACCGGAAGCTGACGGCCAGCTGCTGGGCGTTGCTGTACGAGTTGTACGCAATGCGCACCTCTGCGGCGAAGTTAGCGAACGTGATGACGGCGACGCGACGACGTGTGACGTCAATGCGGGACAGCTGCTCGGCTAGTTTACTGCACACTGAGGCGAAATCCGATTGGCCGACGTTTGACGAGGCGTCTAAAAGAATAGTGATGTCGCTTTCGCAATCTGAAACAAGATTGTCAGTGGACATTGTGATCAGTTGATATAAAACTTAAGAAAACAATTTATGACTAACAATCACCCAGAAATAATCAGAAACTAGAACCTCACTTCGCTAGCGAAATGTTAAACACTTGACAAAAATTAAAACGCAAAAATACTTCCTTCAATGGGTTATTTCTTGAATAATATATTGCAAACAACACAGCTTGAATATGTCTTATAAGCCGAGTAGTGTTTGGTTTCTGTTGACTTAAGGTTTTATTGGCTGATCTAGCATACGCCGTGTTATCTATTTACGCAGTGAGAGCTCGCACAAAGCTCACTAAGCAACTGTGTGTGATGTGGGTTAAATGCTACGCATTTACTTGCAAAAAATACACTCTTTTCACATGGCGTTTTTACAAAGAAAATGAATAATAATAATAATAATAATAATAGTGAGTTTTTTATATGCCGATTTTTCAGATAACCTGCTCAAACCGGTTTACAATGTGCGCATACATGTATATTTATTTATCTATTTTTCTTACATTTTTTTTAAACTCAGGATTATTATAATTTCGACATGCCCATATAGTGTCTCTGAAGTCCCTGTCTACTGGCACATACGCCTAACAATAATGCAATGCTAACTTTGCATTAGAGGACTATATAGGCACACATGCAATGAAATCAAAGACGAAAATAAAAAGTGACATGCACATGTTCAGATCAAGCTCTTCATAAGTCCCAAGTTTCATGGTCGTAGGGCCAATAGTGTTAGAGAAGAAGAAGACACAAAAAATATGAAAAAGTGTCAAGAAGAAAAAAAGGACGAATTTTGCTCGCACAAATTCATATAACCCTTGCAAGCCAAAGGCTTGTCAAGTGTTAACGAGATGTCTGAAAATGATGCTCTTGGAGGGTCAATGAAAAAAAGAAGTGAAATAAATGGTTAACTATTTAACAATTTGATTAAGAGTGAAAATCTATTTTTTTAACATTGTGTGGTGAAATTATTGCTTTTAAGGAACCTTTTGGTGCAGTGGCTAAGTTTTGTACATGCACTAGTCATAAAGCCCAAAGGGCTTGTTATAGGCCATTTTCCACTGAATTCCCAGAGCATTGGGCGAGCTTTAAAAATCCGGTTCAAAATGGACGATTTTGAGGAAAAGAAGTGGGTTACAATCCCGTCGTCCCCTCCCCGTCGTCCCCTCCCCGTCGTCTCCACCCCGTCGTCCCCTCCCTGTCGTCCTCGCCCGTCGTCTCCTCCCCGTCGTCCCCTCCCCGTCGTCCCCTCGCCGTCGTCCCCTCCCCGTCGTCCCCTCCCCGTCGTCCCCGCCCGTCGTCCCCTCGCCGTCGTCCCCTCCCCGTCGCCTCCTCCCCGTCGTCCCCTCCCCGTCGTCCCCTCCCCGTCGTCCCCTCCCCGTCGTCCCCTCCCCGTCGTCCCCGCCCGTCGTCCCCTCGCCGTCGTCCCCTCCCCGTCGTCCCCTCCCCGTCGTCCCCTCCCCGTCGTCCCCTCCCCGTCGTCACCTCCCCGTCGTCCCCTCCCCGTCGTCCCCTCCGCGTCGTCCCCTCCCCGTCGTCCCCGCCCGTCGTCCCCTCGCCGTCGTCCCATCCCCGTCGCCTCCTCCCCGTCGTCTCCGCCCGTCGTCCCCTCCCCGTCGTCCCCTCCCCGTCGTGCCCACCCCGTCGTCCCCGCCCGTCGTCCCCTCCCCGTCGTCCCCTCCCCGTCGTCCCCTCCCCGTCGTCCCCTCCCCGTCGTCGCCGCCCGTCGTCCCCTCCCCGTCGTCCCCTCCCCGTCGTCCCCTCCCCGTCGTCCCCTCCCCGTCGTCCCCTCCCCGTCGTCCCCTCCCCGTCGTCCCATCCCCGTCGTCCCCTCCCCGTCGTCCCCTCCCCGTCGTCCGCTCCCCGTCGTCCCCTCCCCGTCGTCCCCTCCCCAATTTATACACACGCTATTAAGTATAAACGTACATTTCCTGGAAGCAATCTTTGGCTATGGCGAGGAGTCATGCTGTGGTGAGGAGTCATACTATGTTGAGCATTCATGCTAGGGTGAGGAGTGATGCTGCGGTGTAGAGTCATGCTATGTTGGGGAGTCTTTACTTCCGAGTTTTTACTCACCCGAGTTATCCACGGAGAACTCCTCGGGAGGGTAGGCGTTGGGGTTGTAACAGACGAAGTCGTAGATAGAATCGCCGTGACCTTGGTGTCCCATGCTCACCAGCTCATCGTAGTCCCTGACAACGAAGTGATGGTAGAGCGCGGGACGGCTAGCTACCTCTGCCATCCGTGCCATAGCGGAGTCATACCCCACCCCTGTCCAACACACAGAAAAAAGGTTTCCATAACAATAAGATGGTGGTGTAGCTAGGTACAGCTAGCTAACCCCCCCCCCCCACCCCACCCGTCATCCGCGTCATTGCGAAGTCGTACCCTAACCCTGTCCAACACACATGAACACATAAAGCCTTGTGACACCAACCATAGGTGTAACGGAGTAAACGTAAAATGACTTGGGCAGCTCTACTGGCCCATGCAGCAAATAAATTCTCAATATCGACACTTTTTTATTTTATGCTCACACTTTTTCTTTTGCACCAGAGCATTAGTTAGTAATCATTTTCAGTCACACTTTTTTGCAATTAAAAATTAATTATCCGCGATTTTAGATCGATTTTAAAACAGGGCGACGATTCTCAGCCCTATTACTGTACCTATGGTAACAATGCGGATGCCCTCATTCCTGGCGTCCAGAGCATCCTGGAACAAGGTCTCCGTATCCGTGTTATCGTGGCCGTCGGATAGAAGAACCATGACGTCAGCATTCTTCTCAATCCGAAACTGTTTCTGTGTCAGGAAGATTTCTTGTACAGTCTGTCGTATCGCGCCTGCAAAATACAGTGGTTTAAGATCGACACTAACCCTGTGTCAACAAAAAATAAGCACATATTGAGCTTTCCACAGCCCGAATGTCAACAGTTCAGACGTCAAGAACCCGGATGTCAACAGCCCATGTCAACTCCCAGGTGTCAACAGTCCGGATGTCAACAACTCAGACGTCTACAGCCACCCCCAATCCTGAGCAGTCATTCTTTCGGTCGTTCGTGTCCTTCTGAGAGCTCATGCTTGAAACACTGATGATCCTAATACGTTGTTATGATGCCGGTTTACAAAGACAAAGTACATACACCCAGAAATAGCTGGAGTTCATTGCGGGTGAAAATTTATGCCATTTTTTCATATGAAACAGGGCAAAAATTTAACTCGTGAAAATTTTTTCCATAAAATCGTTTTTTGAGATGACTTGCGATTCCGGTGAGTAATAATATAAATTAAACGCTTTCTCGAAATCGGAGAGACGTGGATACGATACCCGGAAACAAAACTTTTAAAAGGGGGGGGGGGGGGGTAATATGGCGTGGCATTTTTAGTGTGACAGTGGCTGGACAGGTGACGAAATATCACGTGCCACCACATTCTGAGAGCAACATCGGACGACTCTCCGTGACTGAAGAGATGTCCGGTGGATAGAGCCTCGGTCTTAGACCCGCATGGTAACCAGTTGCTACATAAAATGACCCCCCCCCCCCTCCCCGGGTAATGCGTACGCATGTTAACAAGATGTTAACAAGATGTTAACAAGATGTTAACAAGTGGCCACCCAGGTCATGGACACGTAGAAACCCACTTGAGTGCACCCCCCCTGATCATGGACACGCACAGACACACGTGTGTGCCCCCCCGGATCATGGACGCGCACAGACACAGGTGAGTGCCCCCCCGGATCATGGACACGCACAGACACAGGTGAGTGCCCCCCCCGGATCATGGACACGCACAGACACACGTGTGTGCCCCCCCTGGATCATGGACACGCACAGACACACGTGTGTGCCCCCCCCTGGATCATGGACACGCACAGACACAGGTGAGTGCCCCCCCCGGAATATGAACACGCACAGACACACGTGTGTGCCCCCCTCACCCATAGGGGTTTTAGATCTTGTGTCCGTTCTTTTCAAATGATACACTGGGGATAAGTGTCGTTAGCAACCATCTTCTACAAGCACCACATACTTCTTGGTAGCATTTCACTTTTACTCTAACCACTAATCGGCTCCGTTTAGGAATCGCGTTTATTGAATTTTTTCCCTATGCATTCCTCATGCATTACTTGTGTTGGAAGTTTTACTACACATAACTATATCGGAGCATTTCTTCAAAAAATAAATAAACAATGACGTCATACACGTTGCGCGTACCCTTACCCGAGATGTTGGTGCGCTGACTGACGTACGGCAGTTTCTCTACTTTGGCTATGAAGTCTTCGTTGTTGTTGTAATCATCGAGGAGCGCATGCGTGAACGCCTCCGTGCTGTACGTCACCAGAGCCACCTGCAATCACGTGACCAAACACATTAGGAGCATGTGTGAATGTCTCCGTGCTGTACGTCACCAACGCCACCTGTAGTCACGTGACCAAGCATATTAGGAGCATGCGTGAACACCTCCGTGCTGTACGTCGCCAGCACCACCTGCAATCACGTGACCAAATACATTAGGAACATGCGTGAACGCCTCCGTGCTGTACGTCGCCAGCGCCACCTGCAATCACGTGGCCAAACACATTAGGAACATGCGTGAACGCCTCGGTGCCGTACATCACCAGCGCAACCTGCAATCACGTGACCAAACACATTAGGAGCATGTGTGAACGCCTCCGTGCTGTACGTCGCCAGCGCCACCTGCAATCACGTGACTAAGCACATTAGGAGCATGTGTGAACGCCTCCGTGCTGTACGTCGCCAGCGCCACCTGTAGTCACGTGACCAAACACATTAGAAGCATGCGTGAACGCCTCCGTGCTGTACGTCGCCAGCGCCACCTGCAATCACGTGACTAAGCACATTAGGAGCATGTGTGAACGCCTCCGTGCTGTACGTCGCAAGCGCCACCTGTAGTCACGTGACTAAGCACATTAGGAACATGCGTGAACGCCTCGGTGCCGTACGTCACCAGCGCAACCTGCAATCACGTGACCAAACACATTAGGAGCATGTGTGAACGCCTCCGTGCTGTACGTCGCCAGCGCCACCTGTAGTCACGTGACCAAACACATTAGAAGCATGCGTGAACGCCTCCGTGCTGTACGTCGCCAGCGCCACCTGCAATCACGTGACCAAACACATTAGAAGCATGTGTGAACGCCTCCGTGCTGTACGTCGCCAGCGCCACCTGCAATCACGTGACCAAACACATAAGGAACATGTGTGAACGCCTCCGTGCTGTACGTCACCAGCGTCACCTGCAATCACGTGAACAAACACATTAGGAGCATGTGTGAACGCCTCCGTGCTGTACGTCGCCAGCGCCACCTGCAATCACGTGACCAAACACATTAGGAGCATGTGTGAACGCCTCCGTGCTGTACGTCGCCATCGCCACCTGCAATCACGTGACCAAACACATTAGGAGCATGTGTGAATGCCTCCGTGTGGTACGTCACCAGCGCCACCTGTAGTCACGTGACCAAGCACATTAGGAGCATGTGTGAACGCTACCGTGCTGTACGTCACCATCGCCACCTGCAATCACGTGACCAAACACATTAGGAGCATGCGTGAACGTCTCCGTGCTGTACGTCACCAGCGCCACCTGCAATCACGTGACCAAACACATTGGGAGCATGCGTGAACGTCTCCGTGCTGTACGTCACCATCGCCACCTGGAATCACGTGACCAAACACATTAGGAGCATGCGTGAACGTCTCCGTGCTGTACGTCACCAGCGCCACCTGCAATCACGTGACCAAACACATTAGGAGCATGTGTGAACGCCTCCGTGCTGTACGTCACCAGCGCCACCTGCAATCACGTGACCAAACACATTAGGAGCATGTGTGAATGCCTCCGTGTGGTACGTCACCAGCGCCACCTGTAGTCACGTGACCAAACACATTAGGAGCATGCGTTAACGCCTCCGTGCTGCGCGCCACTAGAAGTACTTGTACAACGCAGACGACTACCATATAGTCATGTGACCGAAAAACAACTTAATGGCATGGTCATTGTGTGGAATTATAAAATGGTTACTGTAGTTGTTTACAAGATTGTGGAAACTTGCTCGGATAAAACGCACATCGTACTGTCAAGCCGTACGAACTGGCGGACAGACGATGGAACGGACCAACTACAAATAAAAGTCCCACAGTCCAAACCTCGCTCCATGCAAGGGGACATTTTAAGAATATCTTTAACATATGGAATTTCGCTGATTTCCGCTGGCAACGAAGATAAGCAACGTTCTGTCCAGATAAGTACTCGGATGAATTGGGGAGGGGGTGGGGTGTGATCTCTCCAGCTCTCACTACTGTCTATATCTTGCTCATTACACGCACCTGGTTCATGCCGTCCCCCAGCGGGATGTTCTCCATCATTGCCTTCACAAAGTCCTTGACTTTCCGAAAGTTGTTCTTGCCAACGGAACCGGAAGAGTCGAGAACAAAGGCTATGTCTTTGTTGAAGCACGATGGTCCCGCTGTTAAAAACCGCCACAAGTGGACGTCTTGAGACTTCAAATATTTATCTTGGGAAATTACTTACAGCGTCACTCCTTATTTGCAAAAATACCAGTGGAAAAAAACTGGTCTCAATTAAAGTAAATGACACTTAATTTTTGTTCATTTTAATGGATTTAAGTTTCTCTGAAACAGATTTAGCGCGAGAGCGGGGAAGGAGAGGAGGCGGGGGAGGGGAGGGGACGGGGAATGGGGTGAGGGCGAGCCGGGGAATGGGGCGGATCGAGGCGGGGGAGGGAAGGCGGGATACCAGTTAAGACTTGTGCTTCAGTGAAGTTGTTTACTTTATTGCTTAGTCAAAAGGGCAGGAGGGTATTTTGTTTGGGGGTCACCCACAAAACCACGTATTTACGTATTTGGGGGAGGGGGGAGTAGGGAGGTCTGTGGCTGTGCGTACAACTCGTTGGACTGGAGTGGTCACACAATTAGCATACAGCAGAGAGCATGTGTTAGTGTCTTATGGATTACCCATAGGCAAGCAGTTGCGGGGGGGGCGGGCGGGGGGAACAGGCCCAACCCCCCCCCCCGACCGAAACCCCCTGGCCCTAACCCCCCGTCAAAACCCCCCCGACTAAAACCCCAGACGGCCTAAAGCCCCCCCCCCCGACCCCAACCCCCCGGTTCTCAGGTCTATTTTATATTTTGTAATTGCGATACATCCACGTTGTTAATTACACCTCAAATGCCCATTGAAGAGACCACACGGCGTTTAAAATTGCAATTTTCGAACCACTGAAGGAATTGATCATCACTATAAAAGAAACTTCATACATCCATTGATGATAGCACTCAGTTTTTGAAATTGCAATTGCAATTCATATTCCGGTTGCGAGATCAGTCGAGTTTACAAATTACAATTTCTCTTGCGGTAAATGTGACTTATATCCATTGTGATACACTCGAATGGGTAATTTAGTGACCCAGATTGCTGTGAAAAATCATGCTACCATCATGGAATACATCACATCTGCCAAAGGGAATCCAATGATATTGTACCAAGGGCATTTGTACGTAAAGCACAAAAATCTAGCAAATGGCTGTGTTTCGTACGAGTGCGAAAAGAGGCGCCAGAACAAATTATCATCACACATTTTCTTTGAGAACGGGGAGGGGGGAGGGGTTTGGGTCGGGGGGTTTAGGCCGCCGGGAGGTTTTAGTCGGGGGGGGGGGTTTGACGGGGGGTTAGGGCCGGGAGGGGGTTTCGGTCGGGGAGGGGGGGGGGTTGGGTCTAGACTCGGGACGGGGTCGTTTGGCGGGGGCATATAAATTATCAGCTGGACTTCCGTTATTTGATTATAGCTTACCTACAGAGGCAGAACAAACATCGTCGACCATTCCCTGCAGGATGCCGTCGAGATCGTCGAAGTTCATGATTCGTCTGAGGAAGGTCTCTTGTGGCTCGCTGGCAAGCTTGTCCAGTTCTCCGAAATCCACGCCCTCCGCTCCTATGCCTGTGCCCCCCCATCATAACACACGTTCTACTTACTACCCCCCCCCCCCACCCCCTCACCCCATCCCACCCATTGACAGAATATGTTAAGGATTAGGCTCGGTATACAACTGACGGCCAGCAATGACCGGATCTCATATTATGTTAAGGTGATAAAAGCGTTCATTGAAAGTAATCATTCATTTCGGACAAAAATGCCTAAATATAGTAACATGTAACGCGAAAAGAATAACAGTTTTCCCTTCAAATCTGCAAAAAATCTTTGTAATATCAAACTTGTCAGACCAACCTATAGCAAAAATAAACGTCTTGTTCAAAGCTTTGATTTGATTGGCTAGCGGTATCGTCAGGGTTTCTTCCCTGTTCGGCTTGCCGTCTGTCAGTACCAACACCACGTTATTGAACGTCGGTCTGTCACCTGCAAGAAAAGCAACCTGAAGATATTTTACAATCGTCGTATAGTCATTCGAGCATCAGTGTCTTGAGTTTTTTTTCTCACTCCAAGCAGAGGCTACTGTTCTGCTGCATTTTTATTTCTAATTTTATATATAATATCTAATTGCATTTTTAGTACATAGGTGTATGACTGTATTAACATATATATTAGAGACTGCATGAAGGTTAACCTCCGCTAGGTGTCAGCACTTGCTCTAGGATTTTCCGGAAGGCGTCGGCGGTGTTCGTCTCTTGGTCTAGGAAAGGTATTGCATCGACGCTGGCGTTGAAACTGGCGTGGTCGGTGTGGCTGTGAAAAAACATCGAAAATAATAGCTAAAAATAACCTCAGGTTTGTTTTGAAACATAGGCATCAGAGATGCAAAGTCCTTAGCCAGCTGAACATTCGAAACAAGGAAAATAGTAGGTTTGAGGCCAGTCACAGCCTCCTTTCAATTCTTAACACCGAAAAGAAAAAAGGGTGGCAGTGCTTTAAGATGAACAAAAAAAAACAAAAACATTTACCATGAGAAAGTTCAGCTGAGCCACTGTCCTTAGTCGGATATGGCTGATAAGCAATACAGATCTTTATTAGTCCATATACTAGCTATATCTGAAATATCTTAGTAATTGGTGAAGAACTGTAGGCTAGAGAGTGTTCACAAGCCACATGTTAATCAAACTTGATATGGTACAAATAAGAAAAATTTCAAGTCCAGCTGAGCCACTGTTCATGGTCGGATATGGCTCATAAACAATGGGGATCTTCACTGGTCCATATACAAGCTATAATTGAAATATCTAAGCGATCCGCAAAAAATTGTGCACTAAAGCGTGTTCAAGAGGTGAGTGTTAACGGACGGACAGGATGACGGACACGGCTATAGCAATAGCCCTCAGCCATTTCATGGCCGAGGGCTAAAAACACGGTTAATTCACGGTTACATTTTCATTTTCTTTGTTTAGATATTGAAAACTAGATGTTAACATTGTAATTAACCTGCTCGTTTAAAAAACAAACAAGCTGTGAAACGGCTTATTTTTCTGAATGCGGAACTCACTCGCCGAGGTTGATGTTGACACGAGCCTCGTTTCCAAACGTCACGACAGCGATCTGGTTGACATCTGGACCAAAGTGCATGCGGTATGCAAACGCCTTGACGAAATCAAGCATCAGTTGCCAGTTGCCTTGCTTGCCGACGCTTCCCGAACTATCCAGGACGAAGACGATGTCGGCGAAGCATTTGTGGTGCCCGAGGGGGTCAGCAACTGTCGAGCAGACGTACGACGGGATGTCACGTGAAGTTATACCGGAGCGAGGACCAAATTATGGGGGAGGGGGCGGGGGGCGGGAGCGAGGACCAAATTATGGGGGGGGGGGAGGAGCCGGGACAGAATTATGGGAGGGGGGGGGGGGGCGTCGCGAGGACCAAATTATAGGAGGGGAGAGCGAGGACCAAATTATGGGAGGGGGAGCGAGGACAAAATTATGAACTAATTCTATTTTATAGCAAAAAAAAAAAAAAAAAAAAATCACAACTCCTGCAAGCTGCTGCCGGTTCCACAATGTCAAAAAACTAATGAATGTCCCCCGCCACGAACTATGGTCGAATCGAAAAATAATGCGACGTCGCACAACTTCAATATACATATTTTCACTGTAGCAAAAATCAAAAGCCAGGCTTGAATAGCGGCTGAGATATCGTGTGCACAAATTTGTGCTTCCAAGTGTCGCCAGACGGACGGACGGAAGGACGGACGGACAGACCCGAATAGTATAGTCTGCCCGGGAGAAGAGGAAGATGACGTACCAAGTGGATCCATGCCCTGGTCGAAGTGTTTCCCGACCGTCACAGCCAAGGCGGATAAGAGCTGAAAACACATGAAAATCTCAACCGTCTCAAACATGGCTTGCAGACCGCCCCCTCCCCCTCCCCCCTTCCCCTTCCCACCCTCACGCCCTTTCTAGAAGAGATGAGGGTTAAGCATGGCTTGCAGATCGCCCCCTCCCCTTCCCTCTTCTCACCGTCACGCCTTTTCTAGAAGAGATGAGGGTTAAACATGGCTTGCAGACCGCCCCCTCCCCTTTCCCCTTCCCACCCTCACGCCCTTTCTAGAAGAGATGAGGGTTAAGCATGGCTTGCAGACCGCCCCCTCCCCTTCCCCCTTCTCACCCTCACGCCTTTTCTAGAAGAGATGAGGGTTAAGCATGGCTTGCAGACCGCCCCCTCCCCTTCCCTCTTCTCACCGTCACGCCTTTTCTAGAAGAGATGAGGGTTAAGCATGGCTTGCAGACCGCCCCCTCCCCTTTCCCCTTCCCACCCTCACGCCCTTTCTAGAAGAGATGAGGGTTAAGCTTGGCTTGCAGACCGCCCCCTCCCCTTTCCCCTTCCCACCCTCACGCCCTTTCTAGAAGAGATGAGGGTTAAGCATGGCTTGCAGACCGCCCCCTCCCCTTTCCCCTTCCCACCCTCACGCCCTTTCTAGAAGAGATGAGGGTTAAGCATGGCTTGCAGACCGCCCCCTCCCCTTCCCCCTTCTCACCCTCACGCCGTTTCTCGAGGAAGGGAGAGATAGAATCATGAGGCCCGACATTCTTCCAATTGCTCTGCTCAGCAGCAACGATTCAGACCTTTAGAATTTTAAACTTCTACATTTCTTCATACATTAAAAAACCGATACTTCCAAGGCATCTACTCTTCAAGAATAGGTACGACTAAACGACGCCCTTCGACGTCAACGTTAAACTGATGTTTAAAATGGCAGTCGTAAAAACGATAATTGGGATCACAGCTGGTATTGTCGCTCACTGGAGGCGACACAGATGTGACGTCGATAAGGAAAGTGTTAACTGAAGCTCGCACTTCCTATATAAACGAACAAAATAATGATGTCTCCGCAGGGAGCTTTCACAGAACTCTTTAACGAAAAAATTTGGTTTGAAAAGAAATGAAAAAAAAAAAAAAACTCACCAACAAAGTGCACGTTTCTGATCTGGGAGCCATGCTTCACGACCACACTTTCTGACAGGTTCTGCTGCCCTGTTGGTGGAAATAACATAGATTCTTAACATTCAATAAGTTAACCAGTGAAGCCAGTGTGATCAGAGACTATTGGTTATTCCCACTGAAGAGGCAGCGTCAAGTTCGACACAAATTTGTTCTCCAGATTTTTGGTACATTTGAAGAATAACGCGACGTTGCACATTTACGATATATATATTTTTTTCTATGTACATAGTTGCCGAAGGCGGTGCCAGGAAAAGATAGGTCTCCATGGAAAATATGAATATGAATAGAAATATTTTCATTCATTTTAACCAAGTCAATTTTTGCTCAGTTTCAAAACATTGGACATCTGCCATATATGCAATTCCACAGTTGGAATGGCATTTGTAAAAAAATCAGCATCTCTTATTAATTTATATGAACCAGGATATAAATACCCTCATGCCCGGGGGAAGGGGGTGGGTGGATACTCATATACCAACTGGTTACAGTGTAGGTCCATAACTTTTTAAAACGACCCCTAAATGTGGAGTGCTGATTTTGAAATAAGACCCCCCCTTTTTAACCAAAGACTTAGAAAAACTCCGAAATAACCCCCTTCTTGAGAAACGCGAAGTTACTTACTAAAAATTATCCCTTTTGAAACGAAATGGGCACTCCGCGCGGACCGCGTCTGACCTCAAAATTACCCCACTTTCCCCTCTTTTGTTTGGACACGCAGGGCAACACATTTCATACAAGTTGCCCAGTCGGGTGATTTTTACAGGACTTTTGCGTTTCGATCAACGAAAAATTTATTCTCTTTGGAGTCGGCCGATTACAACATTTCTCTCGTGTAACAATGCCTAATAATGTTCAAATTGTAGACTTGTTGCGAACTTTGCGATTTAAAATTTCGCCAGAGAAGAGAGAGAGAGAGAGAGAGAGAGAGAGAGACAGCGAGAGAGAGAGAGAGAGAGAGAGAGAGAGAGAAAGAGAAAGAGAAAGAGAAATAGAAAGAGAAAGAGAAAGAGAGAGAGAGAAAGAGAAAGAGAGAGAGAGAGAGAGAAAGAGAGAGAGAGAGAAAGAGAAAGAGAGAGAGAAAGAGAAAGAGGGAGAGAGAGAAAGAGAAAGAGAGAGAGAGAGAAAGAGAAAGAGAGAGAGAGAAAGAGAAAGAGAAAGAGAGAGAGAGAGAGAGAGAGAGAGAGAGAGAGAGAGAGAGAGAGAGAGAGAGAGAGAGAGAGAGAGAGAGAATGAAATCGTTAAATTTGCGGGCCAGACAAAATCCGCGGGGAGTGTTACGCCCCGGTAAGGCCACGCATCGTAGGATTTCTGTTCACTTTTGAATAGACCAGCAAAATTTCATTTACATACCAAATAATTGATTAGTATGGAACATTTGAAAATCATTTTCGAATCCTAAAAAGACTAGAATTTGATTTATCCAAACGAGTAGCCTGTAGCAACCCTTTTACGCCAGTTCTTTGCAACACAGAACCAGTTGCAATATAAACAAAAAGATAATACAGGCGATGCTACATACCTGAAAACACGGGGATAATCCTAGCTTGTGCCAGCAACAGAGGATTTCGAACCAGCAGCGATATCCGCGCGAGAGGAAAGCGCTCACACCGCTCGTCAACATTGCACTGACCAAACCCCACGTGACAGTGACACAGTTTGAATGTCAAACATATTACGCGCGCAGTTGTCACATTGGTGGATTTGTGAAATCTATATTAGGGAGTAAACATAGAATTGTGGTTCTGGCATTCACGCTCAGTGGCGAACCCAGGAGAGAGGAGACTAAGCGGGGGTGAGGAGGGGGAGGGGGTGGGAGGTCATTACAGGTATACAGGTGAATAACGACCTTTTTAACTAAAAGAGGAAGGCAATTCTTGGAAGGTCAGTGGCGATGTTATCATTGTCAACATTGAGTGGGATGTGGGGGCGTAGTGGTGGGTAAAGGTTATAGGGGGGGGGGGAAGGTGGGGGGGGGTGATGCGGCAGTTCTTTCATTTTTTAGTTAAAATGAGGATGTTCCCCAGGTAGCAAACGTGAGTGTCTTTCTGGCGTTAGCCTCCAGAAGCTGAGATGTTCGTCTTAGAGACGATGTCACGAGTAGTAAGTAGCTACGTCTATTTGACGTCATGATGTTGTCTCCAAACTTTCTGAATGCCACAGTTTTTGTTGTTTTTGCCCTGAGAACCCAAATCCCATCACCAGCCCGGCGTCTTTAACATAATACGTGACTGCACGCCGATAACTGACGTTACACACACATCGTTATAAAGGCGTCGCGTTTATGTCGAAAACAAAACCAAATCAACATATATGCCAGTGATGTGAAGCTTGTATGTGTGTATGCAGGGGGGGGGGGGGGAGGGAGGGAGAGAAGAGGTGCTCAGGAGACCGATTGACGGACATAAAAAAGAACTTGGTTCAAGAGTACTTTTACCTCCTCCCTCAAACCTTACTGAGGGTACTGTTAAAAGAAAATTCCGCTGCTCAGTAATAAATAAGCATGTGTCAAGGTAAGTATTTGGAAAGTCAGGACAGGTTTTATGCCTAAGTGCAAATGCCGATGTCGACCAACGTCTATTTGAAATCGTTGTCACATCAGTCAAAATATGTTAGCTGCTGCTTCCAGTCAACGTTGTATAAAGCCGTGATCAAAAAGCCGTTTTTCGACGTCCCATTCGCGTCTTGGACACGTCGTTGAATAGACATTGATTCAGCAATGTTGTTTGTTCAATGGTGTGTCAACTCCGGAAAATCGACGTTGACATAACAGACACCGAAGATCGGGGTTACAACCAAATAGCAACTCGATCCATCGTGTTATCGCTCACCGGAAATTGAAGCCATGACAAGATGTGGGTGTACAATATCGAAATAAAAATGGAACGTCGCTCTCCTGAAGTTTATCCAGCATCGGAGAAACAACATTGTTTCGACTTTCATCACCGAGCAAAACTATACGTTAATCCGACGCTTTAAGCCCATTTCCGCCGTACACACACAAAAAGGTGGGTCATTCTGAGGCAAAAAGGGGCTTCATTTCACTTTGTGCGTCAAAACCGGTGGAACTGTTCTCGACTAAAACGACTGAATTTTGCTCGATAGGACCCACGTGCACATTCTCCCTCTTCTCGTGGTGCCTTCGGGAAATGGTACATTTTGCTTCATTAAGTTTTACTAAAATTCTGTTCTGTTTTGTTTTGTTGGCTTGATATTTAGACTTGTTGGGTGTTGCCAACAAATTAAGATCCCAGGGAGAAATGCTTAACCTTTATATGTGCAAAATTATGAAAGACAAAAGATGTAAAGGGATTCAAAACCAGGAATGAAGGGCCCGTATTGATAAAGTTGACACTTCAATTGAAGGGTTCCGTGCACAAACCTGTTATCTTGAGATAACATGTTTGTGCACTGAGGTATATTTGAGTTCCTGGAGTCCAGATCTATCATCTGTAAAGTTTCCACCGATGAAATATGCTTAGAAATGGTCATCAAAACATGTTAAGTCTTGTTTGAAATGAGAAATCGGGTGCACAATAATGACATGCCGAGATAACAGGTCTTTTTCATTAAAATTTTGAAATTTTCCCGGTTGCACAATCCTGTCAAGTTGTGTTAACATGTGAATAATATCAGAGATAAAATGTAAACAATGCAGAATTCTCGGGTGCACAAAAATGTTATCCCTTGTTGAAATGTAAATATTTACATATAATACTTCAGCTGCTGATAGGTTTCTGTTAAAAATTATCTCGCATTACACGTGTAACTATGACCTCCTCCGTCATGGTCAAAGTCAAAAACCGGAAGTTGACCATTAACACGTAAACGGTTAGAGAAAGAGCGATTTTGAGCTTATTCTCGACCCTTTGAGCCTAAAAGACGTTATATAAGAGGTACCTCGGTGACCTTGACCTCCTCCGTCATGGTCAAGGTCAAAAACCGGAAGTTGACCAGTATCTCGTAAACGGTTAGAGATAGGACGATTTTGAGATTATTTTCGACCTTTTGGGTCTAACAGACGTTATATAAGATGTGGCCTCCTCCGTCATGGTCAAGGTCAACAAGCACGTCCAAGGACATGACCCAGCCGAGTTACCAAACAAGCATTAGAGAAAAACCCTGAAACGAATACTGTTAGGCCATAAAATGAAGAACTTTGTTTCTGAGCGTAACTTTTTCATAATTTTAATACACAAAAACGAGTTTTCCCGGGTGGAAGCTACCCGAAAGGGGATGTTGGACAGGTTTGGTTTTCACGATTCACGTATTTACCGACATTTACACAATTTCACAAATTTTTCAAATTTCCACCATTTCGGCATTTTTGTCCTTTGCGAAAAAAGCAAAGTCCAGGTGGAGAAACACCTAAGAAACTCTCAATTAAAAATTTATAATTATTTGAAATTGACTGAGAATGGTATGACAATTCAGTTATTTACTACCATTTATTCCAGTTTTTGCCAAACTTCAAAGTTCCGCCATTTCGGCAGCTTTTGGCGTATCGCAAAAAAATAATAGCCTGGTAGGCGAAACCCTGGGGAACATCCCTGCGTAACATTTAAACGATTGGAGTAAAACTGTAGGAGGAGTAGTATTTTAAAAATGGGTCAAAACGGGCAAAAAAAAGTGCCGCCATTTTGTGAGTTTTTCGCCAATCGTCAAAAAGGTAATAGGCAAGTGGGGGACCATCCAGGGAACATTCCTGCGTAATATCAAAACGATTGGAGCAAAACTGTCGGAGGAGTAGCATTTTAAAGAAACAGTTTAACATACACACATACATTCAAGCCCCCTATAGTGATACGACTAACCCAGTCCGACCGGGTCGGCTGGGTTAAAAACCGAAAGTTGACCATTATCTCGAAAACGGTTAGAAAACTGAATTTGATTATTTGTACCCAAAACAGATTACATTATATTTACTTCGATGTACTCGTTCAAGATAATAATTCGGCAGCTGATAATTATGTCGAAAAACGAAAAATGTGTCTTTGACCAGATATATTGTACCATTGTAAGTGGGTGCCATTGCCGTTGAAGCTAGAAAAGCCAAACTTGGCACATATATAAACGACGATGTGATCTGAGGCACCCGTTAAAAATTTTTGACCTTCAGCTTGATGGTCAAAGTCAAATCGCGAAAAATGTTATTTAAGAAAAACAATGATTTATCTCGAAAAGGGTAAGAGATAGAGCAATTTTGACCTCATTTTCGACCTCCACCCCCTATACGACGTTACGTAAGGTATAACTTCCGGTGTCCTTGACCTCCAGGTCACTTTCGAGCCCCAAACCGGATGTTGGCCTTTATCTCGAAAACGGTAAGAGATAGAGCAATCGGTTTCCAGACATCTCCTCCAAGACTGCTGAAGCTAGACCAATCAAACTTGGCACATGTATGGAGGGTTATCTGAAATGGTGCACCTGACAAAAATTTTTTTACTTTGACCTTACCGGTATAGTTGGCAGTATTTAGGAGGATGTTCTACATTCAGACATGTGAAAATTTGTTAACAAAAATAGCAATATCATCTACCTTCCGTTTTAAGTTATCATATATAACAAATATAACAAGCCATCGTCGAAGGCGCAGACCCCAACCGGACACAACAAGTCGCCATTTTGGCAATTTTTTACCGATCTGAAAAATAACATGGCGTTGCACAAATTCAATATATATATTTTTACTGTGCAAGGTAGCATATGCCTAGGATTAATAGTATCGGAGATCTCGCGTGGGAAGCACCCAAGTCTTACACTGCAGTTATCTCAAAAGATCACAATTTTTTGACAAGTCACCATTTTGGTAATTTTTGGCCGATTTGAAAAATAACATGACGTTGTACAGCTTCAATATATATATATATAAATAAATATATATATATATATATATATATATATATATATATATATATATATATATATATATATATATATATATATATATATATATATATATATATATATATATATATATTCACTGTGCAAGGTTGTATATGCCTAGGGTAAATAGTTTAGGAGAACTTGCGTGGAAACAAAACAGCAGCCAAAGTGTGACAGACGGACAGACAGACGGACAGAAGGCAATCCTATAGACCCCCTGCCCCGGGCTCGTCCGGTTCGGGTCTAAAAATTTACTTAAACTTGTTTGGTTGCGATGGAGATTAGGGGGTGGTAGTGAAATAACGTTAATATAGAGTAAATGTGATTATTTTCTCAAAATATAGTTTTTAAATGTCTAAAACCAACGAATACGTGTCTAACGTGTTTTCGAGTAACTGAAAATCATCATTTTTATCATTTGTGGGGCGACTCGCGTAAAACAGCGTTACTTTCGGTCATGAATACAAATATGCATGTTTTTGTACCCTAAGTAAAACCGACTTTTTACATGTTATCTGGACATTTGTTTACATGTTAAGTCGGAATAACAGGATTGTGCACCCTAAAAGACATTTTCACTGTGAATGCTATGCCGTAATACCATGTTGATTTTTAAAGTTTTTCTTGGTTTTCTGGCACATTTACACATAAAAATTGCATTTTTATAGCTTACCGTGTTTCTGAAGCAGTGACAAATCTGGAGATACCTCATTTATTAAAATCGGTCAGACAATAACAATCACAGACTTAAAATTCAGATTTTGCAGTTTTCCGAACTTTAAGAGCGATTTTCTCGAGTGCTGTTAACCCTACATAACAGGTTTGTGCACGGAACCCTTCAATTATACTTTGCTGTATAAAATTCAAAACAACTAAAAAAACCTGCGTTTGTCAATCAATACTTCTGAGTTATGAAAAATGACAAGAAGTAACTGTTTTTTGTCAGTTTCATTTATATTTTTCAAGCAAGTTCCTCTAATATTACTGAAAAATTCGGCATATACATACAGTTGTTTATACCCAGATATAAATTTTGCATTAAAAACTGTTATTGCACTTCACTCACACTGTAGTTGGCTCACGAAGTGAAATAAAACTTCAGTTTAAGATTCGATGCCCGCGATTTTTTTCTCAAAATTTCAAACAAATATTATACAAAAATATGCCACGTTTGTTTGTGAAGCAGTGGAATCGCTGTTTGTGAATGTGAGAGTTTTGTGTGTTTCTCTATGAGCAGCACTATGTGTGCGAGGCTCTTACGTCATTCACAGGCTTTTACGTCATTCACAGGCTTTTACATCATCCACATGCTGTTAAATTATTCAAATTATTTTATATAATTCATATACTGTTATGTTATTCAAATACTCTTACGTCATTCACTTGCTCTCGTGTCATTTACATGGCTTTACGTCATGCACACACTCTTACGTCATGCACACACTCTTACATCATTCACATGCTTTTGTGTTCATTCACATGGTTTTATGTCATGCACACACTCTTACGTCATTCACACACTCTTACATCATTCACATGCTGTTGTGTTCATTCACATGGTTTTATGTCATGCACACACTCTTACGTCATTCACATACTCTTACATCATTCTCATGCTTTTGCGTTCATTCACATGGCTTTATGTCATGCACACACTCTTACGTCATGCACACACTCTTACATCATTCACATGCTTTTGTGTTCATTCATATGGCTTTACGTCATACACACACTCTTACGTCATGCACAGACTCTTACATCATTCACATGCTTTTGTGTTCATTCACATGGTTTTATGCCATGCACACACTCTTACGTCATTCACACACTCTTACATCATTCACATGCTTTTGCCTTCATTCACATGGCTTTATGTCATGCACACACTCTTACGTCATGCACACACTCTTACATCATTCACATGCTTTTGTGTTCATTCACATGGTTTTATGTCATGCACACACTCTTACGTCATTCACACACTCTTACATCATTCACATGCTTTTGTGTTCATTCATATGGCTTTACGTCATGCACACACTCCTACATCATTCTCATGCTTTTGTGTTCATTCACATGGTTTTATGTCATGCACACACTCTTACGTCATTCACACACTCTCACATCATTCACATGCTTTTGTATTCATTCACATGGCTTTATGTCATGCACACACTCTTACGTCATGCACACACTCTTACATCATTCACATGCTTTTGTGTTCATTCATATGGCTTTACGTCATGCACACACTCTTACGTCATTCACATACTCTTACATCATTCACATGCTTTTGTGTTCAATCATATGGCTTTACGTCATGCACACACTCTTACGTCATGCACACACTCTTACATCATTCACATGCTTTTGTGTTCATTCATATGGCTTTACGTCATGCACACACTCTTACGTCATGCACACACTCCTACATCATTCTCATCGTTTTGTGTTCATTCACATGGTTTTAAGTCATGCACACATTCTTACGTCATTCACATGCTCTCACGCCATTCACATGGTTTTATGTCATGCACACATTCTTACGCCATTCACATGCTCTCACGCCAATCACATGGTTTTATGTCATGCACACATTCTTACGTCATTCACATACTCTCACGCCATTCACATGTTTTTATGTCATGCACACATTCTTACGTCATTCACATACTCTCACGTCATTCACATGGTTTTATGTCATGCACACATTTTTACGTCATTCACTTGCTCTCACGTCATTCACATGGTTTTATGTCATGCATACATTCTTACGTCATTCACATGCTCTCACGTCATTCACATGGTTTTATGTCATGCACACATTTTTACGTCATTCACTTGCTCTCACGTCATTCACATGGTTTTATGTCATGCACACATTCTTACGTCATTCACATGCTCTCACGCCATTCACATAGTTTTATGTCATGCACACATTCTTACCTCATTCACATACTCTCACGTCATTCACATAGTTTTATGTCATGCACACATTCTTACGTCATTCACATGCTCTCACGCCATTCACATGGTTTTATGTCATGCACACACTCTTACGTCATTCACATGCTCTCACGCCATTCAAATGGTTTTATGTCATTCACACACTCTTACGCCATTCACATGCTCTCGCGTCATTAACATGGCTTTACGTCATGCACACACTCTTACGTCATGCACATACTTTCACGCCATTTACATGGTTTTATGTCATGCACACATTCTTACGTCATTCACATGCTCTCACGCCATTCACATGGTTTTATGTCATGCACACATTCTTACGTCATTCACATGCTCTGACGTCATTCACATGGTTTTATGTCATGCACACACTCTTACGTCATGCACATACTCTCACGCCATTCACATGGTTTTATGTCATGCACACATTCTTCCGTCATTCACATACTCTCACGCCATTCACATGGTTTTATGTCATGCACACACTCTTACGTCATTCACATACTCTCACGTCATTCACATGGTTTTATGTCATGCACACATTCTTACGTCATTCACATGGTTTTATGTCATGCACACATTCTTACGTCATTCACATGCTCTCACGTCATTCACATGGTTTTATGTCATGCACACATTCTTACGTCATTCACATGCTCTCACGTCATTCACATGGTTTTATGTCATGCACACATTCTTACGTCATTCACATACTCTCACGTCATTCACATGGTTTTATGTCATGCACACATTTTTACGTCATTCACATACTCTCACGTCAACCACATGGTTTTACGTCATGCACACATTCTTACGTCATTAACATGCTCTCACGTCATTCACATGGTTTTATGTCATGCACACATTTTTACGTCATTCACATGCTCTGACGTCATTCACATGGTTTTATGTCATGCACACACTCTTACGTCATGCACATACTCTCACGTCATTCACATGGTTTTATGTCATGCACACATTCTTACGTCATTCACATACTCTCAGGTCATTCACATGGTTTAATGTCATGCACACATTCTTACGTCATTCACATGCTCTCACGCCATTCACATGGTTTTATGTCATGCACACATTCTTACGTCATTCACATGGTTTTATGTCATGCACACACTCTTACGTCATTCACATGCTCTCACGTCATTCACATGGTTTTATGTCATGCACACATTCTTACGTCATTCACATGGTTTTATGTCATGCACACATTCTTACGTCATTCAGATGGTTTTATGTCATGCACACATTCTTTCGCCATTGGCATGATCTCACGTCATTCACATGGTTTTATGTCATGCACACATTCTTACGTCATTCACATGGTTTTATGTCATGCACACATTCTTACGTCATTCAGATGGTTTTATGTCATGCACACATTCTTACGCCATTGACATGATCTCACGTCATTCACATGGTTTTATGTCATGCACACATTCTTACGTCATTCACATACTCTCACGTCATTCACATGGTTTTATGTCATGCACACATTCTTACGTCATTCACATGCTCTCACGTCATTCACATAGCTTTACGTCATGCACACACTCTTACGTCATTCACATGCTCTCACGCCATTCACATGGTTTTATGTCATGCACACATTCTTGCGTCATTCACATGCTCTCGCGCCATACACATGGTTTTATGTCATGCACACACTCTTACGTCATTCACATGCTCTCACGTCATTCACATAGCTTTACGTCATGCACACATTCTTACGTCATTCACATGGTTTTATGTCATGCACACATTCTTACGTCATTCACATGCTCTCACGTCATTCACATGGTTTTATGTCATGCACACACTCTTACGTCATTCACATGCTCTCACGTCATTCACATAGCTTTACGTCATGCACACACTCTTACGTCATTCACATGCTCTCACGCCATTCACATGGTTTTATGTCATGCACACATTCTTACGTCATTCACATGCTCTCACGTCATTCACATGGATTTATGTCATGCACACATTCTTACGTCATTCACATGCTCTCACGTCATTCACATGGTTTTATGTCATGCACACACTCTTACGTCATTCACATGCTCTCACGTCAGTCACATAGCTTTACGTCATGCACACACTCTTACGTCATTCACATGCTCTCACCTCATTCACATGGATTTATGTCATGCACACATTCTTACGTCATTCACATGCTCTCACGTCATTCACCTGGCTTTATGTCATGCACACATTCTTACGTCATTCACATGCTCTCACGTCATTCAAATGGCTTTATGTCATGCACACACTCTTACGTCATTCACATGCTCTCACGCCATTCACATGGCTTTATGTCATGCACACACTCTTACGTAATTCACATACTCTCACGTCATTCACATGGTTTTATGTCATGCACACATTCTTACGTCATTCACATGCTCTCACGTCATTCACATGGCTTTATGTCACGCACACATTCTTACGTCATTCACATGGTTTTATGTCATGCACACACTCTTACGTCATTCACATACTCTCACGTCATTCACATGGTTTTATGTCATGCACACATTCTTACGTCATTCACATGCTCTCACGCCATTCACATGGCTTTATGTCATGCACACACTCTTACGACATTCACATTCTCTCACGTCATTCACATGGCTTTATGTCATGCACAAACTCTTACGTCATTCACATGCACTCACGCCATTCACATGGCTTTATGTCATGCACACACTCTTACGTCATTCACATACTCTCACGTCATTCACATGGTTTTATGTCATGGACACACTCTTACGTCATTCACATACTCTCACGTCATTCACATGGTTTTATGTCATGCACACATTCTTACGTCATTCACATGCTCTCACGCCATTCACATGGTTTTATGTGATGCACACATTCTTACGTCATTCACATGGTTTTATGTCATGCACACACTCTTACGTCATTCACATGCTCTCACGTCATTCACATGGTTTTCTGTCATGCACACACTCTTACGTCATTCACATGGTTTTATGTCATGCACACATTCTTACGTCATTCACATGCTCTCACGTCATTCACATGGTTTTATGTCATGCACACATTCTCACGTCATTCACATGGCTTTTTGTCATGCACAAATTCTTGCGTCATTCACATGCTCTCACGCCAATCACATGGCGTTATGTCATGCACACACTCTTACGTCATTCACATACTCTCACGTCATTCACATGGATTTATGTCATGCACACACTCTTACGTCATTCACATACTCTCACGTCATTCACATGGTTTTATGTCATGCACACATTCTTACGTCATTCACATGCTCTCACGTCATTCACATGGCTTTATGTCACGCACACATTCTTACGTCATTCACATGGTTTTATGTCATGCACACACTCTTACGTCATTCACACACTCTCACGTCATTCACATGGTTTTATGTCATGCACACATTCTTACGTCATTCACATGCTCTCACGCCATTCACATGGCTTTATGTCATGCACACACTCTTACGTCATTCACATTCTCTCACGTCATTCACATGGCTTTATGTCATGCACAAACTCTTACGTCATTCACATGCACTCACGCCATTCACATGGCTTTATGTCATGCACACACTCTTACGTCATTCACATACTCTCACGTCATTCACGTAGCTTTACGTCATGCACACAGTCTTACGTCAATCACATGCTCTCACGCCATTCACATAGCTTTACGTCATGCACACACTCTTACGTCATTCACATGCTCTCACGTCATTCACATGGTTTTATGTCATGCACACATTTTTACGTCATTCACATGGTTTTATGTCATGCACACACTCTTACGTCATTCACATGCTCTCACGTCATTCACATGGTTTTCTGTCATGCACACACTCTCACGTCATTCACATGGCTTTATGTCATGCACACATTCTTGCGTCATTCACATGCTCTCACGCCAATCACATGGCGTTATGTCATGCACACACTCTTACGTCATTCACATACTCTCACGTCATTCACATGGATTTATGTCATGCACACACTCTTACGTCATTAACATAGTCTCACGTCATTCACATGGTTTTATGTCATGCACACATTCTTACGTCATTCACATGGTTTTAAGTCATGCACACATTCTTACGTCATTCACATGCTCTCACGTCATTCACATGGTTTTATGTCATGCACACATTGTTACGTCATTCACATGGTTTTATGTCATGCACACATTCTTACGTCATTCACATGCTCTCACGTCATTCACATGGTTTTATGTCATGCACACACTCTTACGTCATTCACATGCTCTCACGTCATTCACATGGCTTTATGTCATGCACACACTCTTACGTCATTCACATGCTCTCACGCCATTCACATTGCTTTATGTCATGCACACACTCTTACGTCATTCACATACTCTCACGTCATTCACATGGTTTTATGTCATGCACACATTCTTACGTCATTCACATGGTTTTATGTCATGCACACATTCTTACGTCATTCACATGCTCTCACGTCATTCACATGGTTTTATGTCATGCACACATTCTTACTTCATTCACATGGTTTCATGTCATGCACACATTCTTACATCATTCACATGCTCTCACGTCATTCACATGGCTTTATGTCATGCACACATTCTTACGTCATTCACATACTCTCACGTCATTCACATGGCTTTACGTCATGCACACACTCTTACGTCAATCACATGCTCTCACGCCTTTCACATAGCTTTACTTCATGCACACACTTTTACGTCATTCACATGCTCTCACGTCATTCACATTGTTTTATGTCATGCACACATTCTTACGTCATTCACATGGTTTTATGTCATGCACACACTCTTACGTCATTCACATGCTCTCACGTCATTCACATGGTTTCCTGTCATGCACACACTCTTACGTCATTCACATGCTCTCACGTCATTCATATGGTTTTATGTCATGCACACATTCTTACGTCATTCACATGGTTTTATGTCATGCACACACTCTTACGTCATTCACATGCTCTCACGTCATTCATATAGCTTTACGTCATGCACACACTCTTACGTCATTCACATGCTCTCACGTCATTCACATGGCTTTATGTCATGCACACACTCTTACGCCATTCACATACTCTCACCCCATTCACATGGTTTTATGTCATGCACACATTCTTACGTCATTCACATGGTTTTATGTCATGCACACATTCTTACGTCATTCACATGCTCTCACGTCATTCACATGGTTTTATGTCATGCACACATTCTTACGTCATTAACATGCTCTCACGCCATTCACATGGCTTTATGTCATGCACACATTCTTACGTCATTCACATGCTCTCACACCATTCACATGGTTTTATGTCATGCACACACTCTTACGTCATTCACATGGCTCTTCGTCATGCACACTTTCTTACGGCATTCACATGCTCTCACGCCATTCACATGGTTTTATGTCATGCACACATTCTTACGGCATTCACATGCTCTCACGCCATTCACATGGTTTTATGTCATGCACACATTCTTACGTCTTTCACATGGTTTTATGTCATGCACACATTCTTACGGCATTCACATGCTCTCACGCCATTCACATGGTTTTATGTCATGCACATATTCTTACGTCATTCACATGCTCTCACGCCATTCACATGGTTTTATGTCATGCACACACTCTTACGTCATTCACATGGCTCTACGTCATGCACACATTCTTACGGCATTCACATGCTCTCACGCCATTCACATGGTTTTATGTCATGCACGCATTCTTACGGCATTCACATGCTCTCACGCCATTCACATGGTTTTATGTCATGCACACATTCTTACGTCATTCACATGCTCTCACGCCATTCACATGGTTTTATGTCATGCACACACTCTTACGTCATTCACATGCTCTCACGTCATTCACATGGTTTTATGTCATGCACACACTCTTACGTCATTCACATGGTTTTATGTCATGCACACATTCTTACGTCATTCACATGGTTTTATGTCATGCACACATTCTTACGTCATTCACATGCTCTCACGTCATTCACATGGTTTTATGTCATGCACACCTTCTTTCGTCATTCACATGCTCTCACGTCATTCACATGGTTTTTTGTCATGCACACATTCTTACGTCATTCACATACTCTCACGTCATTCACATGGTTTTATGTCATGCACACATTCTTACGTCATTCACATGGTTTTATGTCATGCACACATTCTTACGTCATTCACATGCTCTCACGTCATTCACATGGTTTTATGTCATGCACACATTCTTACGTCATTCACATGCTCTCACGTCATTCACATGGTTTTATGTCATGCACACATTCTTACGTCATTCACATGCTCTCACGTCATTCACATTGTTTTATGTCATGCACACATTCTAACGTCATTCACATGGTTTTATGTCATGCACACATTCTTACGTCATTCACATGGTTTTATGTCATGCACACATTCTTACGTCATTCACATGGTTTTATGTCATGCACACATTCTTACGTCATTCACATACTCTCACGTCATTCACATGGTTTTATGTCATGCACACATTCTTACGTCATTCACATGGTTTTATGTCATGCACACATTCTTACGCCATTCACATGCTCTCACGCCATTCACATGGTTTTATGTCATGCACACATTCTTACGTCATTCACATGCTCTCACGCCATTCACATGGTTTTATGTCATGCACACACTCTTACGTCATTCACATGCTCTCACGTCATTCACATAGCTTCATGTCATGCACACACTCTTACGCCATTCACATGCTCTCACGTCATTCACATAGCTTTACGTCATGCACACACTCTTGCGTCATTCACATGCTCTCACGTCATTCACATGGTTTTATGTCATGCACACATTCTTACGTCATTCACATGCTCTCACGTCATTCACATGGTTTTATGTCATGCACACACTCTTACGTCATTCACATGCTCTCACGTCATTCACATAGCTTTACGTCATGCACACACTCTTACGCCATTCACATGCTCTCACGTCATTCGCATAGCTTTACGTCATGCACACACTCTTACGTCATTCACATGCTCTCACGTCATTCACATGGTTTTATGTCATGCACACATTCTTCGCCATTCACATGCTCTGGCGTCATTCACATTGCTTTACGTCATGCACACACTCTTGCGTCATTCACATGCTCTCACGTCATTCACATAGCTTTGAGTCATGCACACACTCTTACGTCTTTCACCTGCTCTCACGTCATTCACATGGTTTTATGTCATGCACACACTCTTGCGTCATTCACATGCTCTCACGTCATTCACATAGCTTTACGTCATGCACACACTCTTACGCCATTCACATGCTCTCACGTCATTCACATAGCTTTACGTCATGCACACATTCTTACATCATGCACACACTCTTACGTCATTCACATGCTCTCACGTCATTCACATGGCTTTACGTCATGCACACATTCTTACGTCATTCACATGGCTTTTCGTCATACACACACTCTTACGTCATTCACTTGCTCTCACGTCATTCACAAGGCTTTACGTCATGCACACACTCTTACGTCATTCACATGCTCTCACGTCATTCACATGGTTTTATGTCATGCACACATTCTTGCGTCATTCACATGGTTTTATGTCATGCACACACTCTTACGTCATTCACATGCTCTCACGTCATTCATATGGCTTTATGTCATGCACACACTCTTACGTCATTCATTTGCTCTCACGTCATTCACATAGCTTTACGTCATGCACACACTCTTACGTCATTCACATGCTCTGACGTGATTCACATGGCTTTACGTCATACACACACTCTTACTTCATTCACATGCTCTCACGTCATTCATATGGCTTTATGTCATGCACACACTCTTACGTCATTCACTTGCTCTCACGTCATTCACAAGGCTTTATGTCATGCACACACTCTTACGTCATTCACTTGCTCTCACGTCATTCACATGGCTTTACGTCATGCACACACTCTTACGTCATTCACGTGGCTTTACGTCATACATACACTCTTACTTCATTCATATGCTCTCACGTCATTCATATGGCTTTACGTCATGCACACACTGTGACGTCATTCACATGGCTTTACGTCATACACACACTCTTACTTCAATCACTTGCTCTCACGTCAGTCACAAGGCTTTATGTCATGCACACACTCTTACGTCATTCACATGGCTTTACGTGATACACACACTCTTACTTCATTCACATGCTTCACGTCATTCACATAGTTATACGTCATGCACACACTCGTACGTGATTCACATGCTCTCACGTCATTCATATGGCTTTACGTCATGCACACACTCTTACGTCATTCACATGCTTCACGTCATTCACATGGTTTTATGTCATGCACACATTCTTACGTCATTCACATGGTTTTATGTCATGCACACATTCTTACGTCAGTCACATGGTTTTATGTCATGCACACATTCTTACGGCATTCACATGGTTTTATGTCATGCACACATTCTTACGTCATTCACATACTCTCACGTCATTCACATGGTTTTATGTCATGCACACATTCTTACGTCATTCACATGGTTTTATGTCATGCACACATTCTTACGCCATTCACATGCTCTCACGCCATTCACATGGTTTTATGTCATGCACACATTCTTACGTCATTCACATGCTCTCACGCCATTCACATGGTTTTATGTCATGCACACACTCTTACGTCATTCACATGCTCTCACGTCATTCACATAGCTTCACGTCATGCACACACTCTTGCGCCATTCACATGCTCTCACGTCATTCACATAGCTTTACGTCATGCACACACTCTTACGTCATTCACATGCTCTCACGTCATTCACATGGTTTTATGTCATGCACACATTCTTACGTCATTCACATGCTCTCACGTCATTCACATGGTTTTATGTCATGCACACACTCTTACGTCATTCACATGCTCTCACGTCATTCACATAGCTTTACGTCATGCACACACTCTTACGCCATTCACATGCTCTCACGTCATTCACATAGCTTTACGTCATGCACACACTCTTACGTCATTCACATGCTCTCACGTCATTCACATGGTTTTATGTCATGCACACATTCTTACGCCATTCACATGCTCTGGCGTCATTCACATTGCTTTACGTCATGCACACACTCTTACGTCATTCACATGCTCTCACGTCAATCACATAGCTTTGAGTCATGCACACACTCTTACGTCTTTCACCTGCTCTCACGTCATTCACATGGTTTTATGTCATGCACACACTCTTACGTCATTCATATGCTCTCACGTCATTCACATAGCTTTACGTCATGCACACACTCTTACGCCATTCACATGCTCTCACGTCATTCACATAGCTTTACGTCATGCACACATTCTTACATCATGCACACACTCTTACGTCATTCAATGCTCTCGCGTCATTCACATGGCTTTACGTCATGCACACATTCTTACGTCATTCACATGGCTTTTAGTCATACACACACTCTTACGTCTTTCACTTGCTCTCACGTCATTCACAAGGCTTTACGTCATGCACACACTCTTACGTCATTCACATGCTCTCACGTCATTCACATGGTTTTATGTCATGCACACATTCTTACGTCATTCACATGGTTTTATGTCATGCACACACTCTTACGTCATTCACATGCTCTCACGTCATTCATATGGCTTTATGTCATGCACACACTCTTACGTCATTCATTTGCTCTCACGTCATTCACATGGCTTTACGTCATGCACACACTCTTACGTCATTCACATGCTCTGACGTGATTCACATGGCTTTACGTCATACACACACTCTTACTTCATTCACATGCTCTCACGTCATTCATATGGCTTTATGTCATGCACACACTCTTACGTAATTCACTTGCTCTCACGTCATTCACAAGGCTTTATGTCATGCACACACTCTTACGTCATTCACTTGCTCTCACGTCATTCACATGGCTTTACGTCATGCACACACTCTTACGTCATTCACGTGGCTTTACGTCATACATACACTCTTACTTCATTCATATGCTCTCACGTCATTCATATGGCTTTACGTCATGCACACACTGTGACGTCATTCACATGGCTTTACGTCATACACACACTCTTACTTCATTCACTTGCTCTCACGTCAGTCACAAGGCTTTATGTCATGCACACACTCTTACGTCATTCACATGGCTTTACGTGATACACACACTCTTACGTCATTCAAATGCTCTCACGTCATTCACATGGCTTTACGTCATGCACACACTCTTACGTCATTCACATGCTCTCATGTCATTCACATTCTTTACGTCATGCACACACTCTTACGTCATTCACATGGCTTTACGCCATGCACACACTCTTACGTCATTTTCATGCTCTCGCGTCATTCACATAGCTTTACGTCATGCGCACACTCTTGCGTCATTCACATGCTTTTGCGTTCATTCACATAGCTTTACGTCATGCACACACTCTTACGTCATGCACACACTCTTACGTCATTCAATGCTCTCGCGTCATTCACATGGCTTTCTGTCATGCACACACTCTTACGTCATTCACATGCTGTTGCGTCATTCACATGGGTTTTTTCATGCACACACTCTTACGTCATTCTCATGCTGTTGCGTCATTCACATGGCTTTACGTCATGCACACACTATTACGTCATTCATATGCTTTTGCTTTCATTTACATATCTGACTGAGCGCTCATCTCTCACAACGACATTTTATTGATCTATAAAAAAGAATAAATGCCGCATGTTGATGTTTACTTGCCTATAATCTTGACATATTTTTAAGATACGCTTCGTCCGATTAGAAGAGTTTCCGATTCAAAATTTTAAAAAATTACCCCTCCCAACGAGTGATCCTCTAATTTCTCTGCATTTAGACAGATCGTTTGCCAATCAATGATATTTATTCTAGAAAAAGTTTATAAAACAAAATTCGTGAAAAGCATAAAAAGCTCTTTCATTCCTCCCCCCCACCACCAACGAAATTTGAAAACATTCTATGAATAGCAACATTCCAATTTTTCATAATTCTTCAGATTTTTGTTTTCGAAGATTGAAATACTGGTTTCCTGATTTTTATTTCGGAACGTTTATGTAATTTAAAAAAAAACTTTCATATTTCACCAGAAGTTGATTACATCACCGCTTTTGATGTCTCCCCTGGGAGTTCTGCGGTCAGACCGTCTCTTCGCGGAGTTCTGCGGTCAGACCGTCTCCTCACGGAGTTCTGCGGATGGACCGTTTCTACAGAGAGTTCCCCGGCCTTGTTTTTAAAGCTGGCATCAGCACAATGAGTAGTATGATAATGGGGATTCCAGCCCAGACCCCCACTCCCTCCCTCCCTCCCTCCCTCCCTCCCTCCCTCCCTCCCTCCCTCCCTCCCTCCCTCCCTCCCTCCCTCCCTCCCTCCCTCCCTGCCTCCCTCCCTAGGCGAGCAAGATTCTATCAAGTCAGCACGCTAAGTTACACACAACAATTTGATCACATGCAAAATCAGTTTGCTACAGGACAGGTGGTAAAAATCAAGAAATGACAAAGTTCACAGCGAACAATTACACTAAAACAGGTGGGCAAAAATTAACAGAAGAAAGAGCTCACAGCGTGAGAAACAATTAAAGTAAGAGGCAAACCGTGAGACTTTCTCACAGGGAGAGAGAGAAGCAGCAGACCCAGAGTAAGTCGAACCCCGCCCCACCTTTTTGGGTTGACCCCGCCACCCCCAACCCCCGGGGGTCGAATTTGCGATTTTTGCATATTTATCCGTTTCAGACAATTCTACACATTTTTGTTTTTTTGGGTCGACCTCCCTCCCCCACCCCCATCCCCCGGGGTCGAATTTGCGATTTTTGCATATTTATCCGTTTCAGACAATTCTAAACATTTTTGGTTTTTTGGGTCGACCTCCCCCCCCCCCCCTCCGGGGGTCGAAGTTGTGATTTTTGCATATTTATCCGTTTCAAACAATTCTACACATTGTTGGTTTTTGTTCACTTTTGTGAGCCTGTAACATTATGTGACAATATGTGACTGTGACATCATGTGACTCTGTGACATTATGTGACTCTATGACTTTTTTTGTTTTTTTTTACATAGTAACTACATTTCTATGTCTATTTTCACTGATAATATTTAATTAGTCATATTTCAATGGTTCCATTACAATAACCACACACACACACACACAGCATAGGAATAAGTATATGAAAGGTCTCAGAGTGTGGGGAGGAAACCGATCGATAAATTTCAGATTGCACTCGTTCAGAGCGTGAAACGATCAATAAATTTGAGAAGGAATGGGATTTTCCCTACGTTAAGCCCAATGTTATGTTTTATGTTATAGTAGTTGGAAAATGACACTTCCAAAGCACATTTAACAAATGTAGTTTTTGGAAAACATATAATGTATAAAATAAGTTTGAACATTTTACCGTGGTGTAGTAGGGTAAAAATCAGAGTTCTAAACCAAATTTAACAAAGTTAGTTTTTGACAAGCCCCATTCGAAACACGTGTTTGAATTATTTATTTTTTAGAACATATTACGTCATGGTATTGTTCAATAATTTTTTTTAACAAGTTCAACAATTGTTCAACAAATTGTTCAACAAGTTGTTCAACATGTTAAACATGTTCAACACGTTCAACATGTTCAACATGTTCAACATGTTCAACACGTTCAACATGTTGTTGTTCAACATGTTGTTCAACATGTTCAACAAGTTGTTGTTCAACAAGTTGTATGTAAAGCTATGTTTAAAGACTTTCTCATCATTTGGATAGTGTAGGTTAAACCGAAAGGATGTATAAATCCAACATTTGTTCGAAATCTTACAATTCGCCACAAAGTCTTAAAAGGCACTTAAAGGTTGCTCACACTTCAGAAGTGGATGAAGAATCGGATATGGAAATCCCTGTAAAACTACCTTTCACGGAAACTTTAGATGAGTCTTCTATGGAAAGTCAAAGCGTCAACATAGCTGAAAAGAATGCACAGGCTTGTACAGAATGTGGTGCATTATACAACAGCGAAGAAGCTTTGCTCAAACATATGGAGACGTGTGGTAAGGATGCTGATGAAAGGAGTTCTGAAAGTGAGTCAGAAACAGGCTCTGAAAGTGAGTTAGAAATAGACTCTGTTTGGCATGATATGGTTCAAGAAATCTACGACGACTATGATGACAAATTTCAAGAAAAGGTTTTAGAATATGAAGAACAAGGACTTGAAGATGCGCGTGAAATAGCAAGTTATGACCTCCGGCCCATTTATAAGCATGGACTAAAACAACTGTTTATGAGACTGTTCAACTAAACACATTCTTACGTCATTCACATGGCTTTACGTCATACACACACTCTTACTTCATTCACTTGCTCTCACGTCAGTCACAAGGCTTTATGTCATGCACACACTCTTACGTCATTCACATGGCTTTACGTGAAACACACACTCTTACTTCATTCACTTGCTCTCACGTCATTCACAAGGCTTTATGTCATACACACACTCTTACGTCATTCACATGCTTCACGTCATTCACATAGTTTTACGTCATGCACACACTCTTACGTCATTCACATGCTCTCACGTCATTCATGTGGCTTTACGTCATGCACACATTCTTACGTCATTCACAAGCTCTCACGTCATTCATATGGCTTTACGTCATGCACACACTCTTACGTCATTCACATGCTTCACGTCATTCACATATTTTTACTTCATGCACACACTCTTACGTCATTCACATGCTTCACGTCATTCACAAGGCTTTACGTCATGCACATACTCTTATGTCATTCACATGGCTTTACGCCATGCACACACTCTAACGTCATTTTCATGCTCTCGCGTCATTCACATTGCTTTACGTCATGCACACACTCTTACGTCATTCACATGCTCTCATGTCATTCACATACTTTACGTCATGCACACACTCTCACGTCATTCACACAGCTTTACGTCATGCACACACTCTTACGTCATTCACATGCTTTCGCGTTCATTCACATAGCTTTACGTCATGCACACACTCTTACGTCATGCACACACTCTTACGTCATTCAATGCTCTCGCGTCATTCACATGGCTTTCTGTCATGCACACAGTCTTACGTCATTCACATGCTGTTGCGTCATTCACATGGGTTTTTTCATGCACACACTCTTACGTCATTCTCATGCTGTTGCGCCATTCACATGGCTTTACGTCATGCACACACTATTACGTCATTCATATGCTTTTGCTTTCATTTACATATCTGACTGAGCGCTCATCTCTCACAACGACATTTTATTGATCTATAAAAAAGAATAAATGCCGCATGTTGATGTTTACTTGCCTATAATCTTGACATATTTTTAAGATACGCTTCGTCCGATTAGAAGAGTTTCCGATTCAAAATTTTAAAAAATTACCCCTCCCAACGAGTGATCCTCTAATTTCTCTGCATTTAGACAGATCGTTTGCCAATCAATGATATTTATTCTAGAAAAAGTTTATAAAACAAAATTCGTGAAAAGCATAAAAAGCTCTTTCATTCCTCCTCCCCCCCCCCCCCACCACCAACGAAATTTGAAAACATTCTATGAATAGCAACATTCCAATTTTTCATAATTCTTCAGATTTTTGTTTTCGAAGATTGAAATACTGGTTTCCTGATTTTTATTTCGGAGCGTTTATGTAATTTAAAAAAAAACTTTCATATTTCACCAGAAGTTGATTACATCACCGCTTTTGATGTCTCCCCTGGGAGTTCTGCGGTCAGACCGTCTCTTCGCGGAGTTCTGCGGTCAGACCGTCTCCTCACGGAGTTCTGCGGATGGACCGTTTCTACAGAGAGTTCCCCGGCCTTGTTTTTAAAGCTGGCATCAGCACAATGAGTAGTATGATAATGGGGATTCCAGCCCAGACCCCCACTCCCTCCCTCCCTCCCTCCCTCCCTCCCTCCCTCCCTCCCTCCCTCCCTCCCTCCCTCCCTCCCTCCCTCCCTCCCTCCCTCCCTCCCTCCCTGCCTCCCTCCCTAGGCGAGCAAGATTCTATCAAGTCAGCACGCTAAGTTACACACAACAATTTGATCACATGCAAAATCAGTTTGCTACAGGACAGGTGGTAAAAATCAAGAAATGACAAAGTTCACAGCGAACAATTACACTAAAACAGGTGGGCAAAAATTAACAGAAGAAAGAGCTCACAGCGTGAGAAACAATTAAAGTAAGAGGCAAACCGTGAGACTTTCTCACAGGGAGAGAGAGAAGCAGCAGACCCAGAGTAAGTCGACCCCCGCCCCACCATTTTGGGTTGACCCCGCCACCCCCAACCCCCGGGGGTCGAATTTGCGATTTTTGCATATTTATCCGTTTCAGACAATTCTTAACATTTTTGGTTTTTTGGGTCGACCCCAACCACACCCCCCCCTCCCCGCGGGGGTCGAATTTGCGATTTTTGCATATTTATCCGTTTCAGGCAATTCTAAACATTTTTGTTTTTTTGTGTCGACCTCCCCCCCACCCCCCTCCCCCGGGGTCGAATTTGCGATTTTTGCATATTTATCTGTTTCAGACAATTCTGCACATTTTTGTTTTTTTTTTGGGTCGACCTCCCCCTCCACCCCCACCCCCCGGGGTCGAATTTGCGATTTTTGCATATTTATCCGTTTCAGACAATTCTAAACATTTTTGGTTTTTTGGGTGGACCTCCCCCCCCCCCCTCCGGGGGTCGAAGTTGTGATTTTTGCATATTTATCCGTTTCAAACAATTCTACACATTGTTGGTTTTTGTTCACTTTTGTGACTCTGTAACATTATGTGACAATATGTGACTGTGACATCATGTGACTCTGTGACATTATGTGACTCTATGACTTTTTTTGTTTTTTTTGCATAGTAACTACATTTCTATGTCTATTTTCACTGATAATATTTAATTAGTCATATTTCAATGGTTCCATTACAAAAACCACACACACACACACACACAGCATAGGAATAAGTATATGAAAGGTCTCAGAGTGTGGGGAGGAAACCGATCGATAAATTTCAGAGTGCACTCCTTCAGAGCGTGAAACGATCAATAAATTTGAGAAGGAATGGGATTTTCCCTACGTTAAGCCCAATGTTATGTTTTATGTTATAGTAGTTGGAAAATGACACTTCCAAAGCACATTTAACAAATGTAGTTTTTGGAAAACATATAATGTATAAAATAAGTTTGAACATTTTACCGTGGTGTAGTAGGGTAAAAATCAGAGTTCTAAACCAAATTTAACAAAGTTAGTTTTTGACAAGCCCCATTCGAAACACGTGTTTGAATTATTTATTTTTTAGAACATATTACGTCATGGTATTGTTCAATAATTTTTTTTTAACAAGTTCAACAATTGTTCAACAAATTGTTCATCAAGTTGTTCAACATTTTAAACATGTTCAACACGTTCAACACGTTCAACATGTTCAACACGTTCAACATGTTGTTGTTCAACATGTTGTTCAACATGTTCAACAAGTTGTTGTTCAACAAGTTGTATGTAAAGCTATGTTTAAAGACTTTCTCATCATTTGGATAGTGTAGGTTAAACCGAAAGGATGTATAAATCCAACATTTGTTCGAAATCTTACAATTCGCCACAAGGTCTTAAAAGGCACTTAAAGGTTGCTCACACTTCAGAAGTGGATGAAGAATCGGATATGGAAATCCCTGTAAAACTACCTTTCACGGAAACTTTAGATGAGTCTTCTATGGAAAGTCAAAGCGTCAACATAGCTGAAAAGAATGCACATGCTTGTACAGAATGTGGTGCATTATACAACAGCGAAGAAGCTTTGCTCAAACATATGGAGACGTGTGGTAAGGATGCTGATGACAGGAGTTCTGAAAGTGAGTCAGAAACAGACTCTGAAAGTGAGTTAGAAATAGACTCTGTTTGGCATGATATTGTTCAAGAAGTCTACGACGACTATGATGACAAATTTCAAGAAAAGGTTTTAGAATATGAAGAACAAGGACTTGAAGATGCGCGTGAAATAGCAAGTTATGACCTCCGGCCCATTTATAAGCATGGACTAAAACAACTGTTTATGAGACTGTTTAACTATACAAAGCCAACATTATCAAAAGATTTTAGAGGACTTTAATTACTTTGTTGATGAAAAACATTATATGTATTCAAAAGCACTAAAGGCGGCTATAAGGAAAAACAATACATTCTTTGAAGAGCTACTAGATATGGAGGAGGAGGAGGAGGAGGAGGATGGTAGCAGTGACGAAGAAAGTGGCATGGACAGTGAGGTGCAACAGAGTGAAACAGATGCAGAAGAATAGTCTTATTTGACTAAACTTTATAATAAAGACTTTGTAAATGTTGTAATAGTTTATTAATTTTGTATAATTATCTATTATATTCAAGTATTGTATCATAATGTATTTTATTCAAGTATTTTATTATTACGTATTATATCCAAGTATTGTATGAGAAAAATAAATAAGTTGAAAAGCATCATAGGCGTTTCTTTTATTAAATATTACAAATATTTACAATTATGATAAAAACAAAACTATTTCAAATACATATTATGCTAATACATGTACCTACTCATAAGAACTTAAATTGATAAGTTTACAAATGTTATAAAATCTAACTTTACATCAACATAGATAATGTTAATTCATTTCATAGTCATACTGTTAAAATTGTATACAGTCGCATATGACTTTCTACTCAACCATCTTCTGACAGTCACTACATTTATACACATCCATTTTCTGAAGCATGAGATCCACTGACGTCATTTGCTGCTTCAGCATTTGCCAGTCTTTCAATGACAACAAAATTCCCTTCTTGGTAGGATATAACCTCCCAGATGCATGATTCGTAATATATTTACGAATGTTAACCATCACTTTCTGTTGATATTTCACCAATTTAATATATGTTTCTCCATTAATGGGTATCATAACCAGTGAATCGTCTACACGCATCTCCTTCATGGTGGTATCAGCTTTACGCTCCGGTTCTCGCTTCATATTAGGCTCTGTCTTAATTTTTCGCATTTTACACGGCGCCGTCTTAGCTGTTAACTCGTCTCGTTTTATCTTTATATAATGTGGTCGCTTTTGACGCTGCTGATCTGACTTCACCTTGGAATCTACCATGGGCATTGCCTTAGACTTTGCTGTAGGTACTGTTTCAGGCTTTGCTATAAAATTTTCTGCAGGCATTGCCATAGATGGTAGTTGTTGTTCACTCACTGCAGACATGTTCACTCTTCAGTATCTTGATACAGAATGTACGTTATGTCTGAGGACAGATGCCTTTTATGCTCTATAGTGAGTTGTCTTAATATGTTGAACAACAACTTGTTGAACATGTTGAACAACTTGTTGAACAACAACTTGCTGAACATGTTGAACATGTGACGGAAAAAAAGGAAGGAATAAACAGCCAGAATTCTTTGCAAAGCATACCAATTTGCAAACTATGTTTGCAAGTGGGAATGATTAGCTCAAACATCAGTTGTTAAGTGATAGAAATCACGGGCAAATAATGGAAGAATAGATATCTGGGGCTGTATGCGCACAAGTTAACTAGATTTAACTGATCTCCACTGGATGACTAGGCACCTGTGGCCGTATTCACAAAAGTTCACTGCACAGTTAACTGATTCCGTTCAATGCTCCATCTATCTACCTTTCACACATATAGGAATGATAGACAGTAATTCATGCGTTTAATCCTCAAGATTATAAAGTGTGATTGAGAAATATCAGAAGTCTGTTTATATGGGCAAGCTGTTTGTTTATATGGGGAAGATGTTTGTTTATAAACGTAAGCTGTTTGTTGATAGACGTGAGTTATTTGTTTAAAAAGGCAAGATATTTGCTTATAAAGGTAAGCTGTTTGTTTATAGACATAAGCTGTTTGTTTATAAACGTATAAATCTTAACTACTTTATTTCAACAATGTCTTATATGTTTAAGGAAATATTTCCATACATATGTTTTTATCTGGAAGATGACTTGTTAGTAGTTTGTCAATGATTCTTTCTATTAGAACCACATTTATATTTTTACAGTAGAAAATGTTCCGATGGTTGTGATTCGCTCAGTGCGATTCAGTCACACACTATTGTGTTCATAATCTGCCTCTTCAAATTACTAACTATTTTTAGGGAAACGGGATTTATTTTTATCCTTAAATTAAAGACAATCATATTTGTGTACCACTAATAGCTATGTTTTCCCCAGTACTGAAACATATAAGTATGTAAATACTGAAGAATCTAAAAATGAGTTCTGATTGGGCTGGGTCCTGAAATATTCTTATTTCATGAGTGTAATAGCGTACGTGTGATCATTATGTTTGCTCATGTGTGCATTATGTTTGCTCATGTGATCATTATGTTTGCTCATGTAATCATTATGTTTGCTCATGTGATCATTATGTTTGCTCATGTGATCATAATACATGCTCATGTGATCATTATGTTTGCTCACGTGATCATTATTTTTTCTCATGTGATCGTAATGTTTGCTCATGTGATCATTATGTTTGCTCATGTGATCACTATGTTTGCTCATGTGATCATTATATTTGCTGATGTTATAACTATATTTGCTCATGTGATCATTATGTTTGCTCATGTGATCATTATGTTTGCTCATGTGATCATTATGTTTGCTCATGTGATCATTATGTTCGCTCACGTGATCATTATGTTTACTTATAACGATAAGCCCCACAGTCACGTACATACTGATTACCGTATGACATTTTAAAACTGTCTCCTAAACGCAGTTTGAAATAAAACACTATTTTTTAAGCAAGCGCGTAGTTCGCTTCCGGAAGAATACCATTTTGTGAGGAAATACGGAGTACTGAATGAAAATTATCCCCCTTTTCTACTGGAATTGTCACTCCTTGTCTCAAAACTGACACCTTGCTCCGTCTCTGGACGCGCATGGTAAAGCATAAAACACCAAGCCCTGCCCCCACCTCTCCCCCCCCCCCCTCCCGGGATGACAGTGGTGTAAGCATAGACACTTAGGCAACAGGGCGTGTTGTGACGGGTCAATTCGGTCATGTGACCTGCTGTGAC
>OX457025.1:6729608-6821694 GCA_949752745.1 Protula sp. h YS-2021
TCCCTCCCTCCCTCCCTCCCTCCCTCCCTCCCTCCCTCCCTCCCTCCCTCCCTCCCTCCCTCCCCTCCCTCCTCCTCCCTCCCTCCCTCCCTCCCTCCCTCCCTCCCTCCCTCCCTCCCCTCCTCCCTCCCTCCCTCCACCAACGTTGCATAGACGTCCGCAACGTTATAGGTCCAAAGGGTGGAAAATATACTCAAATCTCTAACAGTTTTCAAAATAATGGTAAACTTGCTGTTTTTAACCTTGACTTTAACCCAGGAGGTCAAGGTCACCGAGGAACCTCTAAAGTTCCAATTGGTCTAAAATAAAGTCAAATTCGCCCTATTTCTAACCGTTTTCAAGATAATGGTCAACTTCATGTTTTGACATTGAACATGACCGAGGAGGTCAAAATCACCGAAGTACCTGTTACATAAGTTTTTTAGGTCCAAGGGGCCGAAAAGTAGCTCAAATGCTCTATTTGTAACTGTTTTAGAGATAATGGTCAATCTCCGAGTTTTGACACTGACCATTACTGAAGAGGTGAAAGCCATATGGTCTTTTAGGTCCAAGGGGTCGAAAACAAGCTCAAAATTTCTCTAGTGCAGGATTTTTCGAGAAAGTGGCCAAATTGTAGCTTATGACATTGACAATAATCGAAGAGGTCAAGATCATCGAGTTACCTCTTACACAGTTTCTTTTAGGTCTAGAGTATCGAAAATAAGTTCAAAATCGCACTCTCTGTAACTGTTTTCCATACCATGGCCACCATACCATGGCCAAATTCCGGTTTTTACATAGACCATGACCAAAGAGGTCAAGGTCACCGAGGTACCTCAGGTACCTCTTACGTAACATCTTTGGTCCAAAGAGTAAAAAATAAGCTCAAAAGGGCTCAACCTCTAATAATTTTCGAGGTTATGGCAAGCTTCAGGTTTTCGACATTGACCATGACCAAAGAGGTCAAGGTCACCGACGAATGTCTTTAAGGTCTGAATTGTCGAAAGTAAGCTCAAATTCGCTCTGTCTCGAAACGTTTTTGAGGAAATGATCGATTTCATGATTTGACATTGAACATGACACCGAGCAGGTCAAGTTCACTGATGTATCTATTACGTGTCATCTTTTTTCGTTCCAAAGGTCGAAAATAAGCTCAAAATCGCTCTATTTCTAACCATTTTCGAGATAACGGGTCAATTTCCAGTTTTTGACATTGACCATTACTGAAGAGGGTGAAAGGCACTGAAGTTCCTCTTGGATATGGTCTTTTACGCCCATAGGATAGAAAATAAGCTCAAAATGTTTAATATTCTAATATTTTTTTTCAGCTAATGACCAACTTCCATGACCGAAGAGATCAAGAGCACCTATGTACCTCTTACACTGTTTCTTTTAGGACCAAAGGGTCGAAAATTAGCTCATAATCACTCTATCTCTAACCGTTTTTTTGAGATAATGGTCACCTTATGTTTTGAAACTGAACAAGGTCTACGAGGTAAAAGTCACTGAAGTGTCTCTTAAGCAACGTCTTTTAGGCTAAAAAAAGCTCAAATCGCTCTATCTCTGATCGTTTCGGAGATACTTTTCAACTTCTGGTTTTGACGTTGACGATGACTGAGGAGGTCAAGGTCACAGAGGTACTTCTTATATAGCGTCTTTTAGGCCCAAAGGGTCGAAAATAAGCTCAAAACAGATCAATCTGTAACCGTTTTCGAGATCATGGCCAACTTCCGGCTTTTACATAGACCATGACCTAGAAAAAAGGTCAAGGTCACCGAGTTGCCTCTTACGTAACTTCTTTTACTCCCAAAGGGTGGCAAATAAACTAAGAAACGCTCTGTCAATTTTTTTTAGATAACAGTCAACTTCATGTTTTGGAACTGACCACGACCCAGATGGTCAAGGTCACCGAGGTACCTCTTAAATATCGTCTTCTAGGCCCAAAGGTTCGAAAATAAGCTAAAAATGTTCTCCAAGGTTAAAGTAAAAAATTGCGGATTTTACGACATCTCATCGTAATCTATCTGTGAGCCAAATTTCATCTTCCTACGTCAAAATAGCCTTTACCCCAAAAATATTTTTAAAAGCTGCACTCAATAGCACACACTTGCTATAATCGCTCTTGTTGCATACAGTTTGGCAATCAATTACTTAACTGCCAAATCGAAGCGTTTGCCTGCCTTGTGATGGCAAAATTTCAATGTCCATTTTCACATGTAAAATGTTAATAAATTTCTAAAAATAGAGCTGGGTCAAGTAGACGTTATATTGGTACATTATAGCTCTGGCATATTTCGTCATCCTGGCCCTAGTCGTTCGCGTGACGGGGTTTTGGTGAAAAAAGGAATCGTAAGGAAACACTATACGGAATCGTGCGAATTCAATACACTAGGGAATTGGAAATCCCCAAGTGTAATAATAATTATGATAATAATAGGAATGAGTCGTATTATTAAATAACAAAAAGCCAGTGGAGGAACAGCTATCCAGACTTTAAGCCACACTGTTATTTCTACTTCTTGATAAAGCAGTCACTTAGATACATAAGTATTGGAAATCTATATTATTTTTTGTTGCATCTTGAAATCTTTGTTCTCTATTATATAACATAGTGTTGGACATTTTGGCACCGTAATTGCGTCTGCCTGGTGCTATTTGTATTTTATGTATTGTTCAATCGTCAGAAGGAGTGAAAAATACACAGTTCAGACAATGTTAGCAGCATACAATATAGTCTTTTTTTCGCCAAATTCTGTGCTAGAGACAAGGTGAAGTAAAATGGCTGGACGGAAGCAACTTAAGATTCGAGTTTTAAACTAAACAAAATGACCTTAATAAATATTAGATATACTACGGAAATTGTAGATGCATATCTGAATAAACTGATATATAAAGAATTATTATAACATGTAAATGAAAAAGTGAATCCAACACTTAAATTTTAAAATCGAAAAAGAGCATAAACTATTTCATTGGGTGATATTTTAAAAGTGTGATTCTATTCAAAGGTTGATAAGCGATAAGCGTCATTTACTTAAAGCCTTGTAAGAAAATTCTAGATATTTTCAAAATCTGTGCAGTAACAAAATGCGTATCTGTATAACGCTATTTTCTATACCGCCTTGAAAATTGTGATCAATCGGTCTGAAAAATGAAAAAGAATGTTGATTCTTAGAAATTTGATTCTTAGAAATGTTGATACCAAAATAATACCTGTGGTGTCACTGCTTTTGCAATAGTTACTATAACAGTTATTTGAGTGAGTATTGACATATGTATCGAAACATCAAAGAATCTGGTAACAGCGCCCTTTGTTTGGTATTTCCATTCATGGCAGCGCATCCTTTACCAATGTCAGAATAATATGGCAGTGAGATATAGAAAAAGTTGGTGTAAGGCACTTGTGCCTCGGGAGTTACCCACACGAAGGAGCCAGCTTTGCCCTCGGACAGCCCGATCCAATACATAGCTGTTAAAAGTAATAACTTAGTTGTATCAAAATGATAAAATTGCGACAGTTTTTGCAGGTGATATGGTATTTTGTGCAGAAAATTAATTGATTGATAGATCACAAAGTAAAGCTGCAAGCGTACTTGATGATCTTCAACAGTGGTTTAATTTAATTCTTCGTTTGAATTACCGAATTGTGAAAGATCAAAGTAATTTCTGTGCCAAGCAATTGCTCTTTTGATACAAAACACAACGAATGAAGGGTTATGAAGAAAGTATATATAAAAATAATATCAAAAATATATAAAAAAGTAGAAAGGCAAACATTGTTTTATCTGCACAGTTTCTAACAGTAATATATGAGTGTTGATATATATATATATATATATATATATATATGTATATATATATATATATCAAGCACTTAGGGAGACCATTTGGAAAAAATAATATATGTTTTTAGCTTGTTATTGAGTGGTAACACACAAATTTAATTTTTAAACAGAATATATTATATTCACTATGTTATAGAATCATTGGTTTTTTGTTTACTATGTAGTTTGAAGACGTTTAAACAAGCTAAGAATTAAGGAGACTTAGTTTTGGTCTCTTAACTTTTTGGTCTCCCAAATACTGTGGTTTTTAGCAAAAATGGTCCCCGTATTGCTGGAATTACACTATATATATATATACTTCGTGCATTTCTGCCTAACACAGTCTGCACTGTTAAGGGCCTAGAACATGTAAAACAAAGTTAGGTTTGTATGTCAGGTTAACGACTTTTCACAGCATCTGTAGAGTAATACATGTATTGCCAATTTAAATCATGAAGAGGTCTTTTCGACAAATTGACACTTTCACTGCTCTGAATGTGATATGACTTGAGATACATATTGGAAAGACAAAGGCGACAAGCAAAAACGGCTGCCTATATTATTAGCAAAAGATTTCATACGATAAAGAAAGCAAATTTAACCCACCGTTCGTAATAGTAGAGAATAAAGCAATAGCTATTCATATCATTAATACAAAAATAAAGGTGACTAAAGCAAAACAGCTAAAACCTTTAATTTAAAAATACTTTTTAAAGATTTTTTTCTTATTTAAGAAATAATAAATAAATGACATTCATTTAAAAGTAATAACAATTTTTTTCTTATGTAACTTTCATTGCTCGTTGCAATTCTTGCACTTGGGCTAAATATTTAGCTGTTGCTTTTAAAAATATCAAGGAATAAATAGTTAAAAAGGTAAAACGTATCACAGAGCTCAAAGCTAAAATAACAGAATACTGCCTCTGAAAAGCCACTGGGTTTCTTTTAAACACACAAAAAGACAATGGTACCTTTACAGTGATCTCCGGCAATGTTTCTGCTTTTATTACAATGGCAAGTATTAGCTATTGCTCCCGTCAACACATTCTTCGCCATTGTTACATGTGTCGGTCTTACATTTATCACTGTTATCTGTATTCAGAGTAACTGCTTCTTGAACGCAAGAACATTAAATACTTTAAGGAAATATCCATGCACTCACACACAAAAAGTACACATTTACAACAAACGTAAACCCTTCGTGTGTAGGAATACCATTCCTCTGAATATGAAACCAAGACGCACCAACTTATAGATAACTGAAATAACACCATTTAAAGCAATACGCACGCTGAACAAGGAAGAGAGGCGCGGGTTCCGTTGAAGTGGTACCGTTTTCAAGCTTTTCCACGGTGGCTGCGCCTCCAGTAACTGCTTGTGGACTTGTTTTTGCAACTTCAAATAAAACGCCGAAATTTTCCTTTCTTTTAACTGATACAATATCTGCAGCAGCTACAAGCAAGACAACATATATATTGCGTATTTTTTAAAGATAAACAAAAAAAAGGGGGAAGACCTTCAAGCATTTCTACCATATTCTCACGTGAGGAAACGCGTTACATATGCCACTACCTCCAAAATATTTTCTTTTTTTGTTTTATTCTGTTACAAATGAGTTCTCGAACATAAAAAATAGACTTTTTGTAATTTCGGAGATACCTAGATCCTAATTTGTGTTTTAAAGTGCAATGGGCATGAAATAAATGAAACAGGCTTGCAAGGCATTATTTAGGTGTATTTAGAGGTTGAACTTCAAATTTGATAAAGAAGAACTTATGAGAAATAAGTTCCCACGTACATGCTCCACAGTATTGGTTAAGTTTGCACTAACTTTAAAGCTGCTTGTCTTCACCATGACTGCACATGAAATGATGACTTTGGTCCTCCTCCCTACTCCTTTTATACCATATATCTGCTGAATCAGCTCCCTAATAGTTCTTCAAACATGTTACGAAGTTCTGAATTCACTTCAACTTGAATCGAACAAGTTCTGATACATTCGTCATCAATGGAACATCATCATCATAATGTAAAGTGATTCTAGCATCTACAACTAGCATGAGCTCAGCTGCCCAAATTGTATTCGTGTTAGTAAATGCTGAATCAATGTCGTAAGTTAATGGTAACTACAGTTCTTTACATTGGCGCAGAAACGAGTGCATGAAACGATTTCTTGGAATTGCCTTTCCAACAACTTCCCAGTGTTTATACAAATTCTTCACTTGCAAAATCCAGCCCGATTCAAAAGCAGGAAGCTTTGAAAACACAGTCAGCATAATTCGCTTTGAAGACATCATCCATAGCCTCTGCACATCTGTGAAGAAGTAATGTTAACATTGTTAATGGTTAGCTAAAAGCTGTGTTTCTTTCTCGTTCATGCATTTATACCGCCAACATGTTGAACAATACCATGGCGTAATATGTTCTTCCAAAAATAATTCGAACACATGTTTGAATGGGGGTCGCCATTCGAACACCAGTCTTTGAATGGGGGGTGTGCTCCAACGAAAATGCTTACAGCCACCTGTGCAAATAGTCCTCTATAATCACTGTAAACTAGACATGAAACTGAATCAAATGGTGAAATTTTCATTCAAATCGCTCAACCATAACGATAGTTATCTCACTTTTTCACTTTTTTAAAAAGATTCAATTATGCTTATAACCACCTATGTAAATAGTCTATTACCACTTACCGACATGGCTGTCATTGTTGTTGCATCAATCGTTAATATGAGTGGGGAGGTCTCGGTCATCCTTATATACCACTTAGACTTCGTTAAAAATGATGTGTAACTCCCCAAATACCACTTTTTTGTTGATTTGGCTGTATTTCGCTCTCCTAGGAGGGGGTCGGGGGTCGGCACATAGCATGTCCTAGGGAGGGGGAAGGTCCTCACTTTATCACCATGGCTACGTCGCGTATTATGATGTCATAATGGATTCCACACATAATATGTTATAGGGTTAGGGTTAGGCCGCCTAGGGGGGGGGGGGGGGGTCCTCACTTTATCACCATGGTTACGCCGCCTATTATGACGTCATAATGTCGCAGGGAAAATGTCACCGATATCTGACATCGTGGTTTAAAATAATCTAGATACTTGGATCTTTTATGGAATAAAATGGCATAAACAACCCACTGCAGGTCGCATTGTCAAATTGGTCGCAGGTTCAGGAGTGAACTTAAGTCACTTAGATTTTTCGAGGATTTTTTGATGCTGCTAAGATCACACACACAAACACACACACAAACATACACACAAACACACATACGTAACTGGCAAAAATTCTTCCCCTTACCCCGCGTTGAGTGGAGCCCAACGACTGTAGTCGTCTGGGCTAAAAAGCAGGTGCATATTTTATAAATTAATAGAAACATAACAATTTTTACTTTGATATAAATGTATGATCAAAAGGTTGGGTTCTACCAGTTCCACTTGAATTATCAAAAAAAATACAATTCAGTTAACTGATTTCGAAGTAATGCATTTTTAGTGCTCTGGATTTTACTGGTGTCTTTCGCTATTGCTTTCTGTCACTTGATATACTTCCATCTTCCGTCAAGATTGAAAGTATGAATTTTTAATATGAAAATTAATATATGTTTTAAAAGATTGGACTAAACTTAGGACATAAAGAGCACCGGCTGTGTAAATGTTGGAAATGAATGTACTTGTTTTGAGTTCCTGTTCATTAGCCCAGCTTACGTTACACTTAAGCTGGGGTATTCCTATCGGTTTGCGGGTGGCGTCCGTTAGTTAGTTAGTTAGTTAGTTCGCTGTAAACTTTGTTTCAAAATGCATCTCCTCCTATAATTTTAATCCGATGTCATTTAGTTTTGGTGTGAGGCATCCCTAAGGGGTCGTGCATACGGCTTGTGCTTTTCTAGTTGATCGGGTGATTTTTGAATTTTTGGGGAATTTTTAAAGAAAAAAATTAAAAATGTATCTCCTCCTACATTTTTGACCCGATGCCATTTATTTTTGGTATGAGGCACTCCTAAAGGGTCGTGCATATGGCTTGTGCTTTTTTAGTCGATCGGACAATTTTTTTATTTTTGGGGATTTTTTTAAGCAAAAATTTTGAAAAAAAATGCATCTACTCCTACAATTTTGATTCGATGTCATTTATTTTTTGTGTGAGGATTTCCTAAGCGGTCGTGCATACGGCTTGTGCTTTTTTAGTCGATTGGGTGATTTTTGAATTTTTGGCGAATTTTTAAAAAAAATTTAAAATGTATCTCCTCTTACATTTTTGACCCGATGTCATTTTTTTTTGGCATGAGGCACCCCTAAAGGGTCGTGCATACGGCTTGTGCTTTTTTAGTTTGTATTTTTGGGTAATTTTTGAATTAAAAATTTCGAAAATAATTCAAAATGCATCTACCCATGTAATTTTGATTCGATGTCATTTATTTTTGGTGTGAGTGGATACGGCTTGTGCTTTTTAGTCGATCGGGCAATTTTTGTATTTTTAGGGAGTTTTTGAAGAAAAAAAACTTCAAAATGCTTTCCCCCTACAGTTTTTTTTATTTGGTTTGAGGCAACCCTAAGGGGTTGAGAATACGACTTGCGCTTTTTTGTCGATCCGACAATTTCTGTATTTTTTGGGAATTTTTGAAGAAAAACTTTCCTCCTACAGTTTTTATCCGATTTCATTTATTTTTTTTTTTTGCTATGAGGCATCCTTAGGTAGGTTTCGCATCCGGCTTATGCTATTTAACTCGACTTGGGAATCTTTGATTTCGGGGGATATTTTTGATGAAAATACCTCAAAATGCATTTTCTCCTGCAGTTTTGATCAAACATCATTTATTTTGCGGCTGAGGCATGCTTAGGGTGTCGTGAATATGGCCTGTCTTTTTCAGTCGATGAGAGAATTTTTGAAGAAAAAATTCAAAATGCATTTCCTCCTACAGTTTTTATCAGATTTCATTTATATTCGATATGAGCCGTCTCTAGGGGGTCATGCATACGGCTTGTGCTTTTTGAGTGAATTGGAAAACAACTGCACATCGACGCAAGTTAAATAGACATTCGCAGTAGTCCAAATTAAGTACTCCGCATCGATGCAAGTTAAATAAACATGCGCATTGGTCCGAAATGTGAACTGCGCATCGACGGAAGATAAATAAAGATGCGAACTGGTCCAATATAAGCACCGCGCATCAACGCAGGTTAAATAAACATGCGCACTGGTCCGAAAAAAAGAACTACGCTTCGACGTAAGTTGAATAGACATGTGCAATGGTCTGAAATTCGAACCGCGCATCAACGCAAGTTAAATAAACATGCGCAGTGGTTCGAAATGCGAACTACGCTCCAACGCAAGTTAAATAAACATTTGCAGTGGTCCAAAATAAGCACTGCGCATCAACACAAGTTAAATAAACATGCGCACTGGTCCGAAATTCGAACCGCGCAATAACGCAAGTTGAATAAACATGCGTAATGATCCGAAATTCGAACTGCTCACCAACGCAAGTTAAATAAACATAGGCACACGTCCAAAATAAGCACCGTGCATCAACGCAAGTTAAATAAACATGCAAACTGGTCCGAAAGGTTTCCATAGGTTGCCGCCTATCAAGGCAACCTATGGAAACTTGTGCACTTGTCCAAAATAAGTACCGCTCATCAACGCAAGTACAATAAACATGCGTATTGGTCTGGAATAAGAATCGCGCATCGACGCAAGGTAAATAAACATGCGCACTGATCCGAAATAAGAACCGCACATCAACACAAGGTAAATAAACATGCGCACTGATCCGAAATAAGAACCGCCCATCAACAGAACGTAAATAAAGATGCGCATTGAACCGAAATAAGAACCGCACATCAACACAAGGTAAATAAACGTGCGCACTGATCCGAAATACGAACCGCACATTCACAAAAGGTAAAAAAAAAACATGGGCGCTCGTCAGAAATGCGAACCGCACATCAACGCAAGTTAAATAAACATGTGCACTGTTCCAAAATGGGAGCCGCACATCTACGCAAAATTAAATAAACATGCGCACTTGTCTGAATAAGAACCGCGCATCAAGGCAAGTTACATAAATATGCGCACTGGTCCGAAATGCGAGCGTTGTTTGAAGGTATCTATGGCAGACTATCCAGTCTACCAGAGATACAAAAAATCTGTTTCCCATTTTTCTGGGAAAGAAATCTTTGTATGCATTTATCGGTCTATGTTCTGGTCCGGTGCTAAATTAATTATTGGACTAGCTCTTTGCCGTCTCATCTTTTGAAGCCCAATTTTTCAGGAAAATTCCCTTACTCATGCACGCTGGAATTGGGTCTTATTGCTTTTCGTAAGCTGGGACTTTGTCCTTGGACAAACTTGTTTCTATAGCCGCTGATGGTTTAATCCTCATCTCCGCATCCCTCAACCCCGCACCCCTCACCCCACACCTCTCACCCCGCACCCCTCACCTCGCACCCTCATCCCGCACCCTCACCTCGCACCCCGCACACCTCACTTCTCACCCTGCATCCCTCACCCCCGCACCCCTCACCCCGCAACCCTCACCCGCACCTATCATCCTGCACCCCTCAACCCACACCCCTCACCTCTTACCCCTCATCCCGCACCCCGCACCCCTCACTCCTCACCCCGCACCCCTCACCCTGCACACCTCACCCCTCAACTCTCATCCCGCACTCTCATCCTTCACCCCACAACCCACACCCTCACTCCTCACCCCGAAACTCTCACCCTGCACTCCTCACCCCGCACCTCTCACCCCGCACCCCTCACCCCGCAGCCCTCACCTCACACCCCACATCCCGCACCCAGGCCTCGCACCCCGCATCCCCTCACTCCTCATCCCGCACCCATCACCCTGTACCCCTCTACCCTCACTCCTCACCCCGCACCCCTCACCCTGCACCCCTCACCCCTCACTTCTCACCCCGCATCCCTCACCCTCGCACCCCTCACCCCGCACCCCGCACCCCTCACCTCGCACCCTGCACCCTCAAACCACACCCCTCACCTCGCACCCCACACCCCTCACCCTGCACATCTCACCCCTCACCTCTCATCCCGCACTCTCACCCTTCACCCCACACCCCTCACTCCTCACCCCGAAGCTCTCACCCTGCACTCCTCACCCCGCACCTCTCACCCTGCACCCCTCACCCCTCACCCCGCACCCCTCACCTCACACCCCTCATCCCGCACAAAGGCCTCGCACCCCTCACCCCTCACCCCTCATCCCGCACCCAGGCCTCGCAATCCTTACTCCTCATCCCGCACCCCTCACCCTGCACCCCTCTACCCTCACTCCTCACCCCGCACCCCTAACCATGCACCTCTCACCCCTCACCTCGCACCCGTAATCCCGCACCCTCACCTCGCACCCCGCACCCCTCACTCCTCACCCCGCACCTCGCACCCCGCACCATTTACTTCTCACCCCGCATCCCTCACTCCCGCACCCCTCATCCCGCACCCCTCACCCTGCACCCCTCTACCCTCACTCCTCACCCCGCACCCTCAACCTTCACCCCTCACCTCCTTTCCTCGCCCGCTGCATATAGATCTTACCGGGTTAAATTCTGCATCCACGAATCGTTCCACATGACACATCTGCCGAATAATTATGATTATCTCTATGGATGCGTGCCCAGTAAACATTTTCAGGTGAATAAAACTGCGATTTCAGGTTGCGACGTCGACCCGAGCAAACCACAATATTTGGTTGTGACTGGTCGCACTAATCAACATCTAACAAGCTTATTTGATACAGCCTTGAATAGACGATGGGAAAGCAACGTTGTTTAGGCGTTGCTTTCTCCTACGCCAAAGTAATGTCTTTGAAACATAATTAAATCCGAAAATTGGCGTTGGATATACGTAAAAAATCAACGTTGTATTGACAACGGACTCGCTAGCAGAAAGCTCCTTTTATTATCGCTCACCGCAACTGGTATCCATGACAGTTGACTTTGAAAATAGACCAAAAAACGAGGGCGTAGAAAAAGGAAAATTAGAAGATTGTAACCGTAGAGTAGGAAAAAGAACCAATATCAGGCTGCAGCCCCAGCACTCCGCTACCCTCCAGCCCTTCCGTCCATCCACCAAGTGTACCACTGCGCGTTGTTAGTTGTGAAATTGTTCTTCGGCACATTCATACAGAGGGGTGGGTGGGGGGGGGATTGGGAGTCACGGTGGGGCACTCATGTACAAATCGATTACCATGCGCGTCCATGACTTTTTGAAACGACTCCAAACACAATTTGAAAGATGCCTCTCCCCCCACCCCATCACCCTATTAACCAAATGCAAAGACCTCCTTTTGTGAAATGCAGATTGCTTTTGTTAAATAATCTCCTTATTAGGCCACCATTATTTAAAGAAAATGTCACCTACAATACAATGAGGAGACTACAGCTGGCCCCACATTTATTTGCCCCTCCGCACCCTTTCTCAAAGGTATAGAACAAACATTGTAATGCATATTCCATCCCCACCACCCGTGTCGGATGCACATTGCATTGTAAACACAATAAAACACTTACAGTCAAGTGACGGTTCAAGAAATTAAAAGGTATTTTTTATGTGTTATTGGAGTTTAATCTAAGCAATGCTGCCAACTTTGATAATACGAAGTGCATATGTACTTTCTCGTGCAAATAAAAACCATGAAACATCTTCCACGTGTTTCTTTATTCCTTCACCCAATGAGGTTAAGTTAAACTAAATCAAAGGAGGTGACGTCACATTTAATTTTTGAGCTTGTTGAAGTTACTTTTCTCAGGTCCAAAGACGAGCGTGGGAGGTTTGGGAAGGATGCTATGCGTTGGCAGCATTGCTTAGGTTAAACTCTATTAACACACAAAAATGCGTTCTAATTCCTTAAAACGTGACTTTTAATGTATTTTGGGGCTAATTTAACCCAGCAATGCTGCCAACTTTGATAGACGTGAAACCGGAGGTGGGTGTCTTTGTCTTGACATGGAATAATTTTCGTCATGTCGAGCGACTTTATGCTCCGCGAGTTCTTGTCACACGAGGCGTGCATAGCCTCCTGTTGGTGTGAAGAACAAACAGATCTGGAGTAGTATATTCGTAATTACCCAACAAATCTGTCTCACACCCCCTTGCCGTTCACACCTTGTTAGTACGACTTTAGTACGGAGAGGAGTGGCGTTTCCTAACTCATTACACACTAGCCTTATTTCTTTTCTTTTCCTCGGGCTGTTAGCCCTAACGACTAGTTAAGTGGTAAAAAAAGAAACTCTCTTGAATCTATAACTCGACTGGTTTGTGGCCTCACACTACTTGCAAGCAGATCTGAGAAACGCAACATTACGCAGTAGTGGAGTTAGAATGGCTGGACGACGAACGATCGCGCAGCAAACAGTCAAACTTCTGCTGAACACAGAACACTTTAATCAAACACTCATGAGTATGCAACCACCTGTAACGTCTGGGTATATTATGAACTTAAACTGTATTTTATTACACAACGTCCCTTGTCATGACAGTGCAGGAGTGGTTAACGCTGGCAAGGCTTTTCATGACAAATCAGTTTTGTCATTACGAGATAACTGCGCTGCTGACGGCTTGGTAGCTTGGTGGCCTTTCAAGTTGTTACGATTCTTGCCACCGTTTTTGCTTGGCTTCCTTTGTAAATCAAATTAAGGAGAATTAAGCATTCATTAGCTGTCAGGCAACGATACTCTGCCCCCTACACGGAAAGCCCCAGTCTGTGTAAACCCGAGGAGGAGTCGATTGAAAAGTTTTGTAAGCAGTGCGAAATGAATGTATTTGGTGGCATCCATGAGCCCGTCCTGAGCAGTTTTTCCAATAATGCCCCTTTACAGAATGCCAATGAATTAACGACATGTCGGACCTGATGGGCTTTCACGTTGAGAGCCTGTAGTGTAGTCAGTTTAGAGCCAGACTTCTGAAAAGCCATTACGATCGTATTTTTATGTAGTTTGAGATCGTCTGTTTTCCAACGTCTTTGGATCGTCCTGCCACGTACGAGCTATAAGACGTTTGCTTAGGGTCTCTGTACTTGCTCGACGCTTCTAAATAGCATCATAGCGTGCGTACTGGGCACAGTGCTTTTTCAGCTGTGTCGTCAGGCGAACATACGTCGTTCAGCGCCTCCAGTGTGATCCTTTTTAAGGTACCTGCCCCGTTAGTGATTAAGTGAGTTTTACTGAGGAAACCAGCTCGCTGCACAAGTGTGATCGGTCTCCACCTGTCCTGGAAGTACCTTGTTTTCCAGAACGTGTATCTCGCCTCTGTGTTTGCCTTCTGCCAGTGCGAGTGGAAAGGTGCATTTCAACATGATTTTTTTAGCTGAGAGCTCATTCATACGTAGAAAAGGTCCTTTTTGCAGAAAATCCAGTACAAGTCGAATATCCAACTGAACGAGTGGCGACTGGTCTCTTCGACCTGGCGTTTCGTAGCAACTAGCCTAAAATGCTTGTCAGCCTCAGCGTCAAATCCCGAGTATTTATTTAGGAAAAATGAAATTGCCTATCGATAGCCCTCAATCGGGCTTACAGTCTGCGGTCTTCGATACACTAGGAAATCGGCTATTACCGGTGAAGTTGCTGCGATGGGATCCAGTTCGTGAGAGAGGTACATTGTGGTCGTGGAGTCAGCGTGTATTTTGTCTAGACGCGTATGAAATTTCTCTGAAAATCCAAGCGACTCTGCTACAGTGTGCCGATGCACCACGGGTGGAGTTGAAAACTTTATGATTTTAGGTAATGGTACTCCCAGTGGGGCTGTCTTAAAATCCCTGGATGGACTGGCAGCGCGAGTTGCTTGATGCGTGCGCACTGTAGCAATAGAGAAAAGCAGCGTTTTTCTGGCAGCACGGGTGCCACTAACGAGAGGCGCAGGGGTAACTGACGCCGTATCTTTTGGACTGTGTGCAGGAGGAGAGACGTTGGGGGAAAGGCACACAGGATCTCGTCCGGCCAATCCCACTGCATTACAGCCACTGCTGTCGCTTGCTCGTGTGGGCAGGGGGGGCCACGTGAAGTGGGAGTTGGGTTGTGAGGCTGTTCGCAAATAGATCCAACTGCAGGGGCCCCCATGGGGACTGTGCTTGCATCCACCGGACTGTCTGTCGAGCCAGTGTCCATTCTGTCACTAACACAGTCTCCGCCGAGAGGCTAAGTCTGCCACCACATTGAACAAGCCTCGAATCTGCCGGGGGACGATGTGGAAGTGATGTTGCTAGGCAAACAGTAGTATGTCCCTGGTCAGTGACATCAGTTCGCGGCAGCGTGTACCTCCTTGGTGTTTCAGATATGCAACAGTTATCGTGTTGTGGATCAGAAATAGCACAGTCTGTTTGTGTAGTTGTCGATGTATCAGTGAGCAAACATGCTTGACAGTTCACATCTCTGACGTTTATATGTGCTTTGAGGAGGTCGTTCTCCCAGAGTCCGGACCACGTCTGACCGTTGAAAAATACCCCAACCCCGTCGTCGACACACCGGCATGCACCTGGCAGTCGATTGTTGGTGTAGCGACTGGTGCTCCGGCCAGCAGGTTGTGAAGGTCGCTCCACCATATCAGGTCGGCTAATGCCCACTTCGTAAGACGAACTCAACGTGCTCTCGTACGGCCCCGGAGTAACGCTCGAAGGACGAGAGCTTGGAATTCCCAGAAATGAAGGCGGTCTAGAGTCACAGTCTTTTCTGTGGCGGTGAGTAAGCCAAGAAGGCCTTCGAGCTTTTCTAGAGACGGCTCTACATGACCGAGTACTGTCCTGGTTTGTATTGTCAGTTTCTGTATTCGGTTTTCTGCTGGGAAGCATATATTCTGCTGGAAGTTGAATACATCCCCTAGGAAGGTGATGACCTCGTGGGTTGTAATTCTAACTTGGTCAGGTTCGAATGGCAGCGTGATGAACTAGTGGTTCTTTCCAGCAATACTGAAGCACAGGTATCGCAAGCTGTTGCGATGCATGGGTATGTGAAAATAGGCGTCTGTAAGATCCATGGACGTCGAACACATGCCTTCTCGTAGCGCCTCGCAAACGACGTGATTGGTATCCATCCGAAATGTCGGTACGAGTAGAAATCGATTTAGTACCGACAAGTCTATGGTGAATCTCCAGCCTCCGTCTTCTTCGGGCGTAGGAACACTCGGCTGTAGACCTGGCTCTGAGTCTGGAACTTCTGCAATGGCCCTTTTGCTCATCAAATCCTGAATCATTTTATGCAGGGCAATGTCTTTTTCGCTCCTGGGCGGGTACGTGGTCGTCAGACAGTGAGGGAGTAGAATGTGAGAGGCAGGCCGATATTCATCCCTTCGGCTGAGGGTCGAAAAGTGAGGGGGTACCCATAAAGAAGCCATTTTATTACTATTGTACGGAGACTCCATCCCTTTCCATTTCTCCCAGAAATATTTCCCCCAACGGGCCGGGTGTGTGTGCAGGGTGTGGGCGGAGCGGAGACGGAAGGAGAATCTACTGGATCGCCCTGCGATGTAAACAGTAGTTGCTACCTGCTATGGTTGGCTCCGCGCGGCTTGGTCGACCCATCCTGGTGTGGCTTCTTTGCTTATGACCTTTGCAATTTCTCCTGTGGTGCCGGCTGCTTGAATTGCTTGTCCCTGCTGTAGATTTCCCTCTCTCCTGGCAGATAGCCTGTTGCATGAACTTGCAATTGAGGGAATCCTTGAATATATTCGTCAGACGAGCAACTGCGTCAGACAGAAACATGTATGTTTGCCCGGCAACGGGCTGGTCTCGCAGTGCCACGGTGTCTTCCACCGGCAACAGGGAGTGATGAAGCAAATCGTCTCGTCGTAACCTTACCATGCTCACCACTGCCTCACTCTGCACTTGGGCAATGTTGCCTGAGACTCTTGCGATGGAGAGAATGAGATCTTCCATCACTGGAGAATCGTCTGCGGATATTGCTTACATGACTATGTCTCGTAGTGCCGCCAGGACAAAGTCTTGGAAAGACAGACTGTTCGGTAAACGACGAGCTCATTCTTCAAATTTCCGTGCGTCAGCATCGACTAGTGGTATATCCGTGTCGGTGTCATGGGTAGAAATTTGTCGTGAGCGACGTAAGGCGCAGTTTCACATCCAGCAAACGACAGTTGGAAATCCTGTGATATGCACGGTTACGTTGCAAAATTTTCTCGACATGATCCTCCGTCTTCGAGTTCAATATCTGCTTAATACAATCCGAAGTAGGTGGCGCTAGTCGTGCTGGGTGAGGTTCGATCTCCCTTTGCGACTCGAACCGAAGGTGGCATCGGGTGACATTAGCTTGCAGCGGTTCCAGGTGGGCAGCAATTTTGTCATGAGCAAATATCATGCGCAATAAGTCGGTGAACTACATATCTGTAGGCTTCCCCGAAGGTAATGAATCATTATCGTCGGCCCCTGCTTCTGGATCGGTGTCTGATTCGATGTAATTGGTCAGGGAGGGCGTGCGCACTCCTCGGAGTCACTGGGCCTTGACGGGTGAGCGTGCTACATCCAGGTGTCGCATCGCAGGAAATAGTGACGCCATGTCCCTACGGTGTGGTAGGCGGGGTATCCTGCACCAATCGCCCTGCGTGAGGTAGTTGTATATGTTTGCTGCTCAGACCAGTCTTCAGCACAGGATGCATTCTGACCGGGATCATAATCACTGTCACTTTCACTGTCACTGTCATCCCCGGATGTACAAACCTCGGTGACAGGGCGATGGGGATCCTTTGGCCTTCAAGCTGGTTCGGTTAGAGATTGAGGGTCTTGGTTGGACTACATCCTTCTCCTGGCTCGAACAGCGTTGTGGCTGATGTCGCTATGACAGTTGCTGTTGACCTAAATACTGTCCAAACGGTGTGTAACCGCACTTTTGGGGTGAATCCTGTGCCGGAAAGCAGGGTCAAAATGTGTAGCACACAGTGCTGACACGAGCTGTCCAACCTGGTGGGGGTGACTGCGGAAAATGACGTCGTACACGAGTGCGCCAATTTTAGCGCTGCAAGCTGTCGGACAGCTGCGAAAGAAAATCATTTCAGGACTCTCTCAGCACCCGGATCACGACGTACTACGCTGCCTGACAACGTAATCTGAACCCAGCATTGAGAGAATGTAACGCCTGGGGAGACAATAGCCTCGAATAAGCAAACACTTGGATATGGCAGGTTCGTCAGCACAAAGTGCCGAATTGTGCAATAACACCAGCAAAAAATAAGGTTTCTAGCTGCCAAACAGAGCAGAAAACTTACATTTGTAAGGTGTGTTCAACAATCCAATTAGAATATCCAAACCTCTCGCGTAAAAGACCAAAAGATATCCTAAACACAAAGTGCTTCTGAAATATTGCGTGTAAAAATTGAATGTGACGTCACCTGATTTGTTGTAGTTTAATCTAACGTCATTGGGTGAAGGAATAAACAAAAGAAACACGTGGAAGTTGTTTCATTGTTTTATTTGCGCGCCGAAGTACATATGTACTTCGTATTATCGAAGTTGCCTGCATTGCTGGGTTAAATTAGTTCCAAAATACATTAAAAAGATTTTTACAAGCTGTTTATGTTTATATTCAGCTGTTCTGCACTTGGTGTCTTTTTACACAGGTCATTGAAAAAATATCAAAATCCCAAAACGCGCTTAAAGTAACCACAGAACTTATATAGCTACGAATGCAAGAACATCTCTTGATACTTTTTATAATTTGGCTCAGTGACATTATCAGTGGCACATCGTAACGTTAATGAATGTTATATCCAGTAAACGAAAATCAAATAGTATGACTTAAGGCTAACAAAACTCTAAAAATAAGTTCATGGATTTCCTTCCATTTAAAAAATCTTCTGTGGTTTCCTAAATGTGTTGATATATTTATATACAATCCCTAAATTTATACATTATGCTTTAAGCATAAAGCATTAAGGGGAATAAGGTCACACATCCTAGGGCAAACACAGTGACAGAGTTAGAGATTCCTATGACATGACTTATGGTCCCTGCTTTGATCTAAAGCTTCAGTGTCTTTTTATTACACGTTTGTCAACAGAGTGTAGAAATAGCTTTACGAATTTAGCCAATACACTGTCAAATTTTCTTAAGTTATTTAAGTGAAAGCACTTCCTTGTAATAGAACATGTATATTTCTACTGAAATGTCATTAAATGGATTGCTCTACTGCATAAACTTGACAGATATACCGTGAAGGTTTGCTTAGCTAACAACGATGACAAAATAAGATAATGAGAAAAATACATAGATTGAGAAAAAGGAATTTCTTATCCTTTTTTAAATGAAAACTAAAATAAGATTTAAGTTTAGAAATAATTTAACATATACATATTGCTTTTAAGGATATATTCTAGTGTCAAAATGTATTTCGCAAGTTCAACGCTTTATTGGTACACAATTTTTGCAGTGATGCATTGTGTCAATGGAATACTAAATATAAACAATTTTCCGCGGGTAGACCCTGTTTTGGGGAAAACGTATTTTGCAAGCCAACAACTGTTATCCAGTAAATACCCGAGAATAGAAGAATATAGATTACTTTTCACTTTACCATCCAACGGAGTCACTGTACGTGGTTCGTTGTCACAAATAAATCAGCAACTCGAGAAACACCAGGAATTAAACACTACCATGAATCCGTTAGTGATTGCTTTTGATATGGCTTCGCTCCCACCATTTGCTTCTCAGGAGGACGCCGATACTTATCTTATCGAATTCCGTCAGAATTTTACTAGATTTGATTTTAAACTTGTAACAGAATTGTGGATTCTTATTGAACCAGGCTTCAGCAGAATATTGGAGCTGTATGTTCACATGGAACACTTTGGATCAGTAAAGAACTTTCATATTATTGCCTTTGATAGTTATTTTCATCTTTCCTTTTCCAATCATTTATTGGATATATTGCCACACCTAAAAATATTAGATATCCAAAACACATGGCCTAAAGTGTACACAACTGCCTACCAGGACGACTCAAAGTCAAACTGTTATACTTCGAGTGCATGTATTTCTCTCCTTGATATCATTTACAAAATATTTGCAAAGGAGTGTAGCGATTTTTGCGAGAATAACTCTTTAGAAGTTTTAACGCTAAGTGATATGTGGGTACGCTCTCAGCAGTGGCAAGATCCTACTCCTGATAAGAAGCAATTGGAGACAAAACCACGTAACTCGATGAAATACTTATGCCTAGCAGATAACTATATTTTGACCACTCTTCCCAGAGGTCTGCCAATTATATTTCCATATCTGGAGGTATTGGATATATCGCACAATATGCTGAACGCGGAACAAGGCCTTGCATATGTTCTTTTTCTTTTAGAAAATTTGTTGTTTCATCAAAGTGTGCAAATTATTTTGATTTCAAATGAAATTAACGCCATTTCAAAGCGCAGAACGTACCATAACAGCATTCCGCATCAATTGTTTTATAAAATGAAAACTCGTGATATTGAACAAGGCATACTACGGGACATTTTAAACGACAAAAATTGCACACTAACTGCAATTCCTAAACCCAACAATATACAACAAATCCGATGCGATTTAATAAAGTGCAAGTTGAACCTTGAAGATCTGAAATGTAACTCACAATACTTGCACTTTGATCCAGACTGTTTTTTTGGCTTTCGCTTTCCAATCGCTCCAAAACTACAGGAAATATACTCTGGTAATTTCCTCTATGGTGAGTTTGGTCTGGACAGTGTTTGGGCGAGCACGTTTGCGGAGCTATTTGTACCAATTGTTGAGTTATTGCTCAATGGAAGCACGTTACTTAGTGGCAGAAATCTCTGTTTTAATTCTAATTCGTTGAAAAAGCTTGATTTCAGTTATCATTCATTTTCAGAATATCCACAAAACATGGTATTAAGCAGACTACAAATGAACGGAACATTTAAGGGCTTAGATAAAATCGAAGAGCTTGTGTTAAACTATATTGTTACTGAGAATGAGTTGCTTTTCACCTTGTTTCGAGAAGCTCCTATTCCAAATTTGAAATATGTGTATTTACGTGGCAATTCTCTGGCACTACCCAGTGATTTGTCATTATGTAAAAAACTAGTGCATTTGCATACTATCGATTTATCAGAGAACAACATACAAAGTGTACCTAATCATCTTTTTGATGGTTGTCATAACCTCCGAGAAATCAACTTGTCAGACAATAAAATTATAGAGTTGCCTAGTAACGTGCTAAGTACTTTGCAGAACCTTGATGTATCCGTTGATTTATCAAATAACCGGTTGTTGTGCGAATGCCATGACGGAGCAATAGAGACTTTACTAATGCTCCACAGGCATCACTTTAAGTACAAAGGATTTAGCAATTACCTTTGCTATGGCTTTGGAAGTGATAAATTAATAGCTAATATAAACATGGATAATCATATAGAGACATGCCAAGGATGGCTATTGAAAGACATTGTGATTCTTTGTGTGATGTCAAGTGTTACGACGGCTATTTTGATAATACTTATCCCATTGTCATACAAATACAGATACATCATTATTATGAAGTTATTTCAAACAAAACGATTTTTGTGCAGCTTCTGTTCAAGCCAGCCTAAGAAAACTTTTAGATTTGAATTGTTCGTATCTTACTGTAACGAAGATAGGCTTTGGGTGCACCACACGCTACTTCCCGAGTTAGAGCAGCATGGAATTTGTTGTTGTATTCATTACAGGGACTTCCCCGTAAGCGGTTCTATATCGGAGGTTATCTACAGGTATATGTCTATGTGCAGGTATATTCTGATTGTCTTAAGTAAGAACTCAATCAACAAGAGATGGCCAGCTTTTGAACTTGAACGCGCACAGGAGTTACAACGTAGAGAAAGTAAAAAAGTTTTTTATGTTAAGTTGGGTGATTTGGGTAGCCATATCACTCATGAGGTTGGAAAGGTTCTTGACTCTGAAATCTACATTGAATGGCCTGAAGATACAGACAATGAGGCGAAGGTGGAGCATTTTTTCCAAAAGTTGGCGGCAGGTATTCGGGGTGAGCAGCTGTGTGCGTGCTGCGGCTCATTTCACACAGCGTCGTCGCAGAGAATGCCACCCTTTGATGAACACAATATAGAAATGCTCTCCGATCCCTTTGTTTAACATTTCATTCAAGGCAGAAAGACAGATAAAGATATTATGGCCGGATGCCAACAATATTTTATACTCTGGGACGAATTGACGTGTGCTTTCGCGTAATCCACACAACAAAACCTGCCAACGACGCAGGAAGTAGGTTGTTTGGTGGGGGTTGTGGTGGGCTATGCTTACACAAAATTTCAGATGGCCTACGTTTACACAAGGAGCACAAAGCATTCAGTGTTATAAAAGAATGGTGTTGAAATCGGTTTGAGAATTACATATAGCTTTGCATCCCTGCAATCTTGGTCGTGGACATGTCTTGATAAAATTGCTTACGTTTCAGTCTAAATTTAAACCGAATTGATATAACCCTGCCCATCACGCTGAGGTAACAAGACAAAATAGACACAGAACAGATTTCTTCGTTAATCCCTATTTGTAAGATATTGTAGTTATCCATGTTGTTGTCTGTGTTATGCGTGTTATTGTACAGTTGTCCATATTTTTGTCCGTGCCATGACTGTTATTGTACAGTTGTCTGTGTTTTTTTGACTTATTGTGCAGTTGTTCACGTTTTTTGTCTGCTTAATATGTGTTATTGTGCAGTTGTCCAAGTTGTTGTCTGTGTCATACGTGCTATTGTGCAGTTGCCCATGCTTTTATTTATTTCATATGTACTTTTGTGCATCGATCGATGCTTTCATCTATTGCAGTCTGTTTTGATATTATCCATACGTTCCTGTATTACATGCAAGCTGTGGCGCTGTTATCTTTTTTATCTGTTACATGCAAGCTGTCGTGCTGTTATCTGTGCTTTTATCGGCTACAAATCATTTTATTGGCACTGTTTTCAGCAATATTATAATAAAATATGATATTTTCTCGGATAATGTTCATACACACTGTATGTTGTATTTCCTTAGATGTATAGAGTTTTGAAATGGAAGGTGTTAGATGCATAGGATTGTTTTTTAGTTTTGGGTAACTTACACGAAACTTACAGAATAAATTATAACACGTTGCATGGCTCTAATACACGCCTAATTTTTTTACTTGCTATATGCTTGCTTTTTATTGTTGTTGTATTGGTCATATTCTTGAACTTTCCTTTATAATTCAGAAATAAAGTTTTAAATAGAAATACAGTCCCGGTTGTTTCATGTGTAAACAAATTATACAAAGTACAGACAGAAATCCTTCAGTTTGGTATTTTCAGTTAACAATTACATTTGGGAATGGATGGCTAGTCCTGGATTTGAGATGCCTTGTTGAATACCAACTGAATAAAATGAGAGTTAAGTACTGGATAGAATGAGAGTGAAGTACTGGATAGAATAAGAGTAAAGTACTGGATACAGTGAGAGTGAGGTACTGCATAGAATGGGAGTGAAGTACTGGATAAAACGAGTGTTCAGTACTGGATAAATTGAAAGTAAACTTTATTAAGCACCGGATACATACAGCTGGGTAGGGGTATGTGTATTAATATAACTTTATATAGACGTGGGTTCATCTGACGCCTGCAGGGGACCCGTGGCTAAGGTGTACTGCGTGTTCGGGTCACTGGGCATATAGTCTTGTACGTTAGTTAATCGCTCTGACCAGTGTGTGCACCTTGAAGACTCGCTCTTCTGCTTTTTAATGCAAATGTAAGAGGCGCCTAGAGTGCATGGCAAGAGACACAAACGTTCCAAAAGTAAAAAAGTCTTCTGCCTCTGCTCACACGCTTTCACCCATTGCAGTGTCTTCCAATGATAATCAGACGCAGATCGGGCACGGCATTCAAAGAAGCTGAAACTTAAGCCTCTCCGAGGGGCACTTCCTGATCCCACTATATCGACGCCAGAGATCTATTTCATTGATCCAGATGTGACGTATGCGATATATACTCGTGTTGTTACGGCAACTCCGGCTATACAACCGCCCATCCAGTCTGTTTTGGGGACTTCTTTACTTAATAATCTCACGCTACAGACAAACAGTCTAACTCCGGATGTATCTTTACATCAGTTGCCGACGACCACTGAAATGGACTTACACATTTCTACAGCTGTGAAACATGCTCTATTGAAGATATTATCGCAGAGACAATAGTTTTCCCCTGTAAAGCAATTTGCTTTGAGTTTAAATCTCTGTCCAGATACGTTGAAGCATTCTTCCGATAAGGAACGCAAGATGTTGCGTATAACCTTGCATCCAAATTGAGGTTGGTTGTGTCGGCGTTTTTGACTCCGTCTTGGTAGCGTCGTCGGAATTGCTAAACTCAACGCCTACATTCACACGTCGTCGAATGTCCTTCGACGAGATCAAGTGTTGCCGTATTCCAACGTAAGCATGGAGGATGCGCAGAGACTGCGTTATGAACCAATTGATGGGCAGTCTGAATTATTTCCTCCGGAAATACTGAAGAATTTATTGAGGCAGTCAAATGACAGGATGCGTTGATGCGCAAAGCCCTGACGAAGCATGCTAGTAAGCCCAGACAGCGGCAATCGACGATCCCTCCCACGCCGAGGAAGAGATCAGGTCCAATGTCGGTGTCGATACCACAGATCAAGAAACATAAGCTGGACACAAACCACTTCTAAGCAGAGATAGCAACCAATCAAAGTATCAGGCAAAGATCGCATGTCGATCTCTACCAGATACTTTAGATTTTTGTTAAGTCAAATCCTTCCGCCGCTAGTCAAGCTTTCCAACCCTTCTTTAGATCAAATCCCACCGTAAATCAGTGCATGTGGGCCTTTTCAATGGAACTGTCTGATGTATACCTACACATTTCGATGCAAACAATTGGTTTCTTGCCTTACCGTTCGGCTTGTCAACAGCGTCTTCAGGGTTTACGCAGGTCATGAAGGTAGTAAAACGTCGAGGTAGTCAAGTAAATTTGCTCATTTTCCAACATCTCTAAGATTGGTTGGTAGTTAAAAGAGACAGGCAGGGTCTTTTAGCTCAGTTGGGCACACTACTTCGTTGATCAATCGTGGCAAGTTAGAATTGATCCCGTCTCAATGGACAAAGTTCTCTGGAAAAAACCGAGATGACACGACCACCCATCTAGATCCCTAAGAGTTAACGAGAAAAGGCGTTTTCGATTATCCGGCAACGCTTTCAGCACAAATCTTTGAAACTTCCGGAAATGGCACCTGCTCAGCTCGACTGTCTTCTACGTTGCTACCAACAGACCGAGAAGTGACTCTAATTGGGAAACACTCGGGAGTACACACGACCGGGATAGTGAGATATAATCTTTGCATGCAATGTTGCGTGAGAAACGCCCTGATGCACACGAAATCTGACAATTCTTCCGAAAACTCTATCTTCTGAGATAGAACCAATTCTGACTTGCTGCGATGGACAAACAGACCCAGAATATCACACTTCCCTAGCAGAGAGTCCAACTGACTTAGAAGAAGCTGCCTGTTGGCGCTCAACAACAACCAATCGTCGAGAGATTGGAAACTGAGCAACCCTACTTGACAGCCACAGCGTTTGACTACCTTCATCACCTGGGTAAAAACAAACGGTGCTGTCGACACCGGCTTGTGTACGTCCAACGTGACCAAAGAAGGATTGGGAAGACTGACAAGCGTCATAAGGATTTGATGATACGACCTGTCTCTCCGACGCCCAACGCAAACACTTTGTTTTAGGAAGCTCCTAACGCTTGCCAAAAATTCTTTAGCCTTTTTCCTATGGCACATTTACGTTGGATCTGGGGAATGGATAAACCAATTCTTTACAGGTATCAGGTACAGATCGTTCTTCGATCTGTGCGATGCTTTGATTGGTTGCTACCTCTGCTTAGGAGTGATAGGCTGCTTTTTCGTGTCCATCTTGTGTTTCATGGATTGAGGCGTCGCCACCGGCACTAGATCCGGTCTCTTCCTCGACGTTGCTGTATAAGGGATGGTCAAGTGTCGCTGCTTCGGGTGAGTGGCACGTGGTGTTAAAAGTTTGCTCATCAAAACGTCTTGTGATTTGGTACGCGCCACCTCAAGCACGATTTCAGCAATTGTGGGGGAATAAGTCTGATTGCTCTTTAATAGGGGCAAAGCAAAGTTTCTTGTATGCTCTGTACTGACGTTTGAATGCGGCAAAACTTTACCCCTGCGAAGAACTACGAGTGACGTCAGTACATATGTATTTTAACTTCAGCAAATCCGAGGATGTCGCCACAACAGAAATGAACGTGCGATCGAATAAAGCGTTGACGCGGTTGGGATCGACGAACTTCCGCAACGCCTGAAATGTGGCATCTTGGAAAAAAGTATGCATATGCTTTGCCTGGAGAAATCCTCCAAATATATACAATGGAGCTCAGCTCAGCTGGCACACGTGATTCCGGATTTACATTATGAAGCTAAGGTTCGATGTCTCCTATACGCAAGTGGCTGAATTGCTAAGACCCCGTCATTTGACTGGTAAGTCGCTGTTTTAACATGCAAACCCTTTGACGGAAGTAAAACGAGAACCAGTGGCGTGGACGATCATCCTGCAACATCTGCAGCTCGTTCATTCGTGTTTGTAAAATATTCGCCACACAGGGAGCTGTCGATAAGCCCATGAAATCCCTCGCGGTGGAGTTTGCGATTTAGCAGCAAAGAAAAATGACGGTCGACAAACCTGTGGTTTCGATTACGTTATCGAGGCAGACGAGTTATCCGCAATGAATTTAATAATTTCTTTAAAAGGAAAGTCCGCTGCCGAAAAATCGATAGTCGAAGCTTCCTCCCATTCATCCTACAAGACCTCAAGGCCCGGAGGAGCGGAGGCGTACACTCGTCGCAAGGGCTTGTAATCCTTAGACGTCACGATCCGCGGCGAGGCGTGATACGGCATGAAGTGCGAGATCGTTGACGTTGCAGTGTGAGTAAACACCAGCAGAGCCGTAGCATTTAGAGTTAGAGTTTGTTCATAATCACTGATAATCACTGGCTTCTCCAGACGAATTGTCTGCTGTGGAAGAAGAGGAAGAAGTACAAATAGAATGTCGAGGCAGAGGACGTTCACTGCCCGTCAATGGCTGTATAGGGACCATGGGGGAATGGGTAGCGGTTCCATCTCCTTCGGCGAAGACGACTGTGTCGTAAAAATGGCCGACGGGACCGCGTTGAGATGTAAAATTGTCGAAGCGACCGACCCTGACTTGGGCGCCAGACTGAGACATGTCTTCATGTGACAGGATACAAATTCAGGCTTAAAGGCGAAGTTTTCGACTCTGGGGGAGAAGATCCGGAACAAACTTGCTTAACCGCCGTAGAAATAGTCAAGTCCAACTCCGAGGTAACAGGTAAATAAATGTTGCACAGAAACTTCGTAAGGAACTGTATTCGTCTCCAGCGTGAGATCGTAGATCAATAGAGAGTTTAACCAGGTTTAATCGATGTCTGTAAAGCAGGCGTTACCGTCACAACACAAGTTCCCATGGGTGCTGTCACATCTTTTTGTCCGGGATCCGTGATGTAAATACCCGGTGTCGACACCACACACTCTGAAAGTGGCAACGGAAGATTCCTCTGCTGTGTCAATCTCTCCACATTTGTGTCCGATCTGACCATAGTAGAAAGCGTAATATGCGAAAAGGTATGAATGGATGTACACGGTTTGTCACTCTTCGAGCGCTTGTGACCCTTTTCCCGAGCCCTGGCCGTCTCATGCTGTTGTAACAAGAAGGAGAAAATGTAGTCATCAAGATATGCACACTCGTTGCAACGGTTGTCTAATATGCAGGATTGTGTCCCCCAACGACGTAAGCAGACAATGTATCTTGAATGCGGAGCACAGGAGTCCAGAATTGTCAATGAATCTACAACAAAACAAACAATATACATATATGGTTATCACTGACGATAATACAAAAAACATGCTATATTAATGATAAAAGAAGAAAAAGGTTCATATAATATCATTAATACTGTTTTACAAATCATGCATAAGGTGCACAACACGGTCTAATGCCGATACCCGTCACAGCAGCAAGTACCGCGGCAACCGGCCGCAATCACGGGTCGTGACAGTCAAGACCGTCCCAGCGATGACCCGGCACAATCACAGGTCCTGACAGACACGATCCGGCCTCGTGACAACATATGACAATTACGTGTCGTGACAGACACGATCCATCACAAACACGACCCGTGACACTACCGCTTAGGGGGTTGAACGACCTGTCTAGAAATCAAATGGCAGTAGAAGCATAACACAATCAACCTGAAACAAAAGCACAATTCATGCGACAGTTGATCATTACCTTGCTGTAATCGCGCTTCTAAATAGCAGTGACTCGACATATGATGGACCCGTCGGGTATATGAGTCTCTGCTGTGATTCCCCTTTAGAGACGTTTATTGCCGACAATTCTGCAGCGTCCCTAGTGACTTTACAACAACAGGTCAGTCGGCCAGCCCTCTTTTTTGGGGCTCAAGCGCAGCCTCATCAGCAGGAGGATTTCATGACGTTGTCTACAGCTCCCTGCGTCACGAGTGTCTTACAGACACGCATGAAAGAACTGCAGTCAATGCAGCAAGCTCGTCCACGTCCTTGGTCGCGTTTGTTACCTTCCAAGGTACTACATGTGAAAACGGCAGTTTATCAGTCCAGTGATGGGGTTCTGCCCGTGCCCGTGGGTGTATCTCAGGGATATGGCTCCGTGGCTTCCCAAGATTACGTCGGATTCAAGCCGAACGTGACTGTAGACATTTGGAGGAGACGGTCAGGAAAGCAATGCGCACTCTGTCTTTTCAAGACGCAGCACTTCAAGCACTCCGCAAGTTTGTCGATCTGGGCAACAATGTGCTGTTTGATCGTGTGTTCGACTCAGTAGTGGCAGCATTGTCGGACTTATGAAAGTTAAATGCTTATTTACTGTCTTCGTTGGTTATTCTGCGCAGGGACACACTCGAATATTGCAGCGGAAGACGCCAGGAAATTGCGATTTGCTCCCATTGCTAATCAGGCGGACTAGTTCCCACCGTACATTCTCCAGTCGATTATCGAGGCAGTTCGTGTGCGGTCACAAGATGCTCTGATGCACAGAGCACTCACACCACAATCTGTTCAGTCGAAGCAGCGTCATACGGCGTCTTTGCCTGCAACGTCGCCACGGAAGAGGTCCATTTCCGCGCCAACGTCGACATCTTAGCCGAAGAAAAGCCAACGTGACTCTGAAAAGCAGGCTACTACTCCTAAGCAGAGGTAGCAACCAATTAAAGTATCTGGTATCTGCTCGATAATTTCGGTATTTGCGAAAAATCGGTTGGTCCATGTCAAGAATTGAACGTAGATGTGCCCGCAGGCGGAAGGCTAAAGAATTTTAGGCTAGCCTGGCAGGCTTTGGGAACTCCCAAAAGTGTGGTTCGGTGGTTACGTTGGGGTTACCCTCTGCCGTTTGAGGTGCCAAGCCTTGCCAACGCTTGCCAGGCTTTCCAATCCTTCATTAGTGACAACGTATCACGTTGGGGAAAGCAACGATGATTCATGATTTGTTAGTAAAAAAAGCCATAGAAACGGTGCCAATAGGCACAACGACGTTTTTCAGTCGTTTCTTTCTGGTTCCCAAAAGATCTGGGGATTGGCGGTTTGTCATAGATTTGTCGCAGCTCAGTCAGTTTCTGTATGTCATGTCCTTTACGGCGGATACTCCGCAGTTGATCAAGGCCACTTTGGCACAGGGCATGTGGGCGGTGTCGGTGGATCTATCAGATGCATATCTACACATTCCCATGCATCAGTCGGTTCGTCCTTTTCTCGCGTTTACGGTGGAGATTCAAAATTATTGGTTTCTTGCCCTACCGTTCGGCCTATCGACTGCTCCGTTAGTGCTTACTTAAGTTATGTCGGTAGTCAAAACATGAAGTGGCAAAGAAGGGTTTCTGTTGTTCCAATATCTCGACGATTGGTTGTTAGTGAATAAGGACAGGCAGTTGTTTTCTAACACAAGTGGAGTTCTTGTTAAGTCGCTGCACTGCTCTGGGTTGTTGGTCAATCACAAGAAGTCGGAACTTATTCCAACGCAGAAGATTACATTTCTCGGGGAGTTACTTTGTGTGTGCTAAGGCTTTTCCCACACAGGATAGAATCTTCAAGATTATGTCTCTCATTGCAAGGCTAGTTTCTACTTCTAGGCCTCCTGTAGCACAACTGGAATCCCTTCTAGGTTTGTTAGTGCCAACGGAGAGGACGGTCGAGCTGGGCAGATGTCACTTTCGCGAGTTTCAGCGTGTAGTTCTCAAGGCTTTGCGTCACGGCAGGTTACCGGGCCATCCTGTGATGTTGTCTTTGCTAGCTCTCAGGTGTTTGGATTGGTGGTCGTCTCAACCCAATCTGTTGATAGGTGTACCGTTCGCTTGAGCAGCTCCATCGAGACAGACGGGTCTTGCACCGGTTGGGATGTGGTCTTCCAAGGGGGTGTGTGTGTGTGTGTAAGGGTTCTTGGTCAAGCACATCAACGTTTTGGAGATGAAGGCAGTCTTTATAGCTTGTCAGACTCTTCGAGCATTTCTGTGCGGTCACGTGGTTCAGTTCCTCGTAGATAATCAGACTGCGGTGGCGTATTTGTACAGACAGGGCGGCACTCGTTCCCCCATGTCGTCTCGTCTCAACAAGGAGGTTTTACTGCTTGCTCGGGATTCCCAATTTGTCATTCAGCCCTCTCACATTGCTGGCTGCGTCAACGTCCTTGCCGATTAAGCGTCCAGGGCGGGTCAGATTGTTCACACGGAGTGGGCTTTAGCGGAGTACAAGTTTCGTTGGATTGTCCAACAATCTCCGTGGGGGCCATCTCAGATAGATTTATTTGCCAATCGTCCCAATCATCATCTTCCAACGTACATGTCTCCGTGCCGGATGTGACGATCAATGCGTTGGTGTGTCATTGGCCAGCGCAGGTGCTGTTTGTCTTCTCTCCGTCGTCTCTCATGATGAAAGCTCTTGTGAAGGTTTGGCACGAGAAGCCTCGGCGCCTACCTTTGTTGACTCTTGATCCTCCAGAACTGTCTTGGTTTCCTTTGTTGATGTGGTTACCGTACGTCTTGAGTCGTCACGTTCCCCTGGAGTGTGGCAGTCTGAGGCAACCTCACTGGGAGTATTGTCATCCAAATCCTCAGCTTTTTCGACTCAGACTCTGGTGCATGGGTTTTCCTTCTTGAAATCGATATGGTTTTTGCATCGTGTCATTCGGAGGATAGAAAGAGTGCACAAAGATTCCACTAACAATGTATATTTGTCACATTGGCGTTTGTTTGAGGCATGGTGTCTTTTGAGGTGGAGCGACCTATTGCGGATAAAACAGTGGTGTCTTGGGATTTGTCCTTGGTTTTGAAGTACCTCACGTTACCGCTCTTCCATAGTTCGGTTATTTCTGACAAGCTATTTACCATCAAGTGCGTGTTCTTATTTGCCCTGGCGCCGAGTAAGCGCCGTGGGGAGATATATGCTTTGCAATATTCCGTGGCTCAGGTCAATGGTTCGTGGCAGGCAGTGGTTTTAAAGCCTCTACCATCCTTTTTGGCTAAGACACATTTTCTTACCAAGGGATTGGAGACGTTTGAGCAGATTGTGATTCCGGCGTTGCCGGGGGTTAGGTCACTTACGGGCATCGATACCTCGTCGCTATGTCCCGTTTTCCTCTTACGTACATGACACGTTCGGCTACTTATAGCAGTACGTTACAACGTCGTCTGTTTATATCTTTCATGCGGAGTATAACGGTCGATTTATCGAAAGCGTCTATTTCTAATTATATCAAGAAAACTATTTTGTTAGCTTATGATGATATAATTAAGGAGCCGCAGGATGTAATCCAGAAGCGTTTGTCGATTAAGGCTCATCAGGTTAGACATGTGGCGCAATTACGGATTGGTAATGGCGTTTCAATGTGTGAGTTATTGCGATTGGGCTGTTGGGCCTCTCTAAACACGTTTATTAAACATTATATGCAACAGTATGTAACGAATACATTAACTAATTTGCATAGTCTGGGACCATTTGTTGCTGCTTAATCGATGATTCATAATGGTTCTCCCTCTTGCAGGACTCCCCAGCATTCTCGCGGGAAGAAAGCGTTCAAGAAAAAGAAATCCGATAATTAGAGTACGGCGTGTGGAGGAGCTCGGATGTGCAGCGGTAGTCTGGCGGTTTGGCTTTCACGCGGCTGTTATCTGGCCGGCCCTACACGGACTTGTGTACCATGGTCTTCGGTTTGGACAGAGCGGTTTTGCACATGGTACACTATGCTGTGTCGGGTTGGCGGCGCTAGTGACTTGTTTTGTCTTTCCTCGTTCTCCTGTTTCTTTTCCAAAAGAAGGGGGCATTAGTATGATGGCTCCAGGCCATCAAACTGTATGTGTATTAACAATGGGCATTTCTTGGTGTAACCCCACTGAATATTGTTAATTGTTGGTAAATGGGGAGTACGTAATGAGACCTCGCTGAAATTAAAAGAAGAAATTAGATTTATTTCTTTTATTACTGCCTCGTGTACGATATAGTGTCTTGTAGACGGTATGTCAACCAATTCTTATGCATGGGATAAGTAATTCCCACCTCCAGTTCTAGTCTCCCGTAGTGATGGCTTCGTAGTCTGCAAGCTGATATTTTCGAAGTTAAAACTGAAGTATTTAATTTCTTAATACTCATTTTTATGAGTAGAATATCTTGCAGACGTAGAAGCCATCGCTCAATGTGTACCCACCCACCTCCCTAAATTGGTTCCCACAAGCCACTCTAGAGTAGCTTTGGTATCGGATAATTTTTACGACATGCACCAACTAAATCAGGTGGGGGATTTCAGTTGCACATATTAGAATAAAACACAAAGAACTGGATAGAAAATTTAAAGAGATAAAAAGATTGCGTTATGTTTGTTATACATTGTATATTAAAAGCACTGACATTTTGGAAATACTGTAATATTGCACAAATACTTTATTATCGCCGACATCTCTGAGAGGTCATCTGTTTATAACAACGGTATAAACGGTTTATCGCCTGCAACGGTTTATCGCCTGCATAAAAAACAAAGACTTCGCCTTCTTGAAATGGGTCTTGATAGGCTTTATCAATAAACTGATAAGGTTACAATTAAATTCTTTTTGATTGAAAAATAAAACACTATTTTTATGTTCACTTTTCAACTGTTGACAGTCGGCACAGAAGCCGACAAGTTACGGATCACACAATTTTTTGGGAGTATGGTCGAAAGGTGATTACTCGAAACCGGTCGTTTATTAACGACGCTTGTCGGTCTACCACCTCCCCATCAATTTGGATCGTCTAGTACGATAAGTTGGATATGGCTTGATCACATGATAATAACTGCAGCGTTTGCTGATTGGTCGGTTGGTTGACAGGCATAGTAAACATGGCAACAGGGCAACTGTTATGGGTACCCATGTGGTGCTACTCCAAAGAATTTTTATGGATCGTGATAAACAATGTTAATACATTGGAAACCCTTAGTGATGGCTTCTACTTCATTGTAAGCATAGTGACAGGGGCACCTGTTAGAGGTACCCATGTCTGGAGGTTTATCCCCGAAATTCTTTTTATGGATCACGATAACTAATGTTAACACATTGAAAAAACCATAGTCATGGCTTCGTAGTCTACAAGCCGATATTTTTGAAATTAAAACTTTGTTTCATCTATCTTCTTTTACATTGATTAGCTAATTTCAAAATGTGAACTATAGTGTTCATGCCACAATGCCATTGTTAACCATTCCATCTAAAAATAAAACCGAATGCATCGCGAAAACCAGAAGAACTCTGTGAATGGTGATTAAAAATAACACTGAGTGTTAAAATACATTGTAAGTTATTGATAAGATAATTACTTGAACGTTTGCGTGATTAATCCTTAACATGCAATTTAAATTATCTTAAAAGTAAAATCACATTCAATATTACCATTGGAATGGTTATTGGTGTTAATTTAAGACTTTAAATAAACAAGTAAAAGCGAAATTAGAATAAGTTTTAAAATAACATTTAAGTTCACATTAAATACATGTTTTTGTAACACAATAATCATGCATCAATCATGAATTACTCCCAATAAAATGTTAAACTATTCTTATTGTATTAAACGAAATTACAGGACTTGGCCGAAGCTTTAAATTGATAAAAATGTAAATCATGCTTTGTATTCAATGATTAAAAATGGTCAGGGCAACAGAGAAGTGGAATTTTTTACTCCTTCTTCTTAAGTGTTCTCAAAGAAGAACTCAGTCCCTTGTTTTTCGTTTCCTTGCTCACAACTTACCTGTGTCCAAATGAAAAAAACTTGATTGTTCAATAAAAAACTTGACTTTGAAATACAAGATACTGATCGCCAGCGTCGCTAAAGTAGCGACTTTTCTTGATGTCGCGAAACTCCGCGGAGTTTGCAACTTAATATTCACATTGTTCAGTGGTGCCGTTGATCACTTAAGGCACACTTGCTGCTACGTAACCAAGCTGTTCGAGATATAGCCATTCTCCAAACACCTAGGAAAAAACGACAACAGCAACAACATATAACCAAGGCAATGTCCGGAGTTAGGAGAACTGAAACAAAAATATGGATTGCAATAGATAAATTTAACGGTGCGTTTTTGTTATATAATTCATACTTTAGAACTGTGGTTTTAGAATACTCAATCTTATATTATCGCTCAGGAGATGGGGGTCGGTTACCGACCACAATAAGCGGGTTCGTACTTAAACTCCGTTTCCAACCATAAAACCGAAAACACAAAAAAGTCCTTTCACCAGTGAAGAAACAAATAAAGCAATTAAATCATTAAAAAACAACAGGAGTGCCGGAATCAACAAATTAAAAGCAGAACATTTAAAGTGTGCTCCCCTGAAAATAAGCGATTTTATAGCAGATATCTTAAACAATGTATGCGAAACAGGAGAATACCCAAAAGAAATATCTATCAGACTATTAACATCACTACCAAAACCAGGCAAACCAGGTCCACCACAGAACCTACGGCCAGTGATATTTATCCGTCCTTAGAAAACTTCTAGCAATTTGTTTTATACGTAGAATTAGTGATAGACTTTTTGCACATATAATCCCAGATACACAAGCTGCATGTCGACCAGGAAGAAGTGCAACAGAACTCATAGTCTCTTTCGAATTATTACCTTAGAAAGCGATAACTAGTGAAGATTACAATATACACTTGCTCATCCTAGACATGAGCAAAGCTTTTGACACTATTAAACGCGATATACTGATAGATGATCTCAAAGTAGTATTAGAATTAGATGAACTTTACCTGCTCAGTATTCTGCTAATTAATATAAAACTTAGCATAAAAATAGGAAAAGTATATGGAAAATTCTTTTCAAGCACAATTGGCTCACCACAAGTAGATGGAGCTTCAGCTATACTCTCCTTAACATACCTAGCCAATTCCATGAAAAGACAACCTGGTTTTGTGTTTGACAGTTACAGCAATCTTCACTTCCTACTAGATCAACAATTTGCTGATGACATGAGTTACGGATCTACGCTTAAAAGTGAAATAAATGAAATTGAAAACGAAACTACAAAATCACTCAAAAACAGAAATCTACAAATAAATGACAGTAAGATAGAAAAATACAGTGTTTGCAAAGGCGGTAGCATCGAGTGGAAAAGCTGTAAACTAGTGGGTAGTTTGCTTGGAACAGAAGAAGAGATCAAAAGAAGAAAAACACTGGCGTATAATGCTTTTAATAAGCTGAAAACTAGATTAATCTCGAAATAACTAAATCTACATGTCAAGATCCGCGTCTTCAACGCATTAATCGAATCAATTTTCTTATACAACAGTGAAGTGTGGGATCTCACTAAATACCAAGAACAAGAAATAGATATTTTTCACCGCAAACTCCTAAGAGCTATATTATCAATCAGATATAGTGCTGGAAACTGGATTAGTAACGAAGAACTGTATGAAAAGACAAACCAAACACCGTGGTCAATTCTGATCAGAAAACGTCGCTGGAATTTCTTTGGACACGTCTGTAGATTACCTGAAACTACACCAGCAAGTAGAGCTCTTAAAGAAGCAGTTGAGAATTCAGAATTCAGTTGAGATAAAGATATAAAGAAATGATAAAAAACTCAAATATCAACAAAATTCGATTTTGCCAGAAATATTCATATGTTGGTTATAAGCCAATTCGCAATTTTGGGTCTTTCCGGTGGAGGTGTTGTTTCGACTGCAAATATTGTGGGATAAATTATAAAGAAATGATAAGGGAAAAACATCAAAATTCTAATTTTCTTTCTACATGCACACTTTCAAATTTATAAAGCCATCATATGATCTTTTAAAACCATTTGATCTGTTATTCAGTCCCTTTAATAGCCAATATGTGAATTTGTTTCTGGCAAACTGGAATGTTGTTGATTTTTGCCAGTTTTTTTTCAATCCTTTCTTTATATCCTTCTCCCAACTGAATTCAACCGAAACGAAAAAAACTTTTCGGCAAAAGTTAAAGTGGGATTTGGCCTATTAAAGGGGTAGCTCCGAGTCAGCTCTGACTTGAATAACTCCGTATATCTCTCTGTCAGAACTACTAAGCCATTGTTTCTCTAATAGGGGTCAACCTCGCATGCCCTGAGTCACGAATCCTGCATTCCAGCCCCTATAAAAATTTACAGAAACTTCATGCCCAATATACCCTTTTTGTGAAGCAGGCAAAATATTTAGTGAGCTGTATATCTTTTATTTGTTCATAAAAGTGAAGAAAAGTTACCTGTCAAATGTTTGTTTACATTCTGGCCTTTAAATGCCATATGTCAAAAGTTAAGTGACCAAAAATTTAAATAAAATGGTTACGAAGCATAGCACAAACAAATGAACAGCACATCGTAATTGGCAAAACTATACAATCGCTCAAAAGCGGTTTTGAAATGTTAGGAAGTGTACCTTAGTGTAATATTGGTCCCAACTAAAACATCTCTTGATTGTAATAGTTTATCAATAAAATTTGTAGGGGAAATAACCGATTTAATAAAAACACCTTTCACACACATTTGTAATCTTTCCTTCATACAAGGAATCTTCCCGTGTAAATTGAAAATAGCGAAAATCGTTCCTTTGTATAAATCAGGTGAAAATTCACGTTTTAGTAACTATCGGTCGGTTTAGACTATCGGTCTAGTGATACTAGATAAACTGTATCACTATGGAATAAGAGGTATTGCTTATGATTGGATTCAAAGTTATCATTCAGAAAGAAAACAGTTTGTTCAAATTGATGAATGTAAGTCAAAGTTATCTACTGTATTATGTTGCGTTCCAAAAGGATCCGTTCTTGGTCCCAAACTCTTTAAACTATGTGTAAATGATATATGCAATGTGTCGAATTTGTTGAAGTTTGTCTTGTTTGCTGACGATACAAATATATTTAAGACAGGTAATAATATTCAAACACTATGTAATGAAATGAACTCAGAACTTAACATGTTAAATACTTTGTTCAATGTTAACAAACTTTCACTGAATGTAAGTAAAACAAATTTTATGATATTTAGTAAAATACACTTTAAAAATACTTTTTCGATTAAAATAAACAGTAAGAATATAGAGCAAGTGTATGTAACAAAGTTTTTAGGTGTCTTAATAGACGACAAGTTGTCGTGGAAAGCACAGATCGATAAAATCAAAAGTAAATTAGCGAAGACGTTATCTATTATGTATAAAGTGAAACACATTCTGAACGTAACCATTCTTCTTACAATATACCATGCATTGTTTCTTCCATATGTTACATAATGTGTTGAAGTGTGGGGCTGTACTTATTGCACAAAGTTAGAATCCCTTTTCATATTTCAGAAGAAAGCAATGCAGTTAATGTCTAATGTAAACTAATATACAAGCACTAGTAAACTATTTAACCAATTAAGGCTGTTAAAATTAAATCAACGAATAAAATTTGAGGTCTTGTTAATTGACAAATAAACTTCCCCCTGACATAACTATGTGTTATCATCAACGTAAGTTCAAATCGTTATTAAAAGACCATTTCTTAGATGAATATGTAAATTAAGTAACTGTTTTTTTAGTAACAACCAAGCAAAACTTGGCTTCTACCTTGGCATAAAAGCAAAATGTATGATATAATTGTAAATGGAAAGGGTGGGCAGTATATAAGTAACACTTACTTCTTGCATTACCTTTCTGATTTCATCATTCTACAATAGATGTAATTAAAGACCCACTGCATGTAATTAAATGCCTGTATACTTCTGTTAAATTGCATGTAAATAGTAATATCTTCAAATTCTATTTCCCTTTTCATTATGTTTATTCAAGTGTTGAAGTCTGGATGAAATGAGGATAAAATTATCTTTATCTTTATCTAACTTAACGCCTGACGATGTTTTCCAGCACGACAAGTGTTGTTTCTGAATGAAGTTTGTTTTTGTTCAATTTTTTGTTTTACATCGGCTCCTCGGGCAGTGTCACCACTCACTGGCTGTAAGCATTACAGTGACAGGCGAATAGTATGTAATTGGTGTGTAGGTCACCCCAGAGAAAGTTTCCTGTGGTGTTGTTACGTGGAAACAATATATTACTTCATTTTAAATGCTATGGATGCAGTACAACATATTTTATCTGTACATTATGTGTATCTGTACATAAATTTCGGAACTTTCAATGAAGAAGGGGTTTTCACTTACTTAATTTGAAAAATGTAATAACAGAAATTTAGTAATTACTTTTTGAAATGTATAAAGTGTTGGCATATACTCCACCTAGCTTGTATCTTAATGTGGTTTAGACCACTTGACCCAAACATATACGAAATGTGATATATTTTAGAAGGAAAATGAAGGAAAGGTGCTCCTACCATACATATCCTGTCATTGTTAAAGTCAATATTCTAAAAAAATGCTAAGAAAGCAACAGAAGACCCGACTGATTAAGTAGTAGTTGTTTAAAAGTACTGAGGTATACTGCAGGAAATATAGCACTGCAGATGCGTATCTGTGTGCATGAAATTGTCTGTTTGTCTTCAGCACCGATTGACTAATGAATAACATAGAGAAAATGTTAAGAAATAGGCACATGTAGTAAAAGTGCAGCAAGATGTGTTGATGTCCCGGTGGGCTTTTGCATATAAGTACATAATGAAACATGGCGTTGCTGTTCTTAATGAACATTTGTTTATTTCTTATATGATTTCATAATGCACACACACATGTCCCTGTGTTGTAAATGCGAAAGCAATAAACCCTCCGCTTTATGAATGCCTTGTATTTCACTAATCCCTTCTACAGCCACATTGACCGTAAGCAGGAATGACAACCACAAGTAACTGTTACATGTGTGAATCAATACTTATGAACTGAAGTACACATTGTTCATTGGCAGTTCATATTTAAGGAAAACCGAATTAATTCCTAGTTTGTAAATAGAAGTACTCATTCATATGTTTGGAATTCGCTTGCAATAAGTGCTGTGTAGAAGTAAGTGTGTCAACCTGTAACTACATTTGTGACTTCAACTTGAAAGCTGAAACAACGAGAAGTTGTACACATGAAATAAAAGAACCCAGTTAGTGCTTCGTAATTAAAATACATGTACCAAACACAAGTGTGTGACTGATATCAGCAATTATGAATAGAGACATGTTGCTTTATAACAAACGAACATCAGTGGGCTATGCAACACAATGTGCACAGGAAATGTGCCGGACATAATATATATATTTATAAGCTACACAACTATTTCCTAGTATTATTCACAGCAGGCAGTCGTAGTTACCAACATCTTCAGAAATGGAGGTGTAGCGCAAACTTTAATATCATTTTGAGGAAGACTGTCCTGTGGATACTTGTAAATATTTCCATCCCTATAAACATGAATTGCTATTTTAATTGCTTTTGCAGCAACACTGATTTCAGTTTCGCCCGGCATGCTTTGAGAATATGCCATGGTTTCAGTTCTGTGCGTCAATGACGAGAATCTTACGTACTGCGGCATATCAGCGTTAATAGCGTCGTTATCCAAGTGTTGCTAGTCAGTGAAGTTTTCATACATGTAATTTATAGTTTCAGCTCTGTACATATCCGCCAGATTTCTTTCCCTAAGACAAGTTAAAGGTTTTGGAAATAACTCCAAATTCGTCTCGACCTGCCCCCCTGTAGGTCATTGTTTATGGCGATCGCGAGAGTTCGAAAGAAACATCGGCCGTCACCACTTGCAATCACTACAGATGAGGAAGTTGGAACAACTGAAGTACATGAAACACTTGCACATCCGCCACACTTGAAATGCTTTATGGCCCGTTTCAAACATACACAGACCATCTGATATCACTTGTTACATGTGTCACATACAGTCCATTTGATTCTACCCTGCCTCGGTTGAATGTTTTCTGGCGGTACCTCTCCGTTGCATTTTGAGCACAGATCTTCCTTCTAAACATATGTATGCTTTCCTGTTAATGGTGAAACTGGTCATATTCGGTTGTGTTGTTCCATGATTATTCGTTGAGGTGATACAAGTTAAAGTATGGAACACCATTGTAGTAATGAGAAGTCATTACACAAAGTGGATTACTTGCAGGTATGATTTACCCGTCAGTAAGAAGAACGAAATTGGAAAGGAAAACATATTATTACCTGTGATACGCTACCTTCCGTCTTTTTCAGCAGGCTTTCTCGAATTATTGCTACCTCCTTAACTTCTTCAGCTTTTCTTTCTTTTTGTGAAGCAATGTCGATGAGTTCTGCATTATAAACACCGTCATGCACATGGACGGTTGAGACTGTATGCATGAATATGTTGTCAACATTTCAACAGAAATGTACAACAGGATGTTGCATTTATGGAATAAAGGTTTTCAATATGTGGGAAGTTTACTTATGTACGGTTACGTGTAATCTTGTACATTGTTATGTACTTTCAATGATATATATGCCAAGTTAACGTCAGAATTAGCAAGTTGTATTTTCTACCTTTGATTTACTGTCAAAGATATCTATGCCAAGTTAACCTCAGAATTAGTAAGCTGTATTTTCTCCTTTGATTTTACCTGTTGTGTACGTTGCTGAAGTCTGGCCTTTCTTGTCACAATTGACCCGATTGTGCTATTGTTAGCCGCCAATTGTTTCCAAAACAGTTACATTCAGCAGATTTGTCAGCTGTATGTGTAAACTTTTGGTGTTTTCAAATGTTTGTATTAGCATTCCTTTGCCACACTTAAGAGCATTTTGCTCATACAGCTTTCACTATGGTTAATGTAGTACCCCCTTCGCTAATCGTTCCTCTTGGCGCGCCTTTTTGGCTGCATCTGCTTCTTCCCGCTCTTTTAAGCTTTGAAGGTGCTGCTTCTTGGAAATAACACGGGCATTCAAGATGCATTTCCTTTTCTTCTTCGGTGGGTCTTTCAGCTCCTGTATTAGGTCAGGGAAAGCAAGGCGTGCTTTGAATGGCAGTCGGCGCACAGCAGCGACAGAATGGAGTATGCTGCCACAAGTTCCACATGGCTTTTCATGGCTTTCATCCTGTAATAATGCTTGGCCTGCATTGCTCATGGACTGCATTGCCGCTCTAAATAGAGTGAATCACCAAATTGCTGTTTTATGAGTTACAATAAATGCACCACCTCTTGTTACATGTCTGAATGGTATACTTAATGAAAATTACTTAGCCTATCAACTTACCATAGGACGTTACTTTTAAGTATTCATTTGTATTGCAAACAGTTGTCAATCAAGGTTGAATTTAATGAGAGCAGTACTTGTTGTACCTATTCTTTTAAATGATTTTTAATGAAAGCATAATAGTCCACGGAGAAACATAAATGCAGAGCAGAAATGGACATGCATATATATCAATGTGCATTAAAGTGCGTAAGACAAGAGTTGCGTGACTTAACTGATTGTTTCACTTATGATATGTTTTGTGCTCTAACATGCATTTTAGTGCGAAATGGTGACATGATAGCACAGTAATTGTACGTATAATCTCCAGGTGATGACTCTGGAAAGCTGCTTCTTGTATTCTCAACTTAACTACTTATCTGCACTTAAGTGGGTAACATTCAACTGAAATAAGACGAGCAAAATGATGTTACTGCAGAATTGAAGTGAGGCAGCTTCACAAGTGCAAAAAGTACTTTATTCCATGCAAATTAAATGTTAATTTACCATAACTTGCCGCTCACTGCAGCAGTTATGTCTGAAAACCATATTAACCTTCCTTGGGCAGCCTTTCGTAAGAGCGTCGTTCTGTCTACAGCTAATTGGTTGAATGAAACCAAGCCACACTTTCGGAAGCTCTCTGTCACCAGCCTTTTCGTACACGTTTGCTCAATGCAGTAGCCCCAACCGTGAGCTAGTCGATCACGCCGAACGGCGTAATCTTTGTTTATCAAGGCTGCTGATGCCGCAGTGCTTCGGAATTTAGACTTCAAAGGCCATAAAATACCGAATCTAAGGGCTGAAGCATTTGTGTTGAATGCGCTGGTAAACTCATTATTGTGACCTATACAAAACACATTTTGAATAAATATTGCACTTCCAAATGTTTCACATACGTCGCTTATGTACTACTGCTACACAAATGAAAACAGCTAATCCGTACTGACCTGTTCCTTTCGTGTCATCTCTACCAGTTTCCATTTGTCGTGCGATTCACATTTTCCAGTATCAGCAACACCGGCCTTTCTCTGCCGTAATACTTCAAGAATATTTCTGCGAACCATTACGCAAAGAGGTCTGTATCCATGTAGCCTATGAAATAACAGTAAAATCGCGCTATGTATTTCTGCCATGTAAAATGAGCATTACGGTTACATAATAATGTGCTTCTCACATCTCATGTCAATGATTTAATATGTATGTCAGTCTCACACTTAATATTAATGTTTTTTCCTTAAAAACACCTTCATGTATGAGCCTTTTGCGTGACAAAAATAAAGCTTGTAAGTGTTGTATAACCGTTCGCTGAACAACCATCCAGAAGGTATATTGTAGTCAGAAGACATCATTGGCACGGATTTCTCAGACATTAGCATTGTAGGCAGGACCTTGCCGTCCGCTGAAACACACATATGAGCCGTCACGTGGTTGAGTGTGGTCACCTGCAACCCGAAGAAATCATGGCCTTATGCTAATTGCAATAAATATCAATTTCATATACAACACGACATTTTTCCTAAAACTAATTTCAACTCGCACTGCTACTTTTTCACCAATCACAGCAAACATATAAATGTGCACTGCACTATTTCCTTCCAGGTTTCGTTATTATTTATACGCAGCAAAAATACCTCGTTTTTATATGTTGTGGCACCGCGACGACCGATCACTTTGTGCGTGTTGATAGCGTCTTTTCGGCCAAATCCCGTTTCATCCGCGTTGAAAATTTGGCTGGCTCTGTTTTCAAGTCATAACTTCTGTGCTTTTGAAAACGGAATCCATGTTGATGGCGTTGCAGCACTGACATATCACACTTAACTTCATTTTCACAATTCACACACATCTGCAGAATTTGTTATCACGTCGTTTTTACGATTCACACACCAGCAGCTATAATATCAGCCATACTACTTCATTCATTCATAAATCAATAACGTGTTATCATAAACAGTGAAATGGCGGTCCAGTACACTTTCGTTCATCATGCGAGCCCTTGCATGGCTGCATCCACTTGGTATGCTTTCCTTAAGCTGCTTGTTCCGCGGGAAGAAGTGGCGATAAAATTTATTGCTTGGGCCCTTGTCAAAATTGTATGGCGGAGGTGGCTTTTCACTACACTTGAGGATTTCCTAAGAAACAGTAGTAAACGTGCTCTAAGTCAATGTCAATAAATGCTAAACCGCTTCTTAGTCCACAGAAAAGACATAATTGCTCTCTTAAAATTAAATCTCGTTTGCCAAACAAGAGCTTTACAAGTTCAATTTATAGCCAATTAGTCGTAAACAATGCCGTATGTTCAGTGCACATGAACAAATAAAACCTTTTTGGCTATTACCGTTATGTTCAGTCCCAGATCTTGTCTCCGATCTTGCTAGATGCAAGCAATACTCTACAGCCGTCGACTATTCGTCAACTGTCAGTAATCTGGCATTCCAACGCGAGCCCCCTGTTTCGCCCATCAACATGCATACGCAAGGTGGAGTAAGGTACGTTGAACTCGCGACTTGCTTGAGCTAGTGACATCACCCTCCTTTTCACCATTACTATGGCATCCTTTGGCTGTGATGCCTCGTACTTGTTGTAGTGTGTTCTGTAAAAATATAGGCCTACAGTTGTATATTGTACATATCAATAATACAACTTGCCTTTCACTGAGGATTCGTTGAATTTACATAGCATTTAGTTGCAGATTCGCTTCACAAGCTAGCAATATTAAACATAATATTTGTCTCACGCTTTTATGGGTGCTTTAAGACTCCTCAACTAGGTATTAACGTTGAGCCATGACACTACAAATCGCATATCTATTGCTGTTATTCTGTGTATGTGTTGCTTAAAGATGAACCCTTCATTTTAACCATTAATATGAGCACATTCTAGTAGCAATTAAAAGCGTTTAATAAATGTGAATGGGTTTCACGACCCACTTCTCTACAGCCATCTTTTACAAGAAAAAATAGTTTCAAAACATTTCTTTCACTGCTTCATTAACGTACTTCTTTGCTTTATGCGGTTCATTGGGAAGAGAATGCAAACCAGCATATGGAATATTGAAAATTTCATTTTATAATGAAGATTTTCACTTTATAAACAGGTTCATGTGTGAAAAAGTTCGTGTTCTTAATGAACAATTACTGAAATCTATATTCATGTAATGATGCCATGACATACTTATGGTCAAAGATACCAGTGCATAGAAGTCAATAGCCATTGCTCATGTTCTCTTACTGAAAGAAAGTTGCAATCACTAAGTTGTACAAAATTCTGTATGCATGATTTACTTCTTATATATAAATATTGCAATAACATGTGCCATTGAAAGTCATGACGGTATACTGTTCATAAAGCTCTTACATTCTTGTTATATCTGTGCTTTGCATTACGCAAACTGTTGCCTGACATGCCCCCATTACCTATTAATTTTTTCGTGGCATGGACAACGTGCAGTTGTTGTGCTCTTTTCACTCCTATACTGAATAAAATTTATCCAAGATAGAGCAAGTGTACTTACTTCGGATAATATATCGAGCAGCTCTACCTGACCTCTGGTTTGGTCAGGGAGCATCCACCGTGGCCGCTGTATTATATGGCCCACAGCAGGCTCAACTCCCGCAATGCCCGTATTGCCCGCCTCAAAACAACACCCAGACAAATGTGTTGGTCAAGTGATTCCTTGGCAGCTCCTTGGCCGAAAGTCTGTACAAGATGCCACTCTGGAAACACCTCTCCATTTGCCCAAAAAAAGGCGGGTACATGCGCAGCGACTTGTGCTATGGGTACGCCACTAATGGCCAAACGGATGCCCTTGCGCTTCACATTATAACTCCTGAAATGCGGTTGATTCGGATGACGAATCCCGACTTCCCCCCGATAAAAATTGATCTATCCCATGCAGCTGTGCCGCACACGTCTTAAAATATGTAGGGAAATCTCTGTGGAGGTCGAGCTGAAATCAGTGCTCACTGAATCGGGACCGAACCCTGTGTTTCGGGCAATGATTTCTGCTTCTGTGTTTCATCATTTTAGCCAGCAGTAAGTAGCCCATGAACTTTGCCAATTACGATGTTCTTGTTTACATGAAATTTGTGATAAACATACGGGTTTTCTTTTTCATTGCTACAAACATACAGCATTTTTTGCACCAAGTACATCTTTCTCCTGAACCTTATTTTTACATTCTTTTTTTTCAAGCCTCTACAACTGCATCGACTGAAAGATATGTGGAAAAAACTTGTAATGTATGTTGCATCCCTCGTATAGTTTATTTGTAAAATATACACTAAGTTAGTTGATAGATGCAGAATTATGTAAAATTTATTTTGTAAACCCACAATATTTGACTGTTTATTTTTTACGTTCTTTTTGAAATATCAATTTAAAATTTTTTTTGGCGGATAATTGCAAAAAATGTTGTTACTTTTTCACGTAATAAACTATGCTCCCGGTATACAAACAAATGCCAGTTATTGCTGGAGCTTTGTGGCTATTTCCGTATTATTTTCTTTAAGAGAAAGCGTAACACAGAAGTTGTATATGATTACCGTTGTACTTTGAGGGCCTTTAGCAAATGTCAATAAAGACTTATGGGTCGTTGAATCTGGCACAAACTAGCCACAGGGGTGCCTCAAAGCGATCGTAGTTTACTTGCTTATTGTTATATAGCGAGGCTTTGAAGCGCTGCGTTAAAACTTTGCAGTGTACCTGGGAACTATTAAAGAGGCTGAATAATATGTAAAATAGTTTTAAAAGCTCATATGATGGCTTTATAGCCCTCAGCCAATATTGGCTGAAGGACATTTTCTAGTGTCTCTTTTCTTTTCTTCTTGGCGATATCTCAAAAACTATTCATCGGATCTTAACCAAACCTTACAGGAAGAAAGTGTATATAGTGTAGATATGCAAGGACCTGTCGTCGCTCCATGCGTTGCACCTTGTGTATTGTTATTGTCCGGGCGGTATTTGAAAAGAGCAACTGGACCACAGTGATGTAACCGCTATTGTCTCTGCATCTCCAATGCCTATGTTTAAATTCGAAAATGTACTGCTTGGCCTTCTGTATAGCCGTTTAACCTCTGGCACTCTCCGCAAGTTTGCACCATCTATTCTAAGACATTCACAAAATCAGATGAACTGAACCTTTAGAAGACGGAAATAACAAGAAAAGGGAGTCTTTCGATTGAATGTTTTGCTATGCTGATTGGAAAGCAGCAAGCACGGAATTCCCTAGTTTTGGCGTAAGTTTTCTTGATTTTTGCTCATTTTTAAAAACTCATTACATATAAGCCGACAAATATTTCACAGCATTTTTTTTCTAGAAAAATCCAAGCCGTTGTGATTATTTTACAACAACAACAATGACTGTCATTTATAGGCTGCGCATGTGTTGCATAATTATATATTTTCCACGGCACTGCTTTTGTTTTTTACTCCTGTTTATGCCTTACCAGGAAATGTAATTGTGGTCCAAGGCCAGTCCTGGTCTGGAAATTGAGAACGATGGTGGAATTGGAAATTTGATTTGGATAGACCGAAACCTTTTTTTATTTTATACATTTATCATAATATTGGTACATAAATTGAAAGTACCAAAGAATAGATAGATGGATAGAATTTAGTTATTTCAGACTCTGCAATTGCGGTTCCAGATGCATATAAATATTCGCCTTAACTACAACATAAAAACATATAATGTTACATAAGATAACATATAATTTTTTACACATATGTTTCCAAATAGATGAAGTGTGTTGCACACTTGATTGTAGTATATTTCTTATTATCTCGTTTGGTGAATTATTCAGACGTAGTATAAATTTGTAGACGAGATTGCTTAAAACTGACTTGTATGAGTCAATATTCAAGAAACTACAAACCATACTTGTACTCTCATATATAGACACACTCATGAATTGTTTCAGTATGTTGTGACATGCTCTTTGTAACTTTTGAATAGTGCTTTTGTAAGAGTGCCACAGATGAGCTGTATACATATTTGTGCAATATGTTTTAAACAGCGTTATTTTAACATCAACACTACAAGTACCAAACTTTCGTGTTAACGTATTTCCACGAGCATAGAATGTGCGAGTTTGTCGGTTGATGTCCATATAATCACTCGCATCATAGTTATTACACACCCGAGATATCTATATTCAGTGACCACTCTCAGTTCACACCCGTTTAAGTGGAATTTAGAAAATTTGAGTTCATCGAGTTCATGTTCGATCGTAATATCATTACACTCTATTGTGTATTGAACTTTAAGTCTAATTGCCCAGCAATATTTTCGCATAAGCTTAGTAATAATTTTATTCCTTTAACTAAGGGGGGCGATAAGCGCCATGTCACCAGGATACAGTATATGGTTGAGTAGTACTCAGTTTAAAGAACAGCCCGTTTTACATTTGTTCAGTGTACTACTTAATTCCTCAATATGTATTTTACAGAAGTGTGGCGACAATATTCCACCACCTTGACTCATCCATTTCTGACTTCAAGTACTTTCGAGATTGTACTGTGCCAATGAATTTGAAATAATTAATCACTGTATCAGCATATAATTAATCGTAAAATTTACCCTGGTATACCTTTTTACTAATGCAAAGATAGCATACAAATACACCAACATCAAGTGATTTATACAGGTCTAGACCGGAGCTATCAGAAAATAAGGGTAGCTGAAAATAAGGTTTTTACGTTTTAATCGCGGTTGTATTAATATTCTTTTAGGAAATAAAATTTATTTAGTAAAAAAAAATTCAATACTTGGAACCAAGATGACTCCGTACGAGTAAGTATGTAACAATGCCATACAAAATTCAGCTAATCTCCCCCTGCGGTGAGGATGGGTCAAACCCCCATCAATATATTGCATATGGTCAGATCGATGATCGCGTAAAAAATATTTATTTCATTTCATCAATGAAATTTGGTACGAACATAATAGCAGGTGATCAAGTATCTGTTGTCAAAAGTGTGGCAAAAGTGGCATAATTATTTATTTGTATATCGATACAGCATCTTTGTTTCTAATTTCGTAAAGAAATTCGGTCAGCTAAATATACTGGACACAATTTTGAACTGTTCCATGTGTAAAACGCCGGCCCCGGTAGTGGGGTTTGGTTGCCTTTCACTGCCGGAGAGAAGTGTGTTGCCTAAATCTTTGCTGCATAACTGGCGTACCTAAAGGCCGCATATTTGTGCTAAATATCAGTTTTTAAATCGTGACTCATATTGAGGAGATATATATCTCCTTTTCTGCTGAGTGGTTGGGGACATACAAAATGTCCCGCCCCGAGGATAACTGTTCCACACTTTTAGCAATGGATATTTATTTGTATATCATTACAGAATCTTTGAACCAAATTTCATGAAGCAAGTAGGTCAAAGAAATATGTTGGACCCGATTTTCGACTTCTCTTTGTATAAAATGTGCCGGCGGGGTGTTGCTTGGCACCCACTTGTCCCAGTTGTGCGAGAATTGTACTCTGCCCCACATATAGCATTTATGGGTGGCTATATAAGATATTTTTAAGTTGTTTTGTTTCGAAATAAGGTTCTTTTCGCTCGCTTTTTGTTTTATTTGTACTAAATATCAAAATGTTTCCGAATATTTGCTCAAAAATCGGATAGCTTTAGTCTCTTATTTTCTGATGACTTATTTGTTGATAGCTTCAGCTTTCCCAAAGAAAAATGGTAGCACAGTTGGCCAGCTATTTTTGGGTGACGCCGCCATCGTGGATTCTACATCGTTTGTGACACTGTTTGTGATAATTTTACGTGTCGACCTCTAATTTATTTCCAAAAGTTATTGTTTATCCTGGAAACCCAGTTTATAGTGCTGTGATTTTATTGCATATATACCAGGAATTGGCTGTGTTTTGTATTAACAATGTTTTGGTCGACCTCCTCTGTCAGTGATGACATAGAGATGCATGAGCACGCTAATAACAAATGTACCCCTGGGAAGAAAATCATATAGTATGTTGGAAGAAAAGAAAGAAAGGTGCATTATTAGAATGGTGTAAAATGTATACAAAAACTCGCCTACAAGAGGTTTTACTTGGTGTACGGACACTTGCAAGTTGTAAACGGTTGTGTTGTGATCTGCAGTAAGTTGCTGCTGGGAGTCTCCACTTTGGCACAGATTCGCCTATGATCCCGCTTTTACGTGTGTTGGCACAGATTCGCCTATGATCCCGCTTTTACGTGTGTTGGCACAGATTCGCCTATGATCCCGCTTTTACGTGTGTCTGTTGTTCAATTCTTAGCTGATTTCTAATAAATATCTTAAATTTACTAGATTCCACGATGTCATGTTTTAAAGATCCCACGATACTGACTTAATTTAAGTTTAATCAAATCATTTATCTAATCAAGGTCCCTAAAAGTTCGTGGTATAAAAATACAATATTATTTACATCTTAAGCAAAGTGGGACCTGAAAATCAACTACATCTTAATCCTATTTAGCTCAAAGGCACACCAGTGGCACGAGGCGTTGAAAGTGTGGATCTGTAGGTTTTGTACCCGTTCTTATTGTCTTGTATTTTATTTACACGAATTTTTTTCCTTCATTATTTATTTTTTTTTATATTTTGTTTACAGGAATTTTGTTTACACCAATAAATATGAGTATAGAAGTTTTGTTTTAGTCAATACGATATAAACTTTTTGTATTAAAATAAAGTAAAGTTGCCCGTTTCCCTGTCTTGGCACAATGCTAGGAAAGGTGTTCAACATTGTGTCGAAAGCCGTGCAATAGCCATCCTTATCCCTACAGTGAATGACAATAGTTTTGTTAGAATTGACCACTTAAAACAACAATTTCTGTATGAGTGGAATGTGTGATGTTTGCTCACCCGAAGGTGAAAAATCTAGGCCTATCTCTCCTGTTCCCACAACAAACTGGTTGGAAATAATTGAGCACATGTGAGAAAGGAAATGAGGTGAAACACTATCGAGTGTGAGCAGCCGTTGTGAAGAATGATTTGTTCATCTGATGGATGCAAAAGATTTATCTCGTCAATTGATGTCAGATGTGAAAAACTGCAATTGTTTATTGAAATGACGACGTGAAAGTGTGAATTCATGCGCGAAGAAGGGGACACCAAGGCGATTGAATGATCTAAATGAAAATGAGAATCTAAGATGAAATTCGGTGGACCTGTGTTGAAATTTGTGTTGTTCCGTGTATGGCAATTCTGCTGGATTTAAAAGAAGAGCAGGTGAATTAGGCGGCGATGAAACGCGATGAATTTGGAGTTCTTTACTGACTGCATCCATGGGAGATATATCTGGGTCGCTAATCTGACACTTTGAAAATATAGTGGAGATGATATCGCTTTCACTAATGTGCCAAAATAAAGCTTTCACAGAATTCAACTTGAAATATTGTGCTATTGTGAGCAATCCGACAATTATTACAGCAACTGAATCTGTTTCTTTGGACATTTCATGACTGGGATTACATTGCTTTGGAAAATGTTCATTTATAGCGTGTTTCCGAGGATGAGAAGACATGTTCTTGCAAATATCTCAGGGAAGGATTTTCTTGCGATTTTTTTTTTCAATCTTGTTTCAACAGCTGTTTGTTGTGTCCCTATAGCGTGGGTCTGATTAAGCTTGCGAAAGGTCTGTGTTAATTATTTCCGCCGTGTCTGTTAACAAAGATATAAATAATAATGTAGTGTAATAAAATGTGATACGCATTGTAATATTGTTAGAGCAAGCAAGGGTGTACTTCTGTAATTGTATTTGATGTATTTCACTTTTTGTGTTCCAGTGAAATAATGTGTTGAATATATGTGTAAATTCCAATGTATTTTGAAATAATTAAATGTACTTACGTAGCACTGATAACCAGTTTCGCCAGTCTTTCTAATTTTCCGTTCAAAGTTCGAGTACATGTCGTTTTGAAGTTTGTTTTTCATTACCAAGTTCGTTCCTGTCAAACATTTATGGTAGGACCACAATTGCCCTTTGAGCACTCTTTTAATTTAACGTCATCATTTTCTTTGGGGCTATTTGCAGTATCAATATTTTTGCTTTCGTCAAAAAGAGAAACTTTAGACCAAAATCGGAAGATCTCTTTCATTGCATAGTTTTATATTTTCATTGCGTACATTCCAGCATCGTTTTTAATTTCTTACTTGGATCGTAGAAGGTGCGTAAATTTTACCTACCACGTAATTCCGGAATAGATTTCTTCAAGCGTGTTACTTTACTTTGATGACAAATTTGATCTCTAGACTTCTGGTACCAGTATAGAAAACCTCACCTGCAAAAGGTTTTACAGAATTACTTGCCTTTGTGTCCAACCACTAGCGAGTTGTAAACAATAGCACAGACTCACTGCGTTATTTTTAAGTATATCCATTCAACTCTCAACTAATTTCTAGTGACTGTTTTTACTGTAGAGATGCAATGCAGATCGACCGAAAACATTCAAATGTATTTCAGAACCATACAGTACATTTAATAAAATATCTGGAGGAATAGGCCGGTTAATAGAGATTTTTATTACCTGGTAGTGTCCTCCTTACTTTTATATATTTGTATCCCTGAGAGCTGGCAGCCCTCAGTGTTCCATTGTTTAGCGTAAAGGGGGTCAACTTTCGGTGTTCTGAGCCTCGAATTTAGCATACCTGTCGCAGGTAAACAACATATGAGGAAGCGGAGAGACCAGGATACCCGAAATTTCTGATAAAGCGATAGAAATTGGTTCAGTTAAAAACTAAGCCAGTAGACTCTTTTTACTTTTAGCAGTTCAATAAAAATTGAAGGAAATTTCAAACTTTCCACATCATAACCCGTTAATTTTACCCGCTATTTATAGAATTACGTAGTCCCGGCGGGCCCTTCCTGTCTACATATGCCAGACAGGAACCATACATGAGAATTGAAATGACCATAGATGCCAAGTTTCCCAGTAGTGTGTCTTTGGGCGCACGGTTCAGGGCACTGAGATTGAAAGAAGGCTTTTTCTTGGCAAAAAAAAAACAAAAAAACACAGTGAAAAGAATCACGACGCATTATTTTTGTCTTTGTTTACTTAATTTTATTTCAGTTGTTAACGTGGGCATCCAGACCCGAACAGAAAACATTAAAAACTGTGCATGTGCATGTGCGCTATAATTTATAATCGAGTTATTTAAGTGGTGCACCTTTGTCCTATTGGCAAATAGGACTCAGTTTGCAAGTTCTATTATAGGAACTAAAAGATGACATTTTAAGGTAAAATTATAAAATGTTTAATACACAGAGTCTGATTTTCGGGATGATAGCTAAGTGGCGGTGACGAGAGCGTAAGAAATCCTGCTGGACAAAAATTTTCACAAGCAATGTGACCCAATGCAAGACCTGGAAATATGTCCAAAATCACATACTTTCAGCATGCAAAGGGACAACACTTTGACACTTAGAAGTTTGAAGTTATGATGAAAAATAATCAGTGAAACTGGTGGGAGATCCCTGGTTTCTGGACTAGTGAAAGTCCTTTTTGCAAAACAGGAGCAAATTTCAACTACACGTAATAGCGGCATAGGTGAATTTTTTTCTGAGGAAGGGGGGGGGGGGGCGGGGAGCGGGAGGTGATGTTCTTGTGTCTCTGTTTTGCAATACGTGTTAATAAAAACATTCAGTCTCCGTGTAGCCTAGAAGATCTACCGATTGTTACAGCATTCTAAATATCAGCGCTTGTTGAGGTGTTATACGTTAGATGTGCATTAGATTTCAATCTTTACTGGTCCCGTGCGAGGAATACATTCTGCAAAAAGATAATTTATCCATCTCAAACTGTTCACTTTAAACTCCCCAATTTCCAAACCGTTTATGAAATCAATTAAAACAAATGGCAGCTTTAATTATTATGTAATCTTTGACCGATTGCACAGATAGACAAAGGTTAGTGAAATGTTTATACAAATTGGACACACTTTGACAGGAATAGCATTGTGTAAATTCTGACTTGATTGATAAAATTGCAAAGAACTGAGATCAAATTTAATGATATTTTAAGCTCTTGTTTTACTATTTATTCAGTCTTCCGCCTTGTTTCTCGCAATCGTGCCTTTATTAAGTGCTTCCTGATATAGGCATCATAGTCGCTGTAAACTACTAAACAAACAAACAAACAAACAAACAAACAAGGACATGAAGGAATGTAATCCGTGAATTTAACACAGATTTGGTGAAAGAGTGTGTGTTTGCGATTATTTAAGCAAAGTTTTCTCAAATTATTGAAAAGAGATGTTGGGATCTAATCTCATTGCCTGACGTTGATAGTGACCGGTTCTGGATAACCTCTGTCTCACGAACGCTCCAATCAATGGCTGCTTTCAGACGGAACTAGCGGCGGGTCTGCGGCCGTGAAGGATGTGCATGTCACGAGTGATTTCACGCCACAAGACATCATCACGGCGATACGTGAGAGGTTTAAAATCAAAGAACCGGATCTGGCCTTTAAGGTGATATCAGAATTTTATAAAATGAAATTGTCAACAGTATTTATTTGCATCACAATTTCGAAAAAAAAGGGTAGAAAAAATATAAAATTGCGTAAGTTTTATGAAATTGCTTCGAATTATAACGCTTTGAATGTAAAGTTTCAATATAACAAAATGCAAGTAACCAACATAAAAATATTTAAAAAAATTAAATTAAGTATTTCTTTGACTTGTGATATTCTTGAATGGTGCTCTGAAAATTGTAGTTACGAAACCACAGAGGCTCCCTGATCCTGATCAACAGTAAACTTAGAAGCAATTCCAAATCCGTGTAAGTATGAGTCGCCGCACGTTATTGCCACTCCCTCCCTCTGCCCCCCGCCCTCCCCCCTTCCCTCCCCTTCCTATGTGTACGCACATAAAAGATGACCTTCAAGAGAATTTCAAGTTTGTGCAACATCAATATGGCCAAAAATATAAAGAGTCACCATTTTATTACAAGCAAACCTTAAAACATTGATTATCTCAATATTCCATTTGGGAAAGAACGAGCGTAAACAGTTGTGCAAGAAAAGAAAAAAAAATAGAAAGAAAGAAGAATAATAACACTGTTTTTCGCGACACAATTAGAGGGAGTGAGATATGAGTTACGGTTTGTTATGCTTCTGTGTTCCAGACCGTATGTGCTGGAAGTGAGCAACTTTCATCAAACTGGTGGGTAGACATTAGTACTGACACCCCGACTCCCCCCCCCCTCCCCCCCCCCCCCACCCATGACCATATACATATGCTCTCACGAATACCCGCTGTTGTGCTGACGTTGTAAAAGTTGTTAATTCCGAAAAGGTGGAAATCACGAAAACTTATGAAAATATTGCGCATGTTTAAATGTTAGCAATTACATTAAGTCCTGATAATAAAAGAAACACAAACACACACACACACACACACACACACACATCCCAGCAGTATGAAACACAGCCACAGTTCCGCTAGGAGATTATGAAGTGACGTCACAGAGCGCTGACGCTGTCACTCTTTGTGTTGATTGACAGTTGAAGCCACGCCCCCAGCCACGGAGATGTCTGACCACCAGCTGGCGCTGAAGAAGACGCTGTGTTCTTTTGACGAACGGGTAATCAGCGCCCTCCCCCCGCCCCTGTCCCTCCCTTCCTCCCCTCCCCACCCCCCCCCCCTTCGTCCTATTATTGTTTTTGTTTTTTTGGGGGGGGGGGAGGGGGCAGAGCATATTTTAAGATAGTTACAGCGCGTGTTAAGACCTTCTCCATCAGTATCATGTGATTAAATTAAGGATGAATGAGAAGATCAAATTAGAAAAAAAAACTAAATTCACTAAGAATTCACTAGCGATCGAAAGCATTTCACAGGCCATAAAATGGTTATGAAATGAATCTAGAGCGTTATTTAACAAACAAAATAATAATAATAAATAATAATAATAATAATAATAAGAAAAATGATACAAACATACAGATCAGAATCAAATAAATGCACATTAGTTGCAACTAATAAAATTATTTCTATGTTTGTTTTCTTGTTATTAAATTTTAGATTTCCAAGTTAGAAAAGGAGGTGCCAAATTTAAAAAATAACAGAAGTAAAAGAATCACACAGGTAGAGACAGATATTCCTGCAGCGAATCCAGATATATATGTAGAGAGAGAGAGAGAGAGAGAGAGAGAGAGAGAGAGAGAGAGAGAGAGAGAGACACGGCAGGGAATATATAATATATAGAGCCAAATAAAATAAGCTTGTTGAGAAGGAATTTTTCTCCCTTCGCTTTCGTTTTGTGTCTCTAACTTTTAAGACCTTAACCCCTTTTAAAAAGATGTGGAGTTAAAAGGATAATAAATAAAAACAATCTGCAGCTAAGAGTGTTTAGATGTCAGTTATTTTTTAGGCAGTATAATATTTAAAATAATGTGTAAAAGGGTTTTTTATTTATTTTTTTCTGAAAATGAAAACGCTCCGTCTTCATTTGAAGTGTATACTTGAAGATCCCATTTTATTTATGGGAGTATCTTGCATTTATGCCAAATATACCTGATTTTTTTTTCTATTTTAGGAAATGGAAGAAATCGAGAAAACCTTACTATTTTTAAACAGTCGTCTGGATGAATCTCAGAAACCAAAATGGCAGGGCATGTTCAAGAAAAATCCCTTCTGGTAACTCGTGATCGATTACATTGATCAGTTCACAACGGGTGGTTCTACTAACAATTTCTGTGGCTGCTGGCCCGAAATCTCTCCTCACTTTTGTGCCAGTTGAACATCTGGATATTTTGATGTATATGTTGGAGTAGCACGTTCGTAGGACCACTCATTTGCAGCATCATAAGGCGTTCTTACCTCCTTACCTCCTTGTTGCTATAGTTACTTGTGTAACGCGTTGTGATTGGACAGTTTTGTTTTCACGTCGCTGCGCATCCGGTTTTGGATAGTTGCGCGCAGTTGTGTGCCTGTTTGTTATTGTCTGCCACGAGACCAGCAAATATGAATGGAAACATATTTGGAAACGGTTAAGGGAGATAAAGCTTGATACTTAAACAACATATGGGTTGTATTTGCGTAATGGATTTTGGTAGACTCTTAACTTTTAAACTGTTTTAGTTGAGTTTTCCCATTAGACATTTGTAAGACTTTTTAACGTATTTAAGGATCGTTTGCTTATGTATTTGTTATTGTTAACACTGTGTCACGACTTTGTACATGTGTTGGTATGTATTTGTTTATTTATTTCCCACAGGTAGAACCTGTGGGAAATGTATGCGATCGACCGCATGTCGGTCTGTCATTAAGGGCTTGTTAACACGGTAACTTAAAAACTGCTGCAAGGATTTTAATGAAACTTGGTATGTAGCTTCTATGGAAACAAACACAGATCGGTATTGGAAATGGGCCAGGTTCGTCCAAGGAAAATGTACCTGCTGGACTTAGAAAAGTTCAGCTCTTGATTGACTATTGTTAACACGATCTCTGAAGAACAACTGCAAGGATTTTCATGAAACTTGGTGTGTAGCTTCTATGGGCACTAGCAAGGATCGATATTGTAAATGAGTTAGGTTGGCCCAAGGAAAATCAACCAAATGGACTTTGAAATTTACCAAATCCTGGAAATTATTCAGCATCGGAATGAGTTTGTTAACACGATATCTCAAGAGCAACTGCAGGGATTTTAATGAAACTTGATATTTAGCTTCTATGGGCAGTAAGAAGGATTGGTAGTGTAAATGAGTCCGGTTGGCCCAAGGAAAATCAACCAAATGGACTTTGAAATTTACAAAGTCCTGGAAATTATTCAGCATCGGAATGAGTTTGTTAATACGATATCGCAAGAACAACTGCAGGGATTTTAATGAAACTTGGTGTGTAGCTTCTACGGGAACAAACACAGATCGATGTTATAATTGGGCCAGGTTCGTCCAAGGCAAATGCACCAACTGGACCTAGAAAATTTCAGCTCTTGATTGACTTTTGATGGCCGTGTTTAACTGAAGGGGGGGGGGGGGGGGATCCTGTGGGGAATATGTGGGCTATGCACACTGCTCTAGTTAAGACTGTGTTAAGACGTTGTGCATGTGTCGGTATGCTTTTGTTAAGATGCTGCGTTAAGACTTTGTATGTTTCTGTTTTCCCTTGTTGTTAAGCACTGTTTTTGTCGCGGTGTATTTAAAATGAATATTAGACCTCTACATGTTGATGCGGGTGTTTGGTTCACTGAAATACTTGCATTTTGCAGTGTGACGCAACAAGAAGCGTCACTGAGAAAAGCCAAAACAAGCCAAAAAAGCCAAAAAAAGGGAATGCAGAGAAAAAGAACAATCCGCATTTATTGTGATTTTTGTCTGTTTTTATCTTTGAAAAGCATTTGATCTCAGTAACGGAAGAACGAACCACGTAAATTGTGAATGAGTTCCTAATGCCGCGGGTAATCGATTCATGTATCGCGGGTAATCGGGTTATGCAGCTCGGATAATTGGACCATATACAGCGGGTAATCGGGTGATGTGCCGTAATTGCACCATGTACGGCGGGTAACCGGTTCACTATCGCGGGTAATGGATTCATGTACCGCGGGTAACCGGTTCACTATCGCGGGTAATCGAACCGGAATCATGAGATCTTTGTGCCAGTAATCGATCGATGTCCGGCGAGGATTCCATGCCTGTACTGCGGGTAATTGGTGTGTGTTTCTGCGTACAATCTGTTAGTGGGGGTGTGTCTGGCTTGGCGGGGGGTGGGGGTGGGAGGTGAGTGGCTACCGCCGAATCGCATCAAATCGCATCCTCTGTTCTTATCTGATCTCGTCTTTAAATTGGATTTGCTTAATTTAAGAATTTCGTTATCTGCTATCGGATACCACTGTGTCAAAAAACATTCTTAAACTTTCCGTCCATTTCAGTTCAGAAACAGTGTCTGTATTTTTGATACTTTGTTATTCTGTTCACTTATTTTGTTAGATTCCGGAAGTTTCCGAAGCTACCCCACCACCTGTATAGAAGCCCCGAGACTTCTGTTCGGAAACTTCCGGTAGGTGTTTGATGCGCGCAGATGTTGCACTATTTTTTTTCTTGTGACTGATGTACAGTGTTGGAAATCACTACGGATATTTCCATAATAAATTCACTAAAATCTTTATACAATTGACGTTCAAAAATATTGGTGTATGACGACAACATCCCGTGGTCGCTCGTCCTTCTCGCTTTTATACGTTTATTAGCGGAGAAACACGGAAAGAAAAGAAAACATCCCCCCTTCCCATGTGGAGGGCAGACTTGTGGGGTGGTTTGTGTAGTCTCTTGTGGTGGTTGTCCATGGGGATGAAATGAGGGGGGGGGGGGGGGGTGGTGTGGGGGGAGGGAGGGAGGTGTGGTGGTGGGGGGCTTGGTCTTAACAATGTGGCGTGGCGGATACGGGCACATTATGACGTGAAAAAGGGACGGAAACATCGGTTCCAATGAAATGCTTTTCGATGTCAGAGTCCTGTTGGTGTCATTATGGTAATGTGTAATATAATCCTATAATTACGCGCTTAATATTTTATAGCTTATTTCATTTCATTTCGGTAAATTATTAACCTAATATAACACTAATCCTCCTGGCACAAGGGCGCGCGTTTTTTGGCCTGTCTGGGAAATGAATTAATTTGATAAAAAAATCATTTGTCAATATGATATAATTTATTACTTCAATAAAAATCTTATTTACAAATTGGCTATTTTTGAATAGGCAATTTATTAGAATGTGCGAGTGTGGCGAGTGTGGGTGGGTGGTGGGGTTTAGGAGGGGGGGGGGGGGGAGGTTCGCGGGGACATAAGCAAGTGGCCGCTACAACAACATAATGCAGTGTCAAAACATTCTTTATTTGGCAATCTATGACGTGACTTTTTACGGTAAAGTGTTTTAATAGTTATAGGTCCTTTGCGATGCAAAGTACTCCCAAAGTTTTATTACATCCATGTGATAGTCTAATAAATTATATATATATATATATATAGGTCGTTGCTTTGTGAATAGGGCAGAAGGAGCCGTGTTAAGTTTGCTTTCCTTTGCGCGGTGATTGCGTGTGTACGAACTGATGACGTTTGTGGCTCGTGTCATCCAGCTGCCTATGTGCGTTGTTATGAAACAGCTGACCTCTGAGGATATCTGTCTGTGATGCAGAACCACAGAGCGGATGGATATTTTTAAAAAAAAAGTAGTTCCTCTCTTCTATGAGTGTTATTTTCGCGAAATCCCCACTACAGAGTGAAAATGTACTGTTGGCTGTAGAGATTGGTTGTTGGCTGTAGATGTTGGCTCTAGCGCTTGGTGGTTGGCTGTAGAGTTGGCTGTTGGCTGTAGAGATTGGTTGTTGGCTGTAGAGGTTGGTTGTTGGCTGTAGATGTTGGCTCTAGCGCTTGGTGGTTGGCTGTAGAGGTTGCCTGTTGAGGGTGTCTGTGGGCTGTAGAAGCTGGTTGTAGAGGTTGCCTGTTCACTGTGGAGGTTTGTTGTTGGCTGTAAATGTTGGCTGTAGAGGTTGGCTGTTTTAAGAATACTACCCATTATTATCCATGATTATCCAGTCACACATCACTCCATACGGAGGATGACCGCCCTAAGACCGCTCCGTCACGTCACCCTGTGACGTCACACTGTGACACAATTGCCGAGTTTTGTTTACAGAAGCTTTAACACTAGTCACTGCGTTACAGTCATAAGGTCAAATGATAGTTCCATTAAAAAAAAAACCCTGTTTTGAATTTTTCTGCGAAGTAGTACAGCAACTAAACAGGAAGTGACGTCATCTTTAAGAGAAAGAAAACCACATCCGGCTGTGTTCGGGATCGGGAGAAGAAAACTGTAAAGTTTCTATTTTCCTCCGCCTCCAGATGTCTTAGGAAAACGAAATATGAAAACTTGATATGTACAAACTTTCTCTACGAATTAATTTTACAGCTATTTTCTAAATAAACAAAGACTATACATGGAGCAGACATGTACCATTCTGTTTCACGTTATTTGCAAGTGAACGCCCAAGAATTACGCAACGAAGCAGTGCGCAAGAATAGCAACGCAAAAAAAAAAGCACGAAAAACACACAGAAAAGAAAGAAAAAACAATCCTTATTTGATTTCCCTCAGAGTGTAGTGATGACACAGGGGAAACAGTGAAACCCTTCTATACCGGTCCCGGATAATCCCCAGCACCAGTCAGTACACACAACGGATGTGGTCGAACTTGGACAAAAAAGCGGTCTTTTTTTTTTTCTTTTTTTTTTTTAGTACTCTTTTTTCTGTTTGTGGCAGCCAGAGATCTGCGCGTTGTCTCATCAGCTACAGTAGAACCTCACTAAAGTTAAAAAAAATGGTTACGGACGTCGTAAAATTGAGGATAAAGTGGCAGGAAGTGGTATTCATTCACTGGATTTTGTTCACTGAATGTAAAGGTTCGTCAGCCGAGGCGTGATGTATCGACACCTAAGGACTGGATATTAAGGCGGTGTCGTTAGGCACAAATTGTGCACGTGACACTGTGGACATTGGTACTGAATGGCGAATTTTTATAAGCGCGTGGGTCGATTTTGGTGGGGCTTTAGTTTCTTTTTTTATTTACTGGGCGCATGAGTCGGTGTGGGTGGGGCTTGGGTTTCCGTTTTTTATTTAGTGGGCGCGTGGGTCGATTTGGGTGGGGCTTGGGTTTCCTTTTTTTATTTACTGGGCACGTGGGTCGATTTGGGTGGGGCTTGGGTTTCTTTTTTTATTTATTGGGCGCGTGGGTCGATTTGGGTGGGGCTTGGGTTTCCTTTTTTTATTTACTGGGCGCGTGGGTCGATTTGGGTGGGGCTTGGGTTTCCTTTTTTTATTTATTGGGCGCATGGGTCGATTTGGGTTGGGCTTGGGTTTCCTTTTTTATTTACTGGGCGCATTGGTCGAATTGGGTGGGGCTTGGGTTTCCTTTTTTTATTTACTGGGCGCATGGGTCGATTTGGGTGGGGCTTGGGTTTCCTTTTTTTATTTACTGGGCGCATGGGTCGATTTGGGTGGGGCTTGGGTTTTCTTTTTTTATTTACTGGGCGCATGGGTCGATTTGGATGGGGCTTGGGTTTTCTTTTTTTTATTTACTGGGCGCATGGGTCGATTTGGGTGAGGGTTGGGTTTCCTTTTTTTATTTACTGGGCGCATGGGTCGATTTGGGTGAGGCTTGGGTTTCCTTTTTTATTTACTGGGCGCATGGGTCGATTTGGGTGGGGCTTGGGTTTCCTTTTTTATTTACTGGGCGCATGGGTCGATTTGGGTGGGGATTGGGTTTCCTTTATTTATTTACTGGGCGCATTGGTCGATTTGGGTGGGGCTTGGGTTTCCTTTTTTATTTACTGGGCGCATGGGTCGATTTGGGTGAGGCTTGGGTTTCCTTTTTTTATTTACTGGGCGCATGGGTCGATTTGGGTGGGGCTTGGGTTTCCTTTTTTATTTACTGGGCGCATGGGTCGATTTGGGTGGGTCTTGGGTTTCCTTTTTTTTATTTACTAGGCGCATTGGTCGATTTGGTTGGGGCTTGAGTTTCCTTTTTTTTATTTACTGGTCTTATGGGTCGATTTGGGTGGGGCTTGGGTTTCCTTTTATTATTTACTGGGCGCATGGGTCGATTTGTTTGGTTCTTGGGTTTCCTTTTTTTTATTTACTGGGCGCATGGGTCGATTTGGGTGGGGCTTGGGTTTCCTTTTTTATTTACTGGGGGCATGGGTCGATTTGGGTGAGGCTTGGGTTTCCTTTTTTTATTTAGTGGGCGCATGGGTCGATTTGGGTGGGGCTTGAGTTTCCTTTTTTTATTTACTGGGCGCATGGGTCGATTTGGGTGGGGCTTGGGTTTCGTTTTTTTATTTACTGGGCGCATGGGTCGATTTGGGTGGGGCTTGGGTTTCCTTTTTTATTTACTGGGCGCATGGGTCGATTTGGGTGAGGATTGGCTTTCCTTTTTTATTTACTGGGCGCATGGGTCGATTTGGGTGGGTCTTGGGTTTTCTTTTTTATTTACTGGGCGCATGGGTCGATTTGGGTGGGTCTTGGGTTACCTTTTTTTATTTACTGGGCGCATGGGTCGATTTGGTTGGGGCTTGGGTTTCCTTTTTTTTATTTACTGGGCTTATGGGTCGATTTGGGTGGGGCTTGGGTTTCCTTTTATTATTTATTGGGCGCATGGGTCGATTTGTTTGGTTCTTGGATTTCCTTTTTTTATTTACTGGGCGCATGAGTCGATTTGGGTTGGGCTTGGGTTTCCTTTTTTTATTTACTGGGCGCATGGGTCGATTTGGGTGGGGCTTGGGTTTCCTTTTTTTATTTACTGGGCGCATGAGTCGATTTGGGTGGGGCTTGTATTTCCTTTTTTATTTATCGGACGCGTGAGTCGATTTGGGTGAGGCTTGGGTTTCCTTTTTATTATTTACTGGGCGCGTGAGTCGATTTGGGTGAGGCTTGGGTTTCCTTTTTTATTTACTGGGCGCATGGGTCGATTTGGGTGTGGTTTGGGTTTCTTTTTATTTACTGGGCGCGTGAGTCGATTTGGGTGAGGCTTGGGTTTCCTTTTTTATTTACTGGGCGCATGGGTCGATTTGGGTGTGGTTTGGGTTTCTTTTTATTTACTGGGCGCATGGGTCGATTTGGGTGAGGCTTGGGTTTCCTTTTTTATTTACTGGGCGCATGGGTCGATTTGGGTGTGGTTTAGGTTTCTTTTTTATTTACTGGGCGCATGGGTCGATTTGGGTGGGGCTTGGGTTTCCTTTTTTTATTTACTGGTCTTATGGGTCGATTTGGGTGGGGATTGGGTTTCCTTTTATTATTTACTGGGCGCATGGGTCGATTTGTTTGGTTCTTGGGTTTCCTTTTTTTTATTTACTGGGCGCATGGGTCGATTTGGGTGGGGCTTGGGTTTCCTTTTTTATTTACTGGGGGCATGGGTCGATTTGGGTGAGGCTTGGGTTTCCTTTTTTTATTTAGTGGGCGCATGGGTCGATTTGGGTGGGGCTTGAGTTTCCTTTTTTTATTTACTGGGCGCATGGGTCGATTTGGGTGGGGCTTGGGTTTCGTTTTTTTATTTACTGGGCGCATGGGTCGATTTGGGTGGGGCTTGGATTTTCTTTTTTTATTTACTGGGCGCATGGGTCGATTTGGGTGGGGCTTGGGTTTCCTTTTTTTTATTTACTGGGCGCATGGGTCGATTTGGATGGGGCTTGGGTTTTCTTTTTTTTATTTACTGGGCGCATGGGTCGATTTGGGTGGGGCTTGGGTTTCCTTTTTTATTTACTGGGCGCATGGGTCGATTTGGGTGAGGCTTGGGTTTCCTTTTTTATTTACTGGGCGCATGGGTCGATTTGGGTGGGTCTTGGGTTTCCTTTTTTTATTTACTGGGCGCATGGGTCGATTTGGTTGGGGCTTGGGTTTCCTTTTTTTTATTTACTGGGCTTATGGGTCGATTTGGGTGGGGCTTGGGTTTCCTTTTATTATTTACTGGGCGCATGGGTCGATTTGTTTGGTTCTTGGATTTCCTTTTTTTTATTTACTGGGCGCATGAGTCGATTTGGGTTGGGCTTGGGTTTCCTTTTTTTATTTACTGGGCGCATGGGTCGATTTGGGTGGGGCTTGGGTTTCCTTTTTTTATTTACTGGGCGCATGAGTCGATTTGGGTGGGGCTTGTATTTCCTTTTTTATTTACCGGACGCGTGAGTCGATTTGGGTGAGGCTTGGGTTTCCTTTTTATTATTTACTGGGCGCGTGAGTCGATTTGGGTGAGGCTTGGGTTTCCTTTTTTATTTACTGAGCGCATGGGTCGATTTGGGTGTGGTTTGGGTTTCTTTTTATTTACTGGGCGCATGGGTCGATTTGGGTGAGGCTTGGGTTTCCTTTTTTATTTACTGGGCGCATGGGTCGATTTGGGTGTGGTTTAGGTTTCTTTTTTATTTACTGGGCGCATGGGTCGATTTGGGTGGGGCTTGGGTTTCCTTTTTTTATTTACTGGGCGCATGGGTCGATTTGGGTGAGGCTTGGGTTTCCTTTTTTATTTACTGGGCGCATGGGTCGATTTGGGTGTGGTTTGGGTTTCTTTTTTATTTACTGGGCGCATGGGTCGATTTGGGTGGGGATTGGGTTTCCTTTTTTTATTTACTGGGCGCATGGGTCGATTTGGGTGAGGCTTGGGTTTCCTTTTTTATTTACTGGGCGCATGGGTCGATTTGGGTGTGGTTTGGGTTTCTTTTTTATTTACTGGGCGCATGGGTCGATTTGGGTGGGGATTGGGTTTCCTTCCTGTTCACTGTGCACGTGAGTCGATGGGCCATTAGGGAAGATTTTTATATAACGGATACCTCTGACACGTCACACTAGAATTTTGATGGCAAATTGAAGAGTACTTTTCCAGATTCCGAAAGCCTGAGGCTTTTCGCAGAACAAGTTCTACTGTCTGCAATGATATACAGTGCGAGCTGTTCATCGACTTCAGTTTCACTGGTTAAAAAATAATTTCAATTTGGAAAAAAATGCTTATACATGCGACGCTTTTATTTAAATTTGATCATTTTTCGAATTATTTTAGTATAAAACATCATTGTTTATGTTCAGTGCGTGTTTTCGAAATAGAAAGCTTGTAAATATGTTTACTTGAATTTGTTTTTGAAATTTGAAGCTTTAATTTCAGCTGCGGCAATTCCGCTGATATGTTGAAACTACGAAGCCATTTTTTATTATGGCTAGATTTTGTTTAATGGCAGAATTACGCCCTGACATTTTATACTTAAGTAATATAGAAGTCTTTAGGTGAAAAAAATGGCGGTATAGTAACGAATAATGGCTAAAACTATTAACAACACACTCGGAATTCAATCCGTTAATACGACGTGTGCAACTTGGGCATTGACTGAGGCTTCCGCCTCTTTAGGCTTTCTCAATGATGCGAGTGGTACATATTGTAACTCGCAGTGATTAGCGTTATATGATATCTTAATATGTCAAAAAGAATTTCACATGGGCTTTGGGTAGGCACAATCGAGTTGATATACATACACAATGACAACGAAACGCTATTGTGCTCACCTCAAGTAAACATAGTGACCTCAGTGTCTGTCGGAGGAACAACATGGCGCGGAACAAGGGTTCTTATTGTGCTGCGCCACGTGAGGATATCCCCATATAGACAGCGGTATCAGCTGGTTACTTTAGCCGAGTGTCACCCCCTCCTCTCTCCCCCCCCACCCCCCACCCCCCACCCCCCAAACCCCCTGGAAAAATGGCGCCCCCGCTGCACCTTGGTACATAACCAACAGTCAGAACAATAACGTGCTGTACGAGACAGTCTTTGGCAGTATAATGAGGGGGGTGGGGGCGGGGGATGGGGGGGGAGAGAGGGGGGGGGAAGGGGCGGGCTATATAATCATGTACAATATGCTGTTTATACGACCGAGTTCGGTACTTATGTAAAACAAAGGCGTTAGGTGGCACAGCTAATCGAGGTGATGGACCAGTTGGTAAATAGTCATTTTGGTTCTGAGTGCTGCCAGGTGCGGCCTACCACTGCAAATATTGTGCCGATAACCATTATACACTTGTTCATGGTGATCTGCACCGTGTTGTGACAGATAATGATCATGGGGAGGGAACGGGTGTCAGACTGTACGAAATGTGGGGCGAGGGGAGTGCGAAAAATCTCCTAAAACGGTGCCATTTAAATTTGGGATTGTGGTCTGTAGGAACGGTTGAGGTTGACTTTACTTTTGCTCTCTCTGAGCTCCCCCGACCCCCGCCCCCCCCCTCCATCCGCGTCCCCCGGGGGGCAGTTTGCATGCCGTAAAAGTTTTTTGTTTCGGGGGTGGCGTCGGCTGGTGTTAACCAGCTGTTCAAAGCCAACCAGGCATTCATGCCACCTAACCACACATCCAAACAGCCATTCAGCTGGAACAACGAACAGGCCATCAAACAAAACATTCAACAAGCAATTGTGTTCTCTCTCTCCCTCTCTCTCATTGTGAATCAAGTCGATATTCTTTTCACTGGAAGCGATCGACTGAACAGCGATGCCGGCGACTTCTGACAGATCATTCTGTGATGTTATAGCTTTCAAGCACGCCTGTTTTATTTATTTATTTATTTATTTTTTCAGAATTCAGATGCGGCTAGGGTGGTACGGGATGGCGATAGAGTGGTTCATGGGGGGGGGGGTAGGGGGTGGGGGGAGGGAGGCGTCGTTTGCGTGGGAGGGGGGAGGGGGGTATCAGTCGGTGCTAGATGAGACGGTGGCGGGGATGAGCTCTATGGAGCTGTCAGAGTGCTTGGATATTGGATGAACATATCAGTGTTTCAATACCGGGGTTGGGGGGGGGGGGGGAGGAGGGAGGGCAGGGAAGGAGGGGTCATGAACTGTGAGTATGTGTTGAACACATGTACAGCCTTTAATGGTGAAGTGCGACGGACGGGGCTGTGTGTGTGTGGTGGGGCAGGGGAGGGGGAGGGGAGGAGGAGAGGGTAAACCTCTGCTGTGCTGTGTTTATACACAATGAAAAGCCGTGTTTAAATTCAGGAAAGAAGAAGGGGGAGGAGAAGGAAGCAAGTAAATAGAGCAAAAGAAAAGGAAAAAAAAGAAAAAAAAAGGAAATAAAAAGAAAACATAAGTGGGTGGTGTTGACGTGCTAATAAAAGTGCTGTAGTTGGTGAAATATAAAATATCTCCAATTGATACTTGCGAATCACTTAAAGTGAATGCTCGCGGTCGTTTCGTTACATATTGAAACAGCAAAGGGAGCCATTGATTAAGTCAGTAAAATAAAAAAGGAAGGCAAACGTTCGTTCCGTGTTATTGTGAAGTCATTTACACGGTAATGGAAAATACATTTGAAAGACTGACTCTTTTTGTGGTGTCTTTTTTTTTTTTTTTAATGTAAAAAAACAGTGCGGTATTGATAAAAAAGAAGAATGAAGAAAATGGATTTGAAGAGGCGTAGTGATACTGCCTTGAGCCGACCGGAACGCTGAAACAAAAGAGTCCGTTAATACCATTGTAGAGTTCGTAAACTATTCGGGTGTTTTTTTGTTTTTTTTTTTATGTTTAGTAGAATGAGTCGTACTCGTGATCAAATAGTACCGTACATACATTGGTAAGAATCTGATAGTCTGTCATTTGTGTGGGAATTAAACATTGTCTTTGAGGCATTGTATCAAAGCACATATTGTATGTTCAGGTATGAGGTGCCATGCTTCACCTTGGACAGAAACCGTGATAGGGGGGGAGGAAATAACGGTGAAATACTAATCAATGCTTTGTATCAAAGAGCACAGTTGTTCCTTCTATGACGTCATAATTGACACAACTGTCTTACAACGCTCGCGTTATTTAATACATTTGGGTAGTTATCTGTAAATACAAACTGATCCTTAAAACTACACGGCGTACTCTTGTCAAAGGAAAGATATGTTTCACCTGAAACCCAGCGATTTCTATCAGCGCGACTAAATTTGGAGACTAAATGAAGCAGTAAGGTGCATCTCGGGTGTCGGGGTGTGCACGACCCCCTTTTTTCTTCTCTCCATTCTTAGCCTCACAGCACGATGCCTCAGAATCAACCAAGTTTTTTTTTGTTTTTTTTAGCCCAGCTTACGTTACACGTAAGCTGGGGTATTCCTATCGGTTTGCGGGCGGTGTCCGTTAGTTAGTTAGTTAGTTAGTTAGTTAGTTAGTTAGTTGTTTATTTAGTAAACTTTGGTTCAAAATGCATCTCCTCCTACAATTTTGATCCGATGTCATTTATTTTTGGTGTGAGGCATCTCTAAGGGGTCGTGCATACGGCTTGTGCTTTTCTAGTCGATCGGGTGATTTTTGAATTTTTGGCGAATTTTTAAAGAAAAAATTTTAAAATGTATCTCCTCCTACATTTTTGACCCGATGTCATTTATTTTTGGTATGAGGCACCCCTAAAGGGTCGTGCATACGGCTTGTGCTTTTTTAGTCGATCGCGCAATTTTTGTATTTTTGGGGAATTTTTAAAGCAAAATTTTCGAAAATAATTCAAAATGCATCTACTCCTACAATTTTGATTCGATGTCATTTATTTTTGGTGTGAGGCATCCCTAAGGAGTCGTGCATACGGCTTGTGCTTTTTTAGTCGATCGGGTGATTTTTGAATTTTAGGGGAATTTTTGAAGAAAAAAATTTAAAATGTGTCTCCTCCTACATTTTTGACCCGATGTGATTTATTTTTGGTATGAGGCACCCCTAAAGTGTCGTGCATACGGCTTGTGCTTTTCTAGTCGATCGGGTGATTTTTTAAATTTTTGGGGAATTTTTGAAGAAAAAAATTTAAAATGTATCTCGTCCTACATTTTTGATCCGATGTCTTTTTTTTTAGCCCAGTTGGCTTTTTAGCCAACAGGGCTATACAGATGGGGGCAAGTGTCGTTCGTCTGTCCGTCCGTCCGTCCGTCCCGCGACCTTTAAAAGTGGAATAACTTTTTTATTTTTTATCCGATTCTTACCAAATTTTAAACACGAGTTCCTAACCCTTTACTGCATTAGGAAATATTTTTATTTTTGCGGTTTAAACCATTTTTGGCGATTTTATTGCCAATTTGGGCGAAATACGAAAAAACCTATCTAGTCCCTCATTTTTCATCGGAAGATTCCGAAATTTTTTATGAAGAAACTAGGACTAAGGGGTAAAAAAAGTACTTTTTTCGATTTTTGTATTTCGCCTTATTTTTGAATCTACTGAGCTTCAAAGTTTGCAACTTCTAAAAATTGGCAAATTTCCAATTTTTTTTTCTTAACAAAGTAGTTAAAATGGAATATTTTTTTTTATCCGATTCGTACCAAATTTTTAACACGAGTTTTTAACCTTCCACTGCATTAGAAATTTTTTTATTTTTTGGTTTAAACCATTTTTGGCGATTTTATTGCCAATTTGGGCAAAATACGAAAAACCTATATAGTCCCTCATTTTTCATCGGAAGATTCCGAAATTTTTCATGAAGAAACTAGAACTAAGGGGTGAAAAAAGAACTTTTTTCGATTTTTGAATTTCGCCTTATTTTTTAATCTACTGAGCTTCAAAGTTTGCAACTTCTAAAAATTGGCAAATTTCCATTTTTTTTCTTAACAAAGTAGGTAAAGTGGAATATCTTTTTTATTTTTCATCCGATTCGTACCAAATTTTAAACGCGAGTTTTTAACCTTCTACTGCATTAGGAATTTTTTTTTTTTTTTGGTTTAACCATTTTTGGCGATTTTATTGCCAATTTGGGCAAAATACGAAAAAATCTATCTAGTCCCTCATTTTTCATCGGAAGATTCCGAAATTTGTTATGAAGAAACTAGAACTAAGGGGTGAAAAAAGTACATTTTTCGATTTTTGAATTTCGCCTTATTTTTGAATCTACTGAGCTTCGAAGTTTGCAGCTTTTGAAAAAATGGAAATTTCCACTTTTCTTCTTAAAAAAGCAGTTTCAATTTGCAGAGGGGCATAATATGTTACATGCAAGTACTTTTGGTAATTTTTCAGTAATTTTGTTGTCAGTAGGTCATTTCTATGATATTTTCAAGTGGGCGATAATAGGGAACATTGGGCGATAAAGCAAGAAAGTTGTAATTTTCGCTTTAAAAGTGCAGGGATCAATTCTATGTCCCGAAAATATGATAAATATGATATTTTTCGGATGGGCGATAATAGGGAATATTGGTCGATACTGCAAGAAAGTTGTAATTTTCGCTTTGAATGTGCAGGAAACAATTCTAGGACCCGAAAATATGATAAATATAATATTTTTCGGGTGGGCGATAATAGGGAACCTTTTGCGATAATGCAAGAAAGTTGTAATTTTCGCTTTAAAAGAGCAGGAATCAATTCTATGACCCGAAAATATGATAAATATGATATTTTTCGTGTGGGCGATAATAGGGAACATTGGGCGATAATGCAAGAAAGTTGTAATTTTCGCTTTAAAAGTGCAGGGATCAATTCTATGACCCGAAATATGATAAATGTGATATTTTTCGGATAGGCGTAATAGGGAATATTGGGCGATAACGTAAGAAAATTGTAATTTTCGCTTAAAAAGTGCAGGAATCAATTCTATGACCCGAAAATATGATAAATGTGATATTTTTCGTGTGGGCGATAATAGGGAACATTGGGCGATAATGCAAGAAAGTTGTAATTTTCGCTTTTAAAGTGCAGGAATCAATTCTGTGACCCGAAAATATGATCAATGTGATATTTTACGGGTGGGCGATAACAGGGAATATTGGGCGATAAAGCAAGAAAGTTGTAATTTTCGCTTTAAAAGTGCAGGAAACAATTCTAGGACCCGAAAATATGATAAATATAATATTTTTCGTGTGGGCGATAATAGGGTACATTGGGCGATAATGTACGAAAGTTGTAATTTTCGCTTTAAAAGAGCAGGAATCAATTCTATAACCCGAAAATATGATAAATATAATATTTTTCGGATGGGCGATAATAGGGAACATTTTGCGATAATGCAAGAAAGTTGTAATTTTCGCTTTAAAAGAGCAAGAATTAATTCTATGACCCGAAAATATGATAAATATGATGTTTTTCGTGTAGGCGATAATAGGGAGCATCTGGCGATAATGCAAGAAAGTTGTAATTTTCGCTTTAAAAATGCAGGGATCAATTCTATGACCCGAAAATATGATAAATGTGATATTTTTCGGATGGGCGATAATAGGGAATATTGGGCGATAATGTAAGAAAATTGTAATTTTCGCTTTAAAAGTGCAGCAATCAATTTTATGACCCGATAATAAGATCAATGTGATATTTTACGGGTGGGCGATAACAGGGAATATTGGGCGATAAAGCAAGATAATTGTAATTTTCGCTTTAAAAGAGCATTAATCAGTTCTATAACCCGAAAATATGATAAATATAATATTTTTCGGATGGGCGATAATAGGGAATATTGGGCGATAATGCAAGAAAGTTGTAATTTTCGCTTTAAAAGTGCAGGGATCAATTCTATGTCCCGAAAATATGATAAATATGATATTTTTCGGGTGGGCGATAATAGGGAACATTGGGCGATAATGCAAGAAAGTTGTAATTTTCGCTTTAAAAGTGCAGGAATCAATTCTATGACCCGAAAATATGATAAATGTGATATTTTTCGTGTGGGCGATAATAGGGAACATTGGGCGATAATGCAAGAAAGTTGTAATTTTCGCTTCAAAAGTGCAGGAATTAATTCTGTGATCCGAAAATATGATCAATGTGATATTTTACGGGTGGGCGATAACAGGAAATATTGGGCGATAAAGCAAGAAAGTTGTAATTTTCGCTTTATAAGTTCAGGAAACAATTCTAGGACCCGAAAATATGATAAATATAATATTTTTCGTATGGGCGATAATAGGGAACATTGGGCGATAATGTAAGAAATTTGTAATTTTCGCTTTAAAAGTGCAATAATCAATTCTATGACCCGAAAATATGATAAATATGATATTTTTCGTGTGGGCGATAATAGGGAGCATTGGGCGATAATGCAAGAAAGTTGTAATTTTCGCTTTTAAAGTGCAGGAAACAATTCTGTGACCCGAAAATATGATAAATATAATATTTTTTTGTGTGGGCGATAATAGGTAACATTGGGCGATAATGTACGAAAGTTGTAATTTTCGCTTTAAAAGAGCAGGAATCAATTCTATAACCCGAAAATATGATAAATGTGATATTTTTCGGATGGGCGATAATAGGGAATATTGGGCGATAATGCAAGAAAGTTGTAATTTTCGCTTAAAAGGTGCAGGAAACAATTGTAGGACCCGAAAATATGATAAATGTAAAATTTTCGTGTGGGCGATAATGGGAACATTGGGCGATAATGTAAGAAAGTTGTAATTTTTGCTTTAAAAGAGCAGGAATCAACTCTATAACCCGAAAATATGATAAATATGATATTTTTCGGATGGGCGATAATAGGATATATTGGGCGATAACGCAAGAAAGTTGTAATTTTCGCTTTAAAAGTGCAGGGATCAATTCTATGTCCCGAAAATATGATAAATATGATATTTTTTGGATGGGCGATAATAGGGAACATTGGGCGATAATGCAAGAAAGTTGTAATTTTCGCTTTAAAAGTGCAGGAATCAATTCTATGACCCGAAAATATGATAAATGTGATATTTTTCGTGTGGGCGATAATAGGGAACATTGGGCGATAATGCAAGAAAGTTGTAATTTTCGCTTTAAAAGTGCAGGAATCAATTCTATGACCCGAAAATATGATAAATGTGATATTTTTCGGGTGGGCGATAATAGGGAATATTGGGCGATAATGTAAGAAAATTGTAATTTTCGCTTTAAAAGTGCAGGAATCAATTCTGTGACCCGAAAATATGATAAATATGATATTTTTCGGGTGGTCGATAATAGGGAACATTGGGCGATAGTGCAAGAAAATTGTAATTTTCGCTTTTAAAGTGCAGGAAACAATTCTATTACCCGAAAATATGATAAATGTGATATTTTTCGTGTGGGCGATAATAGGGAACATTGGGCGATAATGTAAGAAAGTTGTAATTTTTGCTTTAAAAGTGCAGGAATCAATTCTATGACCCGAAAATATGATAAATATGATATTTTTCGTGTCGGCGATAATAGGGAACATTGGGCGATAATGCAAGAAAGTTGTAATTTTACCTTTAAAAGTGCAGGAATCAATTCTATGACCCGAAAATATGATAAATGTGATATTTTTCGGCTAAGCGATAATAGGGAACATTGGGCGATAATGCAAGAAAGTTGTAATTTTCGCTTTAAAAGTGCAGGAAACAATTCTAGGACCCGATAATATGATAAATATAATATTTTTCGTGTGGGCGATAATAGGGAACATTGGGCGATAATGTACGAAAGTTGTGACCCGCGCATCAAGACAACCTAAGGAAACTTGTGCACTTGTCCAAAATAAGTACGAAAGTAAAATAAACATGCGCATTGGTCTGGAATAAGAACCGCGCATTAATCTTTATTAAGTTAAATAAACATGTGCACTGTTCCAAAATGAGAGCCGCGCATCAACGCAAATTAAATAAACATGCGCACTTGTCTGAATTAGAACCGCGCATCGAGGCAAGTTACATAAATATGCGCACTGGTCCGAAATGCGAGCGTTGTTTGAAGGCATCTATGGCAAACTATCCGGTCTACCAGATATATAAAAAATCTGTTCCCCATTTTTCTGGGAAAGAAATCTTTGTATGCATTTATCGGTCTATGTTCTGGTCCGGTTCTAAATTAATTATTGAGCTAGCTCTTTGCCGTCTCATCTTTTGAAGCTTGATATTTCAGGGAAATTCCTTCGCTCATGCACGCTGGAATGGGTCTTATTGCTTTTCGTAAGCTGGGACTTTGTCCTTGGACAAACTTGTTTATTTATCGGACTCGTTGAAATGTTTTCTGTGTTTTATTTTGGGTGTGCAGAGGATGGGGATCCGATCAGGGCGTGAACCAGCACCCCTTCACCCTAGCCGGTGTGCTTCTAAACACATCCCACCCCCCACCCCCACTCCCACCCCCCCATCTCTTCACTAAAAAAAAAAAATAAAATAAAACAAACCCTCAGCCCCCTTCACTCCGGTCGCTGTGTTTCTAAAAAGCCGTCCTCCCACCACCCATGCCCTCGCCAAAAAAAAAAAAAAAAAGAGAAAAAAATTAAAACAGCCCCTTCACCCCGGCCGCTGTGCTTCTAAACAGTTATTGTCACATTTGTAAATACAAAAAAAGTAAGGGGCGTGTTAAAGACAGTTTTGAGTGACGTGAAAATTAGTTGAAGAACATCCAAAACTGAAGTAATTTAGGTGGTGGAGGTTGAGCGCTATTCTTCCCTCAGGGTTATTTTTCCGGCCACCCAGCTGTAGTTGTGAACTGTTGTGGTGGAGGAGGGCGGAGGAGGGGGGGGGGGGGGTAGACAGTTAGGAGAAGTGACTGGTATTGATAAGAACACGTGTACTCGTGTCTGTATCTGTCGTAAATTTTATAATCATCTGATCGGGGAGTCCATATATATTTTTTTTTGGGTAGGGCTGGGGGTGGGGGGTCCTAAGGGAATCGGAATGGCTGAAAATTTCGAATGTGGAGACGCTTCAGTTCACAGACATAAAACGGAACGATTGAGAGTGGGTGCGGTGGGACTGGCGAACTGGACAACATGGCGACGTTCGTCATCGACTGACGTCTGCACTTAGATCGTCGAAGGAGAGTATGTCACCGCATGCGGTAAACGGTCATCTGCAAAAAGGGGGGGGGGGGCAGATGACAGGGGAGGGGGCAGTTGATTCCACCGCGTGCATAATGTCGCACATTGACGGGTTTTTTCACAGGGATAGATAGGGCTGAAGTGCTGCTTGGCGAAACCATGACAACTGGGCCACCAGATACCATTCTGACCAGGACGATTCGGACCACGACATGTGGGAATTAGACAATTCGGAACTGTGACAGTTCGCCCCAAAATATAAAGTTTGACAATGCGCGTTTTTATTATGTGTTTTATATAGTTAGTAGAAATGTTTCCCAATTTCGTTTGTAAATTGGTGGAAATTTTGGCGAACGCCATTTTCAGAAAACAAATCATATACTCTTATGTCTGCTGCTACTGATACGGACTATAGTTCGTTGTGGAGTTTTGGAGTTCGTTCACATATTAAGAAACTAGAACAGCTAGCGTGCCTTCACACTGAAGCCGTAATAAAAAACCAACTAAAATGGCCAGTGCACCTTCACTTCACGGCCAGAATAGTGAATTTCACCGTCTGTTAGCACATAAAGTAGTACTGGTGCCTTCATTTTAGATTGCATTTTTATCACATAGAGCGCCCGGTGCACCCTCACATCAGTGCAATATAAAACACAACTAAATTTCATAAGTCACAGGGCGCCTTTTCAAAAGCCTTTTATTATTAACTGTATGTTTGAGTATTGAGTGGTCTCTTGGATTGCCCTCAAGCATTAAACATATTATAATATATGTCTTCAAATATTGAAAAAAAAATGATATCCCGTATTTGAATATCTGTACCAACAATGAACAAAGTTTGCTAAAACGGGTTTTATGTGCAGAAGTGACCTCTCAAGCGGACTAAATGTTTTTGAGAAGTCATGTAAGGTCACCATTTGACATTTGAATTATCACTTTTAACACTGATATGCATTCGCGAACAGGACTTTGCCACGACCGTGTGGTATGAGTATTTAACCTATCATAAAGATTATATTTTGGTGACATTGAGAAGCCGGTGAAGGTCACTGCTAGACTTTGAGCTGCAAACTCTAAAATTGTTGTGTACCGTTATTGTATAGAATGCTCAGCATATCCCAATAGCTGATTTGACATTCAGCTGTTGATTCGCTTGTCGGGGCATCCATATTCCCACGAACACATTTCCAGTTTCTTTCTATTTCTGTTGTGTTTTTTTTTTCTTTGAGGCTTGGGAATAGTTTGTCCAAAATGTGAGGCAAAAAGACCGGGAGCGCAATTTTTAAGCATTTCAGGTGAGAAATTTTTACCTTATTTTGCACATTATTTACATTATTTTACACGTTATTTACATTATTTTACACATTTCCAGTTTCTGTTTCTTTTTTTATTTTTTTTATTTTGATATGGTGGAGATTTAATTAAGTTTTAAGGGACCGACGTGTAGACAAGAATTTAGTTTTAGGTTAGAAATGCTATCTTAGAACAGGATTTAATTTTTGGAGAGCTATTTTGTAAACTTTAAAAATTAAATTCCATTCTAGTAATTTTGCGTGTGATTGCGTTACGTATACACATATTTGATTTGAACTGCTGACAAAATGCTTGTTAATTAAACGCCACCCCAAACCCCCTAAATACTTGAGAACAGTTGCGAAAGCTTTTAAACAAGACTTGACTTATATAGCTGAAATTGAATATTACATAAGAGACAGTTCTGTGTTCCTCGATAAAAGCACGGTCTCGGCTTGCACGGCAAGGTCTTCTGTGATGGGCGCAGTGATAAGCTTGTATAGTTATAATACACCCCGAACCTTTAGGTTTTGGTCGGTATTTAGTGGGAAAAACAGTGGCAGGCTTTGTGCCGCGTACTTGCCTGTATAGCTACGGGCTATATAAGACACGCTGTAAACTGAATATGGAATTACGGCACAGTCATTGTCACTTGACAGTAGAAGAAGAAGAAGAAGAAAAAAAAAAAAGTTGTTTAAAAATTGATTCTTGCTAACCTCTACCAGTCACTTCAGATGTCGTAAAATAGGACAACGCCGATTGGGGGAAGTAACGGCGCGATGGTGAAAAGAGCCCACTGGTGATAGCTTATGGGTGGTGTGAATTAGAATGCCACAGGGGGGACAGTTGGGGTGGAGGGATTTGGTGAACTGGCTGTGGGGGGAGGGGGGAGGGGGGGGGGGACTATGTATTACGACGTGCGGTATAGTTACACACAGGAACCTCCCAATTCATGGCACAGTAAAACACTGACAGGTCTCCTCCTCTCCCCTTCCCCCCCCCACCTCCTTACCGCCCCCCCCCCCCGCCCTCCCGCGTGAGTGAAAAGTGTCGCGTAAAAACCTCTGTCCCTCTTAAAACACACACGGCACGGTTAGGCACCATAGTGAAAACATCACACTGCACCTTTCAAAAGTGATTTAAAAAAAAACAAAAAAAAAAACAAAAAAAAACAAGCGAATCTGACGCACACAGCGAGCATATTAGCAGTCAAGTTTGATGGCGCTTTTAAAAACGTCGAGCTCGAAACTGTAGAATTTATTTAAGGGGGGGTCGCTTTTTGGATAAGTGCGAGTCAAAGATTACAACCTGCAAACGGCTGTGTAAAAAATCACAGTGAAAATTTATGCAGTTTGAAAAATGAGCAGCTAAGGCTTTGACAAATTGTGACACAGTAGAGCGATGTTAAATTGTTATATTTTTTCAAAACCAATAAAAATGCATCTACCGTTGAAATCTTTAAAAGATCCAAATAAAAAACCCCAAAACGTGTGTTTTAAGTAAAAGCTTTAATTTATGGAATTGGATTATAAGTGATATACACATCTGTCTCTAGTATTTCACAAAGCTCGATTGCACAACAAAACAAAATATCTGTCATTCGACATGTAAAAATATCAACTTGAATTAGAGGAAAGTCGATCTGTTATTTTTAGTATACCGCGCCGGTGTATACGCAGAGTTGGTTCTGAGGTTTTGATTCTACAGAGAAAGCTATAGCCAAGTTTTGTGGCGCGGACGCGAGTTTGTTTTATGGATCTCCGACTGACCATTTCAATGAATTATCTATAAGACTGCCACGGAGAGAAAAGGCGTTAATTAAATATCGCACCAGATATGAATTGAATGCACGGTGTGACTGGCGATCTTAGCACGCAATATCGCGATATAGAGGAATAGAAATGACTCAGAAAAGTGGAGAACTAGAGCGGGAAAAAAGGAGTAATTTCAACGACTGCTGGCAAGCGTCAGTGGAGCGTGGATATATTGATATTCAATACGGAATACGAGTGTGATGGAATTTCTATTAGAAATCTATTGAAAACGAGCAATTAAGCTTATCGAATTGCAGTTTGACTAAACAAACAAAAATACATACTTTTTACTTCTAAAAAAAGGTGAAAAGCATTCTGATAACAAACATCTGAGTGCGAAGCTATAACCAAGTGAGTTTTCATATGCACAGTCATGCGTACAAAGCTGCCTATAGGTTCCCGTCAAACGTAAAACACGAGAATTACAACTGTTCAAATAAGCTCTATTGCTTTTGGTTTTGTTTTTAGACGCGAAATTAAATAATATACGGCCCAGATCTTTGTTTTTTTTTTGTCCTTGTTGCGAACGACCAATATTTACCAATAAATTCACCCAAACGAGATTGTTGCAGTGTTCTGTCAATGGCGAGAGAGAGAGAGAGAAAAAAAAAGAGGGAACTATTATTTCACTGCATTGAATGGCATAAAGACCATCTTTTAAAAGGCTTATGTGTTTGTTAAAACATGAGGTTGAAGTAAGAACCTGGTACGTACGTGTTACCGCGAACCGGGCGGCCATTACCACGAGCCGACACGACCTAACACTGCCGATGTGCCTTTTTCTTTTTAAGGGACAGATAAAAGTACTTTTCTATCATGTTCAAATGCAGTGAAACGCTGCTTTAAAACAACTGTAATTGAGAAGGACGAAAGGGGGGAACTAAAGCGAGAGGTTTTAATTTTATAATTGTTCCTTCGCGTGTGATAACAGCAGAATAGAACCGTGAACATTACTTACCGGCACATCGGAGATCTACAAAGAAAAGACAGTTATTTATTTTCTGTCGGTTTAAAGTAATGAAAAAAATACGAAAGAAGAATATATGTTAGGTTTAGAAGTTTATTCTGTTACTGTTTATACAACTTAGAGAGATTAGTGGTTGTGTGTAAGGGTTATCATGCCACAGCATGCGTAGTAAGAACGTTACACAGGGAAAGCATGGGTGGTAAGCATGCGCAGCGAGTGGTAAGCATGCATATAGCAAATTAACGAAACGTGCCTCGCATTCGATTTCATGAACGTAATAAATGACTGGAACGACATTAATCAGATCGTGTTGTATCTTACTTAGAGAGAGTGAGAGAGAGAAAAAAACTTGACAGCAAAAAATGCATGTGTGACTATCAGCGGTGAGTATATAAATTGGAATCGGCCATGCTCCGTTGAGAAAATCGATAAGAGATGCCTTCACATCGGCGTGAATAACGGCCAAGTTTCAATGACTCTTAATTCTACATATGGAATTTTTATACAGGCGAGCCAATATTATGCATGAATGCCTTGAAGGCACAATCAACTCAGCACCTATAATAGCAGCGGACACACCATATATATCAAACAGAAATTTGCATCTGAATACTGTTAAATATAGATGTTGAACTTTGAAAGTGCTTAAATGGATAGTGTGCTCTAAAACCTGGCTCAGTGTGTGTGCATCTAAAAATAGCTTTCTGGGTCATTCCAGTGCTGGAGTTGTCTGTTGGTGTGTGTATTCAGGCACAATCTATTGGAGAACGTTCGATTAAGGTTTGATTGGAATTTGAATCATTTACGAGAATATCGATTTTTTTATGTGGATTAATTGAGTTGTGAGAAAATAGAAAATGCTTGCGAAAGAAGTGTATTTTGTTCCTGGAATATACTGTGTCGGAGTTGTACAGAAAATGACTTGAAAAAAAAGTTGTGCAAAAAAAGGGGGAAAAAAGAGAAGAAAAAAGTCGTTTGAAAGAAGAAAAGAAAGCGGATTTGTAGAAAGGCATCGGGGCTGAAGATGGAAAAAGTGACACCTGTCGGATTATTGCTGCTGGCCTCATTCGCTGCCGCTCAACAGAGTGCAGGTATGTCGCATGTGGATGTGCATTGTCCCCCGCACCCCCACCCCCCCGCCCCCGCGCCTCCTCTTCACGATGGTGGGGATGGAGCCAGTTCTAACTACGATGCTGTGTTACGAAAGTGGTTGTTTGTCCGGAGATAAATTAAAGTACCGTAAATGAAAACGAAGAAAGATCTGCTTCATCCTTCTCTTTTTAAAATGCCATTTTTTCTGTTTTACCTGCTTGTAACTGCTGCTTGTAGTTACTTTTATGTTTTCTCGATTTTGTAAGGCTATTATTCCTCCTCCTCCTCCTCCTCCTCCTCCTCCTCCTTCTTCTTCTTCTTCTTCTTCTTCTTCTTCTTCTTCTTCTTCTCTCTCCCTCTGTCTCTTTCTTTCCTTCTTTCTTTCTTTCTTTCTTTCTGTCTGTCTTTCTCTCTCTCTGCCTGTCTCTCACATACAAACACACACTCTGTCTCTCTGACTCACTTTCTCCACCCCTCGGTCTTCGTCACTTACTGACTCACTCATTCTCTCACTCACTCACTCACTCACTCACTCACTCACTCACTCGTTCGCTCTCGCTGGCACGGCCTGAGACTCCCCCCCTCCCCCCCCCCCTCTGCACTGCTGGAACCAGTGTCTTGCTGCTGCAACGAAGAAATTAAGGGAACTGGGAGCTTTGACAGGATTGATTGACGTCACGAGGAACCTTCCGTCCTGTAATTGCAATCAAAGGTGCTTGCAATTGCTCGCTGGGACCAGACCGGTGTCAATTTATTCATGTTATATGTTCAACTTTCCGTGAACTTTTTTTTCTCTTGTATACTGGAACAGAACACTGTGTCAATGGTGTCTCGAACGCACTGCTTCATTGCGCTAGGGGTCTTATAAAAATTCCCCGCTCGAACGCCGAAATGAAAAATTCGAGTTATCCCATCTTCGAGTAATCGTACAAGAAAACAAATATATCTTACCACCTGCTTCGAATTGTCGAAATTCTAGTCAGTATTTTTACATCGTATCTCCATCAGGGCACCGAAATTCCCGTCTACGAGCCTCGTCAGGGACCATTTCAATGGCTGTCATCTGTCAGACACTTTAGGGACCATTTCAGTGCCTATCATCTCTCAAACACTTTTGGGGGCCATTTCAGTGCATATCATCTATCAGACTCTTTGGGGACCATTTCAGTGCCTGTCATCTGTCAAACACTTTGGGGACCAGTGCCTCTCACGTTGGGGTCTCATTAGGGGCCATTTCAATGTCTCGCATCGACGAGGCTCATTAGGGATGATTACAGTCCAAAGTTTATTCCTTTCCCCGAGGAACTTCAAAATGGTGACTGAGGCTCAAAGATAGTTAACCTCCTTTTTAACCAGGCCGACTTTGTCGAAATAGGTTAGTCGTATCACTATAGGGGGCTTGAATGTATGTGTGTATGTTAAACTTTTTCTTTAAAATGCTACAGTTTTGCTCCAAACGTTTTGATATTACACAGGAATGTTCCCTGGATGGTCCCCCACCTGGCTATTACTTTTTTTGACAATTGACGAAAAATTGACAAAATGGCGGCACTTTTTGTGCCCGTTTTGACCCATTTTTAAAATGCTATACCTCCTACAGTTTTACACCAATCGTTTAGATGTTACGCAGGAATGTTCCCCTGGGGTTCGCCCACCAGGCTGTTGTTTTTTTTTTTGCGGTTCGCGAAAAACTGCCGAAATGGCGGAACTTTGAAGTTTGAATTGTCAAACCATTCATTTCTCTCAGTCTTTTTCACATAGTTATTTGAATTTTAATCGAAAGTTTCTTAGGTGCTTCTCCACCTGGACTTGCAAATGACTCGCAAATGACAAAAAAATGCCGAAATAGTAGAATTTTAAAGATTTTGTAAAATTGTGTAATTGTCGGTAAATACATCAATCGTCAAAACCCAATCTCTCCAACATCCCTTTTCGGGTAGCTTCCAAATTCGAATTAAATGCACTTTAGGACATACTTCATTTTTTGGCCTAACAGTATTCGTTTCAGAGTTTTTCTCTCTTTCCTTGTTTGGTAACTCGGCTGGGTCATGTCCTTGGACATGCTTGTTTAGTTATTAACAATTGTTTGAATTAAAATGTCAAGTAGTCATATTGAATCTGTGCTTCCTTGTTTACGAAACTCCTCAGCTGTGTAGTAATTGTGCAGACACGCGGATCCATGTAGCAATCATGTTTTTTTTTTTTTGGGGGGGGGGGGGGAGGGGGTGGCGGTGGGGTGGGGGGAAGCGTTGCAACTACATATATCCGCGCATGTGATGTTAGGATCGGCTTACTTTGCGGAATTGATTTCACAGTAAAAAACCCCCTTTCATGTCATCAATTTAGCATTTTTTTCTTCACAAATATTTTACTTTGGCAAAAAAAAAAAAAAAAAAGAAATCCTTGCAGGATGAAAGCACTATATCATATGAGTGTTGATGTCAGTGCGGGAGATGCTATTATTTACACACTCGACAGTGCATGTGGAAAGCCCCGCATTACGGGGCCGTGTACCGGGCTAAAAACGATTCCCCACTTTTTCTATCTTTAGCAGCTGCATCATGTGTTTGTTTGTTTCAGCATTTCAGAGTGAGTGTATGAGAGAGGAGAGACGGGGGGAGATAGAGAGAGGGGAGAAAGAGGGAGGGAGGAGAGAGGGAGGGAGGAAGAGAGATTGAGAGGGAGAGCAAGAGAGAGAGAGAGAGAGAGAGAGAGAGAGAGAGAGAGAGAGAGAGAGGGAGGAACAGAGAGAGAGAGAGAGAGAGAGAGAGAGAGAGAGAAGAGGGAGGAACAGAGCGAGAGAGAGAGAGAGAGAGAAGAGAGAGAGAGAGAGAGAGAGAAGAGGGAGGAACAGAGCGAGAGAGAGAGAGAGAGAGAAGAGAGAGAGAGAGAGAGAGAGAAGAGGGAGGAACAGAGCGAGAGAGAGAGAGAGAGAGAGAGAGAGAAGGGGGAGAGAGGGAGGAACAGAGAGAGAGAGAGAGAGAGAGAGAGAGAGAGAGAGAGAGAGAGAGAGAGAGAGAGAGAGGGAGGGAGAGAGAGAGAGAGTAGGGGGTGGGGGGGGGGATAACACAATCTGCACCTTGTTTGACCAAATGATTAGGACATACATCGATTCAGGTATGTCACAGAAGGCAAGCAGCTTCCGCAGTGACACATGATTATTTTTTATGTATTTTTTTTCTTTTCTCCAAATTTAGTACTTTGAATATTCAGTGGTGTATATACTCGATTGTGTTTGAATGCCATGCCTGTGTTCTAAGACAGACTCATGCTGTATCGTCCCATTATGATTTCTTTCTTCCTTGTCAGGCGAACGGCGTGGGGAGGGGGAAGGGGAGGAGGGGGTGGGCTTCACCTTTGGAAAGCAGACAAGAGTGTTCCCGAAGAGCCCTTCTCGTAGCCCAATTCACCCCACAAATGCTACCTGTGCCTTAATGTTTCGTGACAGCAGCAGAGATGTACTTAAGCGGTACTTGAGATGAACCGACAGCGGACTTGAGTACTGTTAGTTCATGGTACTGTGGACGACAGCGTGGCTGTGGCTGACTTGTTATAGACCGCAAGGACACCCCTGTTACAAGCTAGCACTTGCCGGAACTGGTCTCGCCTGATTACAGCGGATTCTTGTCTCACATTTAAAATCGATTATGTTTTGGAAAAAAAAATGGGGAAAGAAATAAAAAAAATTAAAAAAAGGCGGAACTAATGATCCGATTCACGATGGTGATCATGGCACGGCAGATGCTGCGGTCGCTGCTCTGCGGCACATAAGGCAGATGTGGGCAAGTCGGGGACTGCACAGTCAAGGGCATGTCTACAGTGTCTACAGTGTCAGTTGTGAGGCCTGCCTGTGTCTACAGTGTCAAGTGTGAGGCCTGCCTGTGTATACAGTGTCACCTGTGAGGCCTGCCTGTGTATACAGTGTCACCTGTGAGGCCTGCCTGTGTCTACAGTGTCAATTGTGAGGCCCACCTGTGTCTACAGTGTTAGTTGCTAGGCCGTCGTGTGTCTACAGTGTCAGTTGTGAAGCCCACCTGTGTCTACAGTGTCAGTTGTGAGGCCGTCGTGTGTCTACAGTGTCAGTTGTGAGGCCGTCGTGTGTCTACAGTGTCAGTTGTGAAGCCGGCCTGTGTCTATAGTGTCAGTTGTGAGGCCGTCGTGTGTCTACAGTGTCAGTTGTGAGGCCGTCGTGTGTCTACAGTGTCAGTTGTGAAGCCGGCCTGTGTCTACAGTGTCAGTTGTGAGGCCGTCGTGTTTCTACAGTGTCAGGTGTGAGGCCGTCGTGTGTCCACAGTGTCAGTTACGAGGCCAGCCTGTGTCTACAGTGTCAGGTGTGAGGCCGGCCTGTGTCTACAGTGTCAGGTGTGAGGCCTACCTGTGTCTACAGTGTCAGTTGTGAGGCCGTCGTGTGTCTACAGTGTCAGTTGTGAGGCAAGCCTGTGTCTACAGTATCAGGTGTGAGGCCTACCTGTGTCTACAGTGTCAGTTGTGAGGCCGGCCTGTGTCTACAGTGTCAGTTGTGAGGCCAGCCTGTGTCTACAGTGTCAGGTGTGAGGCCTGCCTGTGTCTACAGTGTCAGGTGTTAGGCCTGCCTGTGTCTACAGTGTCAGTTGCGAGGCCGACCTGTGTCTACAGTGTCAGTTGTGAGGCCGTCGTGTGTCTACAGTGTCAGTTGTGAAGCCGCCGTGTGTCTACAGTGTCAATTGTGAGGCCGTCGTGTGTCTACAGTGTCAGGTGTTAGGCCTGCCTGTGTCTACAGTGTCAGTTGCGAGGCCGACCTGTGTCTACAGTGTCAGTTGTGAGGCCGTCGTGTGTCTACAGTGTCAGTTGTGAAGCCGCCGTGTGTCTACAGTGTCAATTGTGAGGACGTCGTGTGTCTACAGTGTCAGGTGTTAGGCCTGCCTGTGTCTACAGTGTCAGTTGCGAGGCCGACCTGTGTCTACAGTGTCAGTTGTGAGGCCGTCGTGTGTCTACAGTGTCAGCTGTGAAGCCGCCGTGTGTCTACAGTGTCAATTGTGAGGCCGTCGTGTGTCTACAGTGTCAGTTGTGAGGCCGTCGTGTGTCTGCAGTGTCAGTTGTGAGGCCGTCGTGTGTCTACAGTGTCAGTTGTGAAATCGCCGTGTGTCTACAGTGTCAATTGTGAGGCCGTCGTGTGTCTACAGTGTCAGTTGTGAGGCCGTCGTGTGTCTGCAGTGTCAGTTGTGAGGCCGTCGTGTGTCTACAGTGTCAGTTGTGAAGCCGCCGTGTGTCTACAGTGTCAATTGTGAGGCCGTCGTGTGTCTACAGTGTCAGTTGTGAGGCCGTCGTGTGTCTACAGTGTCAGTTGTGAGGCCGTCGTGTGTCTACAGTGTCAGTTGTGAGGCCGTCGTGTGTCTACAGTGTCAGTTGTGAGGCCGTCGTATGTCTACAGTGTTAGGTGTGAGGCCGACCTGTGCCTACACAGTAGTGATAAGGCCGGTTTGTTTCTATGGGCATTTATGTGGCTATAAGACAGCTGACCTACACTACTAGTCTCCAGGAGACAGGTGTTTGACCAGTTTGTGTCTACTGGGCAGTTATGGGCCTTATGTCTATAACAACACAACTTTTGCGGGTCCCTTCAGGAAGAAGTTGTGGTTACTTGTTGGTTTTTTATTTTTTTTATTTTTATTTTGTTATATAGATCTTTTTTTTTTTTGATTGAAGCCGTGCAGTTGTTAACGGCGGCCATACGACTGCTATCTATTGTGTCACTTCACCACTGAAACTTTCATTACGCAAAAGGAAACCAGTGAAAAAAAAAGAAAGAAAAACACCATTAACCTCCACTTCTACATTACTCATATTAATACACATCCTTCTTAAATTCTTGTGTGCAAAAATGCCTGTTATTGGGGGATGTTGGAGATGTAACCGAAATGTGTCACACAGTATAATATTTTATTTAAAAAAAAATCAGTTAAATCTTTAATCTACTGCTCGAAGCTTTTATGTATTGTATTCATTACAGTTTTACTTAAACTTAATAAACCCTCTTCGAGTGATTTATCTATTCTCTAATCTACACTGCTGTATCGTATGCAGCATATGGCGGGGTGCAAGCAAGGTGCGCACTTTTCACCCGTTGTGATGTCTCTTTTTTTTCAGCGCTTACCAAACAACTGTTTCAATGAGTTTTCTTTTTTTTTCTGATGGAGATGCCGGAGAATTCAACCCATACTAAACCAAGCTGTGGTTTGGATTCGAGTCGACGGGTCTTTTAAGCTCTTCCCCCTCCCACAACACCCCCCACCCCCGCCCCCACCTTCCCTCTGCAAACCTCCTGCCGGTTTGCAATCACAGGGTGAAAAATTCGGTATGCAAAATCTAAAAACAAAACAATGATCGATGGCAACCCCTCTCCCCTTCCTCCCAACCTCAAAAAAAAAAAAAAAAAAAAAAAAAAAAAACGCCGTGTCTCTTGACAAAACCTGTAAAACACTGATCTAAACAGTGTTCCCAGGCAAAGCTTTAAAACGGTATTCAGTGATAAAACACTGTTCGGTGAGAAGAGCCGTAACACGATGTTCCCAATTCCATGTTCCCGGATGGCGAAAAGTGGCCATGTTCAAACTTGCTTGCCATCCGTGATTAAAAAGAAATCACGCGGGCAGATTATTCACTTATTTGCTTTACTTTGCCCCCAAAATGAAAAGAATTAGGCGATAATTTGAGATCACGTTGTGGTTTTAACAGTGTTTTGCCTTCTTGTGTGTTCGCTTATTCCCCCTCCCCCCTATCCGCCACCCCCCCCCCCCCCCCCCACCCAAAAATTCTACTAGATGCATGCGAGAATCGAGCTTTTTTAAAACAGGGGCCTTATTGATTTCACCAATTAGATTTTACAAGACATTTCCTTTTCAAATCTGTAATTTTATATAGAGAACATTTGTTCAAGGCATGTGAACCTAATACTTTGAAACTGAGTGAATTTTTAGACGCATAAATTGAAAGGCACTGTGACAGACTTAGGGTTACAGCTAGTCGTGTTTTTATACCGAAGAAAAAAAAATAGACCAAAGGAGGAATAAGGTGAAAACAGCAAAATAAAAAAAGTAAAAAATAAATAAATAAAAAAGAAAGTTCTTGAAAAAATATGGGTCTGATCATGTTTAATATTTGTTCATAATAATCACCGCTGGCAAATCTACAGCTGAAAAATTGGGATCTCTCACACAACAGACGAACCATTCTAAAAGAAAAACAAAAACAAAAACAAAAAAAAAAAAATAAATAAATAAAAAAAAGATTCTGCCTAGTCAGATACCTGCAAGTCAAGAGATCGAGTGAGTCAAACAAAAAATACTTTCTGCAGTGCCGCAGCGAAACGATGTATACGCCATCGGGCTTCGAAAATATCACTGCTGGTGAGAAAGCAAAAAAACACGTGAAATTTAAAGAAAATTTGTTCGCCTTTAAGCTTAAAAAGCCAGCAGATTACTTTGTCGAGGGTTTTATTTTGGCACAAGCTCCTTCTTTGAGGAGAAGTACCTTTCGGCAACACTTCTTGATTTTTTTTGGCGTTTTGGGTGGGAGGGAGGAGGTGGAGGGGTTGAGGGTTTGTTACATTTTGCATCTTACTTCCAAAACTTTTGCGGTTTACAAGGATTGTTTCCATATGAAGGACGCAATAATCCTGGATATCCCGGATAGCGGTCTCTGGAATGCATGTCGTCATTCTGACTGGCATAAAAAAATGTCGGATTTTTTTTGACGCGACAAATTCGATGCGGATCGTCTGAAGGCACCTGTCGTGATAAGCGAGTCCTGCCAATTTTGTCATGCACCGGATTCCCTGTTTTTTTTTGTTGTTTTTTTTTTTACTTTGCGTTTAAGCCAGCATTTCTGGTTAGTTTAAAACACAGTGGCTTAAATTAACTGGTTACCAAGTCGAAAAAAAAATGGGTTAAAGGCCCGGCATTTTTCTCAATAGATATTATGCGTTTGATGGAGCTATGTGATTATCCGATATATTTTAAATGCGCAATTACGGTGAAGCATCTTCCAACAGCTAATATCCGTGCCGGACCACCATCGGGGTACAGACATCCTTCCGGGGCCACCAGCGGGCTACAAACATCCATGCTGGGTACCAGCGGGCTACAAGCATCCTTGCCGGGCCTCCAACGGGCTATAAACATCCTTTCCAGGCCACCAGCAGGCTACTAACACACTTGCTGGGCCAACAGCGGGCTACAAACATCCTTGCCGAGCCTCCATCGGGCTACAAACATCCTTGCTGAAGCCAACCGCGGGCTACAAACATCCTTGCCGGGCCCCCATCGGGCTACAAACATCCTTGCTGAGGCCACCCGCGGGCTACTAACATCCGTGCCGGGCCACCAGAGGGCTACTAACATCCTGCCTCTGGCCACCAGTGGGCTACGAACATCCTTGCATGGCTACCAGCGGGCTACTAACATCCTTACTGTGGCCGCCAGCGGGCTACGAACATCCTTGCTGAGGCCACCAGCGGGCTACAAACATCCTTGCCGAGCCCCCAGCGGGATACTAACATCCTTGCCGGGCCCCCAGCGGGCTACTAACATGCTTACTGTGGCCACCAGCGGGCTACAAACATCCTTGCCAGGCCCCCAGCGGGCTACTAACATGCTTACTGTGGCCACCAGCGGGCTACGAACATCCTTGCTGAGGCCACCAGCGAGCCGCTTAAGTCACGTCATCTTGCATTAAATTCATCGCCTGCTTCTTGCTGCTTTTCAAGCTACGTTATTGTTTTTTTTCTTCGTTAAAAACTGTGCTAAAACAAGCTCACGTCTAAACGTGTTGAGTTTTTAATGGCAGTGACTGCGGGGGAAAAAAGCCTAGTTCTTGTCTTGTCTAAAATAACACACCGTCTTTGTCTTATTTGATTGGCAAAAGAATGCTGGTAAATGTGTTTGTTACTCTGTCTGCCAGCCTGCCTGTTAGTCTGTGTGTCAGCCTGCCGGTATGTCTACCAGCCTGTCTGTTTGTTTGTCTGTCTGCCTGCCTGTTCGCCTGGCACATTTCCGTTACCTCTGCCTGTCTCTCTGTCTGCCTGCCCGTATGCCTGTCTGCCCGTCCGTATGTCTGTCTGTTTGTCTGTCAGCCTGTCTGTTTGTCAGTATGCCTGCGGACTGACGGTTACGAGCTGATTTGAGGCCCGCAGGTAAAATGTTCCACGCATTTATAAATGCTCTTGTTTCTTAGTTTGTTTTTAACGTGGCGTCCCCTGTAAGAAAGAGACCGTCGTTTCTCAGTTCTTATCGTGTGTTATTGTGTGTTGTGATTCACGAATACAGTAACATATGTCTTTGCTAAGGAAAGAAAAAAATTAATGATGGAAAATGAAAGCTGAGATGAGAAAAGGACGGCATTAGCTGTGAGCCGGGTGCAGTATCGGGAATTACCGAGGTGGCGTCTCATAAAAGACAAAAGAACATGCAGCTAATGCGAATTATTGCTCTAAAAGGAGACACTTAAACCCACAGTGTTATACCTAAAAAAAAGAAAAAAAACAAAAACAAAAACAAAAAAAAAAAAAAAACAAAAAAAAAACAAACAAAAAAAATAATAAAATAAATAAATAAATAAATAAATAGGCAAAAAAAAAACCCGAACAAAAAACAAAAACAAACACAAAAAAAACCTTGGCACAACGCTGGCGCTGATTTACACCACATCTGGTGACGGAAGTTCAAAGGGTTGTTTTAACATACATGATATATATGACCGGAGGACTCGTCATATGCAGTGTGGGTGACTGGTATCACATAGGAATTACCTGGGCATGTGGTTAATGAATGCGGGCGGCTGGTGCATAGCAACGAGGTAGCCTTAGGCTGGATACGCGAGCCGTGGCAGGCCGTGCTGGGTTGCTAAGCTCTAGGCCTTTCAACCAACTCAGGCTGTTATATGTGTCTTTTAATTGATTTGTGAAATGGTTGGAAATTATCCGTAGGTAGAGGGAAAATAATGTGGCTTTTTATTGTGAAATGTTGATAGACTTTATAAGACTTGGTTGTGATTGGGTGAACACCTGCCGTTGCTGGTGGATGGTTGCTACTGTAGTTGTTGGTTGTTGGTTACTAGTTGATGGTGGATGGTTGCTGGTTGTTGGTTGCTGTTGGTTGGTTGGTTGTTGGTTGCTGTTGGTTGGTTTTTGGTGGTCGGTTTGCTGGTGGTTGGTTTGCTGGTTTCTGGTGGTTAGTTGCTGGTTGTTGGTTGCTAATTGCTGGTTGTTGGTTGCTGGTAGTTGGTTGTTGGTTGCTGATGGTTGGTTGTTGGTTGCTGGTTGTTGGTTGTTGGTTGTTGGTTGCTGGTGGTTGGTTGTTGGCTGCTCAGTACTTGGCAAATGAGCGTCTGACCAGTAACCGTAGTACTGCATACTCGTGTGATTCTTCAAGGTTTGTGCTTCACTTTTTAGAAAATCTAAATAAAAGCCTACGGTTTACTTCTAAAAAATAATTCATAAAAGATAATATTTGTTTGTTTTTGTTTGTTTTTTTTTGTTTTGTTTTGTTTGTTTTTTTTTGTTTTGTTTTTTTTTTTTGGAGGGGGAGGGGTGTGGTTGACATTAACACTTCATTCTGTTACTGTCCTGGGAGGGGGAAACCAATAAGCCTTTAGGCGTATGAGGGCTGGCGGGGGGCGGGGGGGGAGGGGAGGAGGGGGTGGTAGGGACGGGGGAGCTGTGCGTACGGCAGTGGTACGGCAAAACCTCCGTAAGGGGGCGCACCTGCACCGAAGGAACGGCCTCTGATATCGGAGTGTGATTTTTTATTGCTTTACCTGTATATTGAGGAACATGTGCCCCTGTGTAGTATCCCTTACATACTTCCCCCATATAACCCTGTCTATTGTGAACATATTTTCTCGCCCCCCTCCCCCCCCCCCCACCCTCCTCCCCCCGAAGGCACTCCTGTGGAGGTTTTACTGTAGAAATGAATAGATGACGTCACAATGCTGCATACCAAGGCGCAGAATCGGGCCAAGAAATCGGACACTTTTGCGCCGGTAACACTTATGCATGGGCCGTTACTAAACTATGTGAAATCGTATCGAAATTTTACTGTTTTTCTCCCTTGTTTATTTGGTGTGCGTCATTTTCTTATGAAATATAGGCATTGGTGCCGTAATTTCACAAAATTTAACTGCACCATTAACCTGGTCCATTAACTAACAAGTTTGCACTGTAACAGGCTCATTTAATAAATGTAAATCTTGTTAATTAATATGATATCCGTTTTTTGGTGGTTACATTATGGTGGTTATGGGTTATGGGTCATGGGTCATGGGTGGATGTGATGACCTGCGTGCCATGAGGTGTGTGTCATTATTTGTGTGCCATTATTTGGTTGCCATGACTTGTGTGCCATTATTTGTGTGCCATTAGTTGGTTGCCATGACTTGTGTGCCATTATTTGTGTGCCATGTGCCATGACTTGTGTTCCATGAGGTGTGTGCCATTATTTGTGTACCATGACTTGTGTGCCATTATTTGTGTGCCATTATTTGTGACAGCTGATACAATGCTGCTCTATTTCTCGAGCCCATCCCCAAACACTAAGTTTTTTCTCTGCACACTTCTATATTTTCTTTCATTTTTTTCACACTTTTTCCTGTAATTTTTCCTCATATAAATTGTTACCTTTCTACTCAGTATTAATTAACCAAGTGAAGCGAATTTTGGCTAATCGTTTGCGAAAGCATTACTGTTTGACCATAGAGGAATTGTATGCTCAAATAGGGCATTAGTCACAGTTTGCTGGCACAGTAAAGCCCCGTTACTTGCTGGTACAGTAAAGCCCCGTTACTTGCTGGTACAGTAAAGCCCCGTAACTTGCTGGTACAGTAAAGCCCCGTTACTTGCTGGTACAGTAAAGCCCCGTTACTTGCTGGTACAGTATAGCCCCGTTACTTGCTGGTACAGTGAAGCCCCGTTACTTGCTGGCACAGTAAAACCCCGTAACTTGCTGGTACAGTAAAGCCCCGTTACTTGCTGGTACAGTAAAGCCCGTTACTTTCTGGCCCAGTAAAACCCCGTAACTTGTTGGTACAGTAAAGCCCCGTTACTTGCTGGTACAGTAAAGCCCCGTTACTTGCTGGTACAGTAAAGCCCCGTTACTTGCTGGCACAGTAAAACCCCGTAACTTGCTGGTACAGTAAAGCCCCGTTACTTGCTGGCACAGTAAAACCC